>BTPG01000001.1:228999866-229047087 GCA_036245525.1 Semisulcospira habei | reverse complement strand
TGGGATCAGCAAACATTATGGCACCCATCAGGAAGTGCCAACGTGTCTACAAGGCTGTCTGGAGTGGAGTCAGGTGTGGAGATGGAGACGATACAGCAATTTATCACAGAGTCAGTAACGTAGTCCAGAGTCAGTAAGCCGAAAAACAAACATTGGCCTCCTAAATCTATGGTAATAGGTACTTATTCCCGACACACTGGCAATAGGGGGTTCACCAACGAACTGCATTAACCACAAGCTGACACGATGTGATTTTTGCAACAGTAGAAGTCAGAATAAATACACGTGAACTCACAACCACACTTTTTAAGCGTTGATTTCAATGTTAATTAAAGATTTTAAGGTTCCCTCGTACGAAGATGCTGGCATCAGATACAGCCAGGAATCCACACTGTCCCAGTACGATACAAACAATAGGAGATATGAAGTATGTCCACGTGTACACTTGAATATTTCACAATACCGCAACCGCGACACCACAATACTCCATACTACTCACAGACAGTAGAATAAAAATCACAGGTCACAAAATCTTACAGAATAAACTTAATATTCACAGTTCTCGGGGAAAAAAACAACAAACAGAAAACGGACTCTGTTCAGTATCCTCTATGCAATGACTAGGGCGTCACGGTTGGCTGCACGGCGGAGAGAAGACTGACACGTCTTACTCCGCCGATGGCAGAAACAGACTGAGAGGCCTTTAACCCGAATGTCCGAGACGGAGTGGTCGGCCTGATTGAAATGTCGTCCGACCGGTCTGTTGTATTGGTTCTTGACCGACTGAAGATGTTGTTTGAAACGGTCGTTGATGGTTCTTTCCGTCTCGCCAACATAGAGTAGATCGCATTTCACACAGGAGATGACATAAATCACGTTGGTGGTTTGACATGTGAAGTATCTGTCTATGTTGAATTTGTAACGTGGACCATTCACCACGGTGGAATAGCAAATAAAAGGACACGTCTTGCAATTAGGAACATTCATATAAAGTTATGTTATTTTTGTTGTTGTGAAATGAAGTTTTGTCACTAAACAAATGATATATATTTTTAGAAAAATCTTTCTTTCCTGTGATTTGTTTTCATGAAAGTCTACTTTTTCTTTGCAGTGATATCGACTCTTACAGTCCGATATCACTTTGATCAGTACTGCTCAGGGGCTGATCAGTTACCGAGAGGGGTGGGGAGGTTCCAACGTTTTGTTTGGGACCTTCAACCTGATACAAAAGGCCTCCCTGATGCCAGACCTTGCTTCCAGGGGCCGAAAAAGCGAAAAGCGCGCAGAGGTGGGGGATGGAGGAGTGGGTAAGGGGCGAGGGGGGATCGGGGAGGTGGGGGAGGGACATTACGACTCGGACACTTTGCTTAAGGTATATATATATATATATATATATATATATATATATATATATATATATATATATATATATATATATATATATATATATATATATATATATATATATATATTATATATATATATATATATGTATGTATGTATGTATGTATGTATATATATATATATATATATATATATATATATATATATATATATATATATATATATATATATATTATATATATATATATATATATATATATATATATATATATATATATATATATATATATACTTAAAATATGAAGAAAGGATCCACAAACACCACGTAGTTTAGAAGGAGTTTACACTTGTAATCTATGCACAAATTTTCGCCCTCTCAGCGAGGGCTTCTTCAGGGGAATTCCCCTGAAGAAGCCCTCGCTGAGAGGCGAAAATTTGTGCATAGATTACAAGTGTAACTCCTTCTAAACTACGTGGTGTTTGTGGATCCTTTCTTCATATTTTAAGTATTTCACTGCTGCTTGGATCCATATTTGGAGTGTGTGGTGCCAGCTTTCTTGGACTGGTTTTATTTATTCATATATATATATATATATATATATATATATATATATATATATATATATATATATATATATATATATATATATATATATATATATATATATATATATATATATATATATATATATATATATATATATATATATATATATATATATATTATATATATATATATATATATATATATATATATATATATATGTATGTATGTTCTGAGCCATTGGTCGTCGGCCCGCGGCCGTCCGCCGTCTTCCGCCGTAAACATTCATTTTGGCAATTTCTCGGAGACTATTCAAGCCACAGTCGTACAACATGTCCCAATTATTATTTGTAGCAAGACCTTTCCAAACATATCAATTTGAGTGACCTCTCTCAAAGGTTAAGGTCACAGGGGTTTAGGAATAGGTAAAAAAAAAGCAACATATTTTGACAAAATACTTTTCACAACATCAAACCCAATCTTGGTACAAAGATACCTAATGGTAAGACCTTCCTATACATATTAATTTGGTTGATCCCACAGAAAGGTCAAGGGTCACAAGAGCTCAGAAAATTGGTGAAAAAAAGCCATATTTTGACAAAAGATATTTTTCTCAAATACTATTCACAGCTATAAACACAAACACAGATATCTGATGGTATGACCTATCTTTCCATACTAATTTGGATGACCCCTGGGAAAAGTCAAAGGGTCACAAGAGGTCGGCAAATGTGTATAAAAAGCCAATCTGTGATAGAATTGTAGTTTTTATTAACACTTTTGAAAGTTTTCAATCTAATTTGGCTCAAAGGTAGCTGATGATAAGACCTTCATATGCATAGTAATTTAGTTGACCCATCACAAAGGTCAAGTGTAATGGGATTATCCAAACATAGGTTTAAAACAGACCTAATATTTTGACCAACAATTTTGTTTTCTCAAATACTATTCACAGCTTCAAACCCAAACTTGGTAAAGAGATATCTGATATAAGACCTATCTATGCATAATAGTTTGGATGAACCCTCGGAAAGGTGAAGGATCACAAGAGGTCGGTAAAAGTGCTAAAAAAAGGTCACTTTTTGTTACAATTGTAGTTTTTATCATAGTTTTTGCAAACTTTTCAACCAAATGTGGCATGAAGTTTGCTGATGGCACGACATTTCTATAATACTTATTTAGTCCACTCATCGCAAAGGTCAAGGGTCACGGAGGTTTGACAGATGTATGAAAAGTGCTTAAATTTTGAGAAAAGCGGATTTCGCTGGTGCAGAAGCCAGCCCTTTACTCTTTGTCACAAAGATCACACAGGGGATACACGTGAGCCATAAGGGCTTTGCCGTTCTTGTTTTCCTTTGGTCCTCCTGGAAT
Source organism: Semisulcospira habei (assembly GCA_036245525.1). Classification (NCBI taxonomy): domain Eukaryota; kingdom Metazoa; phylum Mollusca; class Gastropoda; family Semisulcospiridae; genus Semisulcospira; species Semisulcospira habei. Next base: position 229,043,828 of record BTPG01000001.1, on the reverse strand, counting down.
TTGAACATTCAGTGGGTAATCCAGCGCTTATGTCCGAAACTGCCTAATGGGCCAGTGGTCGTCCGTCCGTCGTCCTTCATTGGTTGCAAGCGCTAACGCATCTCCTCCGAGAAGATTTGAGCCATAGTCTTCAGACGTGATTCAAGGATGCATTGTCTGAGTCCTTTCTAAATACACCAATTTCAGTGACTTCGCTTACAGGTAGCCAAGATCCAATAAATTAAAAAAATAAAGTTTTTTCGCAAATATTATTTTTAAACTTCAAAGTCAAACTCGGTACAAGGACAACTGCAGGTGTATCTCTACTAAGTTTTCATATACTTAAAGACCATTTTGTCTGCCGGCTCATCATGTGTGCGTGTGTGTGTGTGTGTGTGTGTGTGTGTGTGTGTGTGTGTGTGTGTGTGTGTGTGTGTGTGTGTGTGTGTGTGTGAGAGAGTTTTATTACTCCTTGTAAATCAATGTATGTTTGTTGTTTTGTTGTTGTGTGTGTTTGTTTTTTGTATTTTGCTTTGTGTTTCATTACTGTGATTGTAAAGCGCCTAGAGCACTTTTTGATTAGGCGCTATACAAATTACCTTTATTATTATTATTATTATTATTATTATTATTATTATTATTATTATTATTATTATTATTATTATTAAGTTTTATTTTAAGATTGTAGACCTTCCTATGCGTACCAACTTAGATGACATTCCAGGAACGTCAAGGATCGCAAAAAGTTGGCAAATGTGTGAAAAATGCTAATTTTCAGGATTTTCGTTTCTATCGAAATTTTTGAAGTTTCTCTATCACATTTAGCACAAACTAAAGATAGCCGATGATAAGATATTTCTACTGGTTGGTGATCCCTCGCAAAGGTGAAGGGTCACGGGGATTGATGAAAATATGAAAAAAAGGCATACAGTTTGAAAGAAAACAGTGGAGTCACAGCAGAAAATAATTGAAAATAATTACATCTTTACTTGTGTTAAGACACATGAAAACTTGCACTTCCACATTTCAGTGACCTTTCTGAAAGGTCGAGGTCACAAACGGCTGATTAACTATGTGGCTTGGTCATGCATGTGAATCATTAATGGCTTTGCCATTCCTTTTGTTTCTGTTAGAAACATGCTTGCAAAATGCAGGCACATTACTGGCACGCTACTGTTAAAATCTCGTCCGATATTTCTAAGGTTCGAAGCAAGAAGTAGGCCTATCTGCAAATAATTATTTATGTTTCTCGTCTTTAACGCCGCTTCACATTAAACGCTTTAACGTTTAACCCACATCGTCAACCTAATCGTTATTACCATCGTCGTCCTTGCATGTATTACTTCGGGTTTATCCCACAGTGCGGTGTCCTGATTTGGGGAGCTTCAGCAACGGTGGGCGCTCGTGCACAGGTGGCCCACCTGCCGGCGAGTTCAGCCAATCTTCAGTATGCACTCATTCCTGTAACTCAGGATTTCGCCTTGACGGATCTTCATCGACAAGATGCTACAGTGCGGGATCATCAATGGTCTGGTCGGATCAGGTCCCATACTGCCGAGGTGTGTGCGATTGCAAAATTAAAGGGCATTCATTACTGTGGATATCCAGACTTTTTATTCATTTTTTTTCAGACTTTTTATCGTTTTTGGATGCATTCGGATTCAGTTCAAATTATTTGTTTTATGTAGTATTTTAATCTTTCCACAGTATTTGCCATGCAGTTTCGGTTTGTGAACTACATAATACGCATTAAGTGGTTTAGATTCAACGTCATTCAAACAAATTAATAGAGTGGACAAGAGTATTTAGAATTTAAAATTCCATGCTAAGAGCCCTGCAGGTTCATTCATATGACTTAGCCTGCACATGACGTATCGTGCACAGTTGCCCGATGTTTTTGGTCAAGGATATCACAGTTACATATCTGTATATGAAGGTCAGTGTCAGCCGTTACCGAATCATAGCAACGGTGTGCGAACGTGCTCAGATGGCAACTACGAAGATTCTACATGCATCCATACCTGCAACGGAGGCTATATCCTCTATGGGTCTGCTTCTATACAGTGCCGGAAGTCAGGGACAAGTACTTACTACTGGGACCCTTTGCCAGAATGTCGAGGTATGGAAATGTTAAAGGGTTGTAAAATTGGGCTCTGCAAAACAAGCAAGAGAAAATAAAGACGCTGATAAGAGACAAAAGACATTAATGACCATTGCTGGAAGCTACAGTATCTGCTTTGGACCAGCTTCCGCCTAGTAAACCAGCTTGAGTTTCTAGTGTAGCATGAGAGCTTAACCCTGCGCAAGCCAACACACAAGGTGCTCGATCCACTATAGCAGCATGTCATAATTGCGTATTGTCTTGCGCAAGGTTTATGCTCTATCGTACAGCTCAACCCACCACAGTTCATTCCAAGTACTGTGGATATGTTGATAATGTATGACAAGGTGATCGTGCCCTACATTGCACGACTTACGGTGTGCGCATATATGTTCTTGTTGTTGTTGATTTAGTGGCGGTGGAGGTGGCGTTTTCTTAAACTATTTAACATTTTTAAAATGTTCCTTTATATTTATTCTAGCAGATAATAATATTTTATAAAACAATTCTGTACATGTGTAATTTTTCGCGATTTCACGCGTGTATTTTATTTTCGCAAATTTACCTTGACGGCCCCGCACTTCAAGGGCGGTACCAGATTCTGGGCAGTATCTGGCAGTACTCTTTCACCGTGCTTACCGATCTTCCTCTCACGACAGTTACACAGTCTTTATGGAAAGCCGCCCAAACCTGCGATAGTCTTTTTTAAATCTGAAGGAGTTTTAATACATTCGAGACGTGATGCATCCCGATGCGCGCATAAAGCCGCGTATCCGGATGCGGCACGTCTCGTGTGAGATAAAACAAGTGAAATACTTTGAGGCATCTTTGAAAACTGTTTGTTTCAGAGCTGTGCGCCTGGCAGACCAGTCACTGTTGGCCTGGAGACTGCAGTCAACAGCTGGCGTCCAACTGTGTCTGTCGTGCGGGATTCAGAGCAGTCACCGTAAACGGACGTCGACGCTGTGAAAGTAAGACTGTGTGACTCAAACATTTCTTCGCTCTGAAGGACGGAAACTGCAACATCAACAAAGATATATCCTGATAAAATACCGGAGAGCATTCCGAACTTACAATTGAGTTAAAGCTGAGACTCAGCCTTTTTATTCCGTCCCGTACGTGTTTTAAAATATCCAGCTAGGGCCCTGAGCTCGTAAACTGAGTTTGCCCAGTTTGGACTCCGTCAGCCTGGAGCCTTTATAAGCCACGCATCAGCTTTGGAATCCAGTTTAGTGCACACCGTGGAGACAGCATGAGACACACAGAAGTCCGGCAGGTTTACCTAAGCGTATACAGGAATGTATCCTGTAACAAACTATACTGACAAATAAACAGTCGGAACATTTGAGAGGCACACTGCCAGCATCTGTATTCCATAACAGCAGTTGTCACAGCCAAGTGCACGGTTAGTGCGGCTGTCAAATGTATCATCCAGTTATTTGTCAGTACCATCTGCTACAGAATAAGTTCGTGTGTAGGCCTACGTAAAGGCGATAGGGATTCACGTGTGACTGCGGTGTATCTCATGACCGATATCACTGCGCGCCTTATAAAGGCCCGTAGCTGACGGAGTTCAAACTCCGCCAACACAGTTACTCCATAAACCAGTCCTGGCTATCGTGCTCCCCTCCCTCAAGTACTCAATAAGAGTGCACCTTAGTACCTTGGTATGTCCTGAGATGTTTAAGCCATGTTTCCCTAAAATCCTATGGAACACACCAGAGATATAGCCGATAGCGCAAGGGTACCATTCACACTCTTCGCGGATCCTAAAAATTTTAATGAGCTTGAGAAACATTTTCCTCTGCATAAATCAGAATTCATTCCAGGAACCCAAATCAGGCAATATTATGTTAAGGCATACCTTCTGCATCCTCTGCAAAAAAAAAAAAAAAAACAGAATGAAATAATGTTTTTGTTCTCTGGCTCACAGTGAAGGTATTTGTGCACCCAGTAAACGGCCATTTCCTCGAAATCGGAAGAAAAAAAAATGTCAGACATTTTCTATAGCACTGGCAGTCCATTTTCAGGCTGACATCATTAAAACAGGATGTCCCAATTATTGTAAACTGGACTAGGTGATGCTTGATCACTGTGAGTGCCACAGTGGTTGATTTTGTATCCTTACGCCCAAGCTGTAAAAATACACAAAATTAATTAGAAAAATAAATACTATAGTTATTTCATTTCATTTTTACCTCTCTTTACCTATTAGGTTTCAATAATGTGAGCATAAAGTGCAAATAAATAAGGAAATTCGGCATCCTTTACGGTACGTTCGTGATAAAAGCTTTTTCCCATTTAAAATTGCAAATTGGGAAACGTACATTGTTTCCGATGCCCTCAGAAGAAAAAAAACCCTGTACACAACTGATAGGTCTTGTTTAGGTTTTATTGGTTAGGATTGAGTACCACAGTTACTCCCAACCTGATATTATGATGTTGTGATGCATTTAGGGGCCACCGTGGCTGAATCTGCTGCCCTACCCTAATTTTACCTGTACGCAAAGGAACGCAAAATGATCAAAAAAATTGCTTACGTCATACTCCTCTGCTTAAATATTTGTGATGCCAGTTTTCTTAACAAAGTATGCATATTGAGTATAAAAATCTGTAATCTTTTCATTAATTTCAATGTGACCCATCAATTTAATTGTAACTATATTTGATTAAGAACATAAGAAGGAGGGGGGTGGTGGCGGGGGGGGGGGGGGGGCTGTAAACAGAGACTGCTGCTACAGCTTCTACCGTCTGGAGTTGGAGGCATGATGTACCGATGGCTGAAAAACTTCCTCTTCAACAGAATTGCCCGTTTGAAGTCGACGGCACACTCAGCAGTCTGGTGAAACTCAGGAAAGTATCTCAGGGAGGTGTCCTGTCTCTGATTCCTTTAATGTCCGTAAAATATGTGGAACGTTGGACTGTATTCTGATCACAATGTGACCACTCAATTTGTTTGCCGTTTCTTTAGTGGATAAAAAAGGCAAAAATGATAGACTGAATGAGTGAAACTGGCTGGTCTTTTAGGAGATATGTACCTAACGTAAGGCGGGTCTAGTATGGTCTCGCCTTTCCTTTTCATTTATTTTTGTCTAGAAAGGTGTAAATATGAATATGCGTAATGTAGGTTCATGGTTCCTAACAGCCAAAACATTGTTATGAAAATACTTATTTTCCACATGTCCATCATGAGATCACGACTTCCACCCCCATTTTTTGCCTTTTCTTCTGCAACGTTCAATTTCTTGATGGCCGTCTTTAAATCGTATATTGATTGTTCTGGCTGCCAATAAGTGAGCTGTCAAGAGCTCGGCAACAGGTTTTCAAATTTTGGTGTACAGGGGCGTGTCTTCTGCTCAGAACTGCCAGTGGACCGCTTCTCTATATGGACAGGTCTGGAAAATGTGCTAAGGAAACTGATTTTCTACGCCACATTCGCATAGGGCTGTTTCCGCAAGACCCAGTCTCCCGAGGTGAGTCCAGAGTGATCAGTGCGTACATGGAAGATGGTGGTCTGGCTCTCTCTATTCAGCTTGTTGATGTCGTCTACCACGGGTTGCAGCCGCCATTCAGCTGTTGCCAATCACTTTGTTGCTGTACTGTCTTGGTTTCTTTACATGAGGTTGTGATCTTGAGGTAGTCTGGCGCCTGCTTTGGCCAGGCTGTCAACCTCTCCATTCCCAGCTACTCCACAATGCACTGGAATCCACTGCAGCACTATTTTGTCGACAGTGCATTCAATCTATCTTGAAGCTTCCTGCTGAGGAGATCAGTGGATAAAGCTGCTGCCTTACCCTAGCTAGTGCTCTGCTGCTGTGTTGAGCGCCTGCAGATCTGTACGTTAGTTCGAGCTGCTGCCTCCAGATGGTAAGGAGAGGGAGGTAGTAGTGCGGTCTGCACAACAGATGCACACGCCACTTCTTTTGTTCCGCACGGCGTCTTGTGCGGACCCGCCTGTGTAGATGTGAGCACAGCTGCTGTGAGGGTAAGGCTTGTGCATAATCTCCAGCGAGATTGCTTTGTGCAAGTGCCGCGTCCTTTGGCAAAGAATCCTGGAACATCGTTTATGTTGTCTAAAAGGCTCTTTCGTGATACATTTTATTGAAACTTAATAGGTAAAGAGAGGTCAAAATGAAATGGAATAACATTAGTATTTTTTTTCTAATTAATTTCGTGTATTTTTACAACTTAGGGGTAGGGTTACAAAATCAACCACTGTTGCACTATGATCACATCACCTAGTCAAGTTTATAGTAATTGTGGCATCCTGTTTTAATGATGTCAGCCTGAAAATGGACTGCCAGTGCTATAGAAAATGTCTGTAGGCATCTGACATTATTTTTGTCTTTATTTGCGATTTCGCGGAAATGGCCGTTTACTGGGTGCACAAATACCTTCTCTGTGAGCCACAGATTCAATATTTTTTCATTTTGTTTGTTTTGTTGTGTTTTGCAGAGGACGCAGAAGGTGTGCCTTAACATAATATTGCCTTATTTGGGCTTCTGAAATGAATTCTGATTTATTTGGAGGAAATACGCTCATTTTAGCATCCGCAAAGAATGTGAATGGGGGTACCCTTGCGCCATCGGCTATATCTCTGGTGTGTTCTTCAGGATTTTAGGGGAACAAGGCTTAAACATCTCAGGACATACTACGGTACACTTCGTATAGAAACCCATCTTATTGAGTAATGCGGGGGGGGGGGGGTGCCGGGGGGGGGGGGGGCGGGGGGCTGGGGAGGGGGCTGGGGAAGGGGGCTGGGGGGGGGGCGGGGCGGGGGGGGGGGGACCGGGCTAGCTCTTGGACTGTTAGTGGGCGGTTTAGTTGACCGACTTAGTGGCAATGTATAGCCCTAGCTGGGTCCAAAAACATGTGCGGGATGGAACAAAAACCTCATCTTTAATCGAAGATCCTACTTAGAAAGATAAACCAGCTCCTCTTTAGCGTATAGCAGAAAAACGAGGTCAGTTACTTCCCCTGTTCTGACCATGCATGCAGCCGGTCAACACACGATGGTATTAGCATTAGAAAAACATCAGCACAAGGAAATGCAGGGTGTCCCTAGATGTGACATGCAACATGGTGCAGGCCTGTTTGATAATAAAATCTGTGATGTTGAATGGGGGTGGGGGGGGGAGGGGAATGGGGGTTGGGGACGGGTGTGCAATGTTTTGTTTTAAATGGTATAAATCTACAGAGTTGTTTGTTACATGTCTAAGGTGTGTTGTTGTTTTAATAATGCTTACTTATAGTGTAAGTGTATTTGAATGTTATCATTTCTCCTTCATTTAGTTTTTCTGTATTATTTATTCATGTGTTAGTGAGAAGCGAAATTTCAGCAAATATCAACCAGACATCATTTATTCCTTCTCTGATCTTGAAGTTTGTTTGTTTTGTTTAATTTATGCTTAATTATTTTCACCCAGTAAATCCCAAGCCCACATTCAACAATTTTTGGAAGAGTCACCACTCGACTGTGTACCAGTTGCAGGAGGTGGATCAACCATGATAATTCAATGTCAGTGCCAGATTAGCTTCAGGCGCCACACCAATCTGACATGACCCTTGAATTATATTGATCAATCCAATGCCTACCTGCTTGGGGCTAAGTGGGCTATGTAAACAATTTCTACAAATAAAATAAACACTTACACGAACACCCACACACAAATCACACATACGTGCTAACATACACATGTACGAAATGCGACAACACAGGTAAAGTCTGGCATAAGAGCAAACGTATTCTCTATTGTATTCCTCTGAAATGATCTAGTGGCAGAGAAAACATCTTCATAACAGGCAAAAAGGAAAAATATCAACAGAACATAATCAAATGTCATATGAAAGAAGAGTCTAGTATACACTTGCACATGGCTACAAGTACAACACAGTGCAGCTGTCTGAAAGATCCTAAACATGTCCTTGGTAGCACTAAAAAGGTATGTACTCAATTAGTGAATTGCTTCAACAAAGAAAGAAACGTGTTCAGATAAAGAAGAGTAGTCATCTGTTTAATCTGGAATTAGTGGACTGTTTTCTTATCTTAAAGATGACACACTTTCAACATTTTTCTGTTTCTTTTCTGTGACTTCTGCACAAATGACCTGTTGCTCTCTTTCAGAGTGAAATGCAGCCGTACATTGATGTACAACTCCAGCACAAAATGCTGAATGGCACACTTTCCCATGCGGCAAAAAAGGTGTCATGTGTCTTCAAACAGAGCTACCAAGCGCATCTTCACTTTGTCTAGGTGTACAATTTTTTTCCGAGGATGGCAACATAGGTTTTCTCGAACACCTGCACCATGTGTTGCAGTCTGGTGCTCAGAACCATAAGCTCCGCCTGTAATGTCTTGATACTGTTTGTTCATGATGAACGTTTCAGCCCGATAACCAGTAGAGGCACCTGTTAGAAGACTCTTACATTCCTGGCATAATGGTTTTGCCTGTATCTTCTTTGATATGTAGCCAGCAATATACAGTACGTTTTCTTGCACTTGGACGAGCCTCAGGTCTTGAGTCTCTGGCACTGGCAAAACCAGCTGCATCAACTTATATGTATCACCATCATTTTCCCTATGTCCCGGTGGCCAATCAGGGACGACACCATCTTCAGGTTCAACTTCAGGCTCATCTTCCACTACTACTGGCTGCGGTACTGATGTCAGCAGCCACTTGTCTCAGTCCTCAATGCAGTTGCTTGCGTCACCGTACACGAAGAAAGAGTCCACCTTGAACTGGCGAAAATTGTTCCGAAACAGTTCCGGACTCTGGTTGTCACCATGTCCTCCTTTCGACCGCACAATTGAAAACAGATTTTCAACACAGTCCTGGTTCAGACGGTCAGTTAAAAGAAATTTCACGCCATGGTCAGTATGAAGTTCTTTCCACAATGCCAGAAGTGTTCTAAAAAATGGCTGTCTTCTATCCTGTCAGGTTTGGGAGTTGTGATACTGAGGAGAGGGACAGAACAGATTCTAGCCAACCTAGAGTCTTCAACAAGAACTCCTCGTGTGCGGATCTTGGCGTCATGGCATGGGTCATTTCCTGTGTAGACCTGAGGTTGCCACTGTTGAAGGTATTGAATAGTAAATCGAAGGTTTCGATGAACAGGGCTGTGTGAGCGGCGTCTTGGTCAAATACATGGAGCTGCACAAGTGTAGAAATACCTGCTGCAACTGTGTGCGAGAGGACCTGCGCAGCATACCGCACGCGAAGAACAGCAAAAGGTGGCAGTTCAAGGTGCTTGCTGGTCAGTCTGGGGGCCTTGCAACTGAACAACATTTTCCTGGTCATATTTGTAGAATTGTTCAATAATAATAATAATAATATTAATAATAATAATAATAATAATGGCTACTTATATAGATCTTATCCTAAAATAAGCTCTAAGCGCTTTACAAATAAAGGCTGGGAGTGGAGGAGGTCATTGAGCCAGAGAAACAAAGGATTCTACAATACACACGCACACACACATACAAACACACAGGTATATAATCAAGAAGAACTGAGCTACATTGGGGTATCACACAGGTGGGTCTTAAGGGCAAATTTAATGGCAGTGAATGAGGGAGAATACCTAATGTCTATAGGTAGAGAGTTCCAGACAACAGGTCCAACGTGCGCAAAACAACGATCACCTCTGGTTTTGTATTTGCAAAGTGGGACTCTGAGAAGGTGCGTATTACTACTTGAACGGAGTGAGCGGGAGGGAGTGTATAGTTGAAGAAGATCAGCGAGATAGGCAGGGGTAGAGTAGTTAATAGCTTTGGGGCACAGACAGGCGATTTTATACAAGACTCGTTGTTTGATTGGCAGCCAATGAAGTTGTCTCAGGATGGGAGTGATGGGTTTATGCTGTGGGGCGCGGACGATAAGACGTGCAGCTCAATTCTGAACTCGCTGCAATTATGAATGAGAGACTGAGGGAGGCCAGCTAAGAGGGCATTGCAGTAATCTATGCGGGACAAGACTAAATAGACGACCAGTTTGGTGGTAGCTTCAGTGGTGAGGTAATGACGGATAGAACTGATGCGTCTTAATTCCAGAAGAGCAATTTTGCAAACATGATTTACATGGTCCTTCATTTGAAGATCTTTATCAAGAAAAACGCCAAGTTTACGGGCTGACTCAGAAAAGGGAATAGGCGCGTCACAAATGCGCATAGAGTCAGGAGGATTGGGCAGCAGTCGAGAGGCACATACAAGAAGAGCTTCTGTCTTGCCCTCCTTTAACTGCAGTTTATTTTCACACATCCAAGACTTAACATCTGAGATACAGTTCTGAACATCTGAAATAGCCTGACTGGAGCTTTTTGGAGGTGCAGTTTTCTGAAGTTGTGTATCGTCCGCATACATGTGATGATCGGTTGAATACGATGCGATAACCTGAGACAGAAGCTGGGCGTACAGTGTAAATAGAATATGCATCCACTTCACTTCTTTTCCATCATCAAGGAACCCACGTTTTTTAAAAAGTTGTTCATTGTTTTTTTCAGAAGATGGAGAGGATCATAAAGTAATTGTACTTTGTTCTCTTTATGGAGGAAAAAGGGTGCCGGCTCTGTCACCCTGCAGAATTTTGTGAACATTTTTCGGTTATTTGAGCCTTGGTCAGCAATCACCACTTTTACCTGCGACCACACGCCTCTAGTCTGTCAAGACATTCAGTCAGCAGACCATGTAGCACCCTAGCGTCAACAGGTCCGCAGGAAAGGATAAAACCAACAGACTGTTTCCAGTTCATAACAAGTCCACGCACCATTAACACTGTAGCATGGTTGGCTAAATACATGGGCCGACCCAGACAGCCAAAGTCTTCTAGGCCTTCCACATAGTCTTTTTCGACATTGTATGCATTGTATGTCACAATCTCCTTTAAAGACATTTCGTCGAACACCAAAGCACAGAGTTCTGAATTAGTTGGCATTGAAGAAATCTTTTGCTGGAGTGCGTTCAGAAAATTCTTGTTGAAGCCTGGAAATATCTGGACAGCTCGCATTGCGTCTCCGAAGCAAATACACTGAAGGCAACAAAAACAGTTTCCTCAGTAGCCGATATGCTTTGGGACTGGCATAAAAAGTGGAAAAACCTAAACGGTTATCTTGCTCACTCCATCTGCGACTCATCTTCGCTTTGGTGACCTGGCGAAGCTGAATGGTGACGAACTGCAGACATGGACCTTCGAAGAAGAGGGAGAGATCTTTATCAACGCATCTCGTTTTTTCTGCCAGGTCCTGCTTTTGGCGGGTTTTTTTTATATGGAGATCGTTGCTTGATTTTCTTCTGCAGTCTGTAGATTTTGTCCCTGGAAGATTTTTGGTCCCTCTTCAGCTGTCTCTTTCTTGGCGAAATGCCTGAGGTACTGGCACTTGTTTTTCTGCACATAAGCAAAATAATAATACTAATTATACTGTTCACAAAAAGTAGAGTTTAATTCATTTGACTGTAGACTATGGAGGCAAGCGGTGTGGCTAATCGGTTGTACAGTTACTCTCTACATTTCGCCAAGTTTGAAATGTTTGGCCAATTAAAGTCAAAATATCCCGTGTATTTAGAGTGACACTAGCTGTTGCACTCAGCCTCTACGCGCGTCAGCCCTGTACTGTTTTCCTATGATTCTGCCCGCGCCCTCTGAATTTGTACATTATAATATACAACCACATCCAGCCGTCTGCTAGTTGTTGAGTTCCTAATGGGAGGGGGGAGGGGGTGGGTGGTTTACTTCTGAAGAGCTAATATTTAAAATGTAAATTATACCTGGTGGTGGTATGGCGTCCCGCACGTCTAGTTCCACATCCATGTGCTGTGCAACGTCAGTGTCCGATGACAAAGAAGACTGCTGTCCTGAAACATAATGATTGACATGGTAAAGAATTGCATCAGGCACCTAAGGCACACCTCCTTCATATTTAAGATGCTGAAAAACAAATACATTTACAGGCTCTTTATGCAATTACTTGATAGATTAAATAAATGATAGCTTAATTACAACGGTACATCCATTATGCATAGTAAACCACTTGTACGCATGCTGGTTGACTAATGCTCACTGACGGTCGCGTTTTGTAAGCCATTATTAAATTATGTAATGAATAGCCCACTAATGACGCACTGAAGAACAAGAAGCCTACATTTGACATGAAACACAATGAACATACAGTGGGATTTGACCTGAATTGTTTTACCTGTTCCTGAAGACTTTCTCTTCTTCTCATGTGGACAGCGCAGTACATCATTTTGTACTGTCTGTTTGGGCGGCTTTCGAACATCGGATACTCGAGGGGGTGGATTCGGAATATTCTTGAATACAGATGGTACTGCATTCCAGGCCAGCTTGTTGGTCTTGTCTGGTTATAAGAACTGGCTCTTTTCGAAGTGGTCACTGCAGAGTTGTACACCAGAAGGGTACAGCTCCGCTACTGTCTTCCCACTCAAGTCCTCCCTCCTTTTTCGTTGAACCCATTCTTTGCACCTGTACAACATACAAAAGAGTTTTGTGATTTTAAGTTTTTATGCCACAACAGAAAACGTCTGTATGTAAAATGGACATTGTCACTTAGTTTGAAGCAAACATCACCCACTCACAGTAACACAATACATGTACACTATACCCAATCTGACACTGAATCTAAATGTGCTCAGTCACAATCGCAGGTATAGCCATGTTCATGATTGTCTTTCATCTTCATTTGCGGGTGTTCAGTGTAGCTAACTTGCCTTTAACCCTCCTATAATTCAGAATCATGCATACTGTTTGTACTAAAAAGAGCATTTTGCGATGCAGACATTGGCAGGAAAAGCGAAAAATGTAAACAAAGTGAGAGAGCGATGGTGAATGCCTAATCTGAATTTTAGCTAGAAAGGATTCGAATATTTGAAAATAAAAAGCGATTACTTACCTCTTTTGATCTTTAGAAAACATGCAGAAAGAGTTTCCTTTGCAACTTTCTTTTCGTCGAACATTTGACCATCCAATTGCACCGCATGCATCGCCTCCACTTTTAATCCGGCGCGTCGCCATGTTGCATGGAAGTAACAGGGGAAGTAACTCTGCCTCGCGAAAACAAGCATGCTGGCCTATCTTACTATTTAAGATCTTTGTTTTAATATATAACCCTGAACTCTGTGTACCAAAAATTTGGTGACAGGGGTTTTTCCCAAGTAGAACAGCAGAGAGTTGTGTCAATATGTACCCATAATCACATAAGAATACTTACTGTCTGATTGGTAATACATATTTTGACCCGACTTTCATTTTTACAGTGAACACGCCACCAAATCTCTCAACTTGCCGTGTATCCGTCACCGACAGTCAAGGCAACACCAAGAGCTCCTCTACCGCTGGGACTTCCACTAACTGTGACAGTCAGCAGGACGCGTGGATCTCAACACAGCCGACAGAACTGTATTTCGCCATCAAGGCCGATCTCAACATGAACATAGGAACACGTCCACAGTACGTGTCAGATTCCAAAGTTGGCGTTGTCGGCGCCACTCTCACACTGGTGAAGGTGTCTGCCTCAGGTAAGTAGACTCACTACGTACTACAACTACCACTTCTACTACAGTTATGTACTCACGACTCTCAGGACTCTTTGCAAGATGTTTTATTTAATCTCTGAAATGTCAAGCTGAAATGAACGCCTACCATTTGTGATTACTGCGGACCCTCACAAAACCCCGTAGGTGCGGGAAATAAAGGGGTTCTGTGCCTCTTGCTGGCACTGGTGAGAAAAACTTTTGCTTACTTTTTGTTGTTCCTATTTAACAAGATGGGACCCTAGGCCAAAGTTGTTTTTATTTTCAAGCTTATCAATCTGATTCATCTCCTTCAATTATAACCCACCCTCTGATCCAAACACACTGGCACACAGAAATAAAGACGGACACACGGCGATTCCCGCAAGTCGTAAGCTCTGTGATCTGGCGTCACAAAAACTCTTCTGAAGAAGATTGACATCACGAGCAGCGAAATGACGTCACTTCAAGCTTCACGTCATGGCACCATTAGTCTCATAGTGACGACTCGATATTATAGATCACTCATCGCAGTACTAACATTTGACGTATTAGAGGATCAAACTTGAAATTTTCAGGCTTATTTTCACACCTAGGGCTTTCAGGTCACAATCTGACCTCATCCTTCCCCAGAGCAAGACACGGCAATTCCCGCCATTCGTAAGCTCTGTGGTCTGGCGTAGCGGTAGCTGTTCTGAAAAAGCATAATAGCACGAGCAGCGAATGACGTCACTTGAAGCTTCATCGTCATGGCATCATTAGAACCGAGAAGCCGTGTTCATAGTGACTACTCGATGTTACACGCCACTCATCGTAAAACTAACATTTTACGTATTAGAGTTTCAAACTTTGCAATTTTCTGGCTGATTTTCACACCTAGGGCTTTCAGGTCACAATTTGACCTAATCCTACCCCAGAGCAGGGACAAACAGCAGGCTTATGCAAACACCGGTATTTTTTTTTTAATCATTCAGGTATTAACAAGAAGACAGTTTGTTTGTTTTTTCGTAAAAGAAAAATTGAAGTTATGTTAGTTGTTTTAGAAATAACTCCGAAAACGTGGTGCAGAACATTCTCTGATTTTCACACCTAGGGCATAAGGTCACAATTGACCTTATTGTACCATACAGCCGAGACAAACTGGATGCTTATGTAAATACCGTATATGAAAAATCGTGAGATTAAAAATGAGATGATTGTTTTTTTTTTTCGTAAAACAAAAATCAGTTGTTTTAAGATTAATCCCAAATAATTTGTGAAATTAATCCCAAAAACGTGAAAATATGTTTTTCTAAAATAATTTTAATTATCTCACAAAACGTTCTACAGGTACAATGCTGGTTAACGAACTCATTCAATATTTGCCTTTAATCTAGCTGTCTGCAAAATATCTAGTAAAAATAAGAAAAATTACGGATTCCAGTGTGGATCGACCGTTTTTTTTTTGTTGTTAAACGGCCATTTTCTCGCCAATGAACATCTTAATAATAATAATAATAATAATAATAATAATAATAATAATAATAATAATAATAATAATAATAATAATAATAATAATAAAACACCTCGAGATTATTCTTTTAGGGGCAATATCTTACAATTTCAAGCTTGTCCGTCTACAAACGAGGGCTCTAGTCGCTATCATATACACACACACTCTATTATTTTTAAATAGGAACAACATAAATAGGAACAACTTTGAAATTGAGCTCGTCGGAGCGCATTCTGGAACATGCACATGACGTTTTTGTTGTGCGGAGAAAACATTCTGGCAAAGAAGTAACAAGATGAAAATGACGTCCCATCTAGCTACGCAAACGTTGCTCGAGATCGTCTTTTTGGCGCCAAGAGCCGTTTGTGTGTGTGCCAGTTTTTCATCGAGGTCAGTGGTCACAAGAGCTCCAGAAATAGGTTAAAAAAAGCCATTTTTTGATAAGATTTTTAAAAAACAAATACTATCCATAACTCCTAACCCAAACATGGTATTTAGATACATGATGGTAAGACCTATCGATGCATACTAATTTGGATGACCCCTTGGAAAGGTAAAGGGTCACAAGAGCTCATGAAATATGTACAAAATAGCCATATTTTGACAATAAATGTTTTTTTCTCAATTGCTGTTCAAAACTTCAAACCCAAACTTGGAACAGAGATACCTGATGTTAAGACCTACCCATGCATACTAATTTGGATGACCCCTCGGAAAAGGACAAGAGTCACAAGAGGTCGAAAAATGTGTATAAAATGCCAATTTTTCATAGAATTATAGTTATTATTAACATTTTTGCAAACTTTTCAATCAAATTTCGCACAAAGGTAGCTGATGATAAGACCTTCCTATGTATACTAATTTAGTCGACTAATCGCAAAGGTCAAGTGTGACGGGGATTTCACAGATGTGTGAAACTGATGAAATTTTTAGAAAACATGGATTTTGTTGGTGCAGAAGCCATCCCTTTACTTTTTGTCACACATGTGTAAATCGGTCATACGCGTGAGTCATGAGGGCTTTGCCTTTCTTGTTGGATTAATTTCACGAATTTTTATTTATTTATTTATTTATTTATTTATTTTATTAATCTAAAAACAATTGAATCTTTTTTTTTTTTGGGCGAAAAAAAAGGAATCTTCGCATTAATAATCGCATGATTTTTTTCATATACGTTATTTGCATAAGCCTACAGTTTGTCTCGGCTGTCGGGTACGATTGCATCAATTTTGACCTGTAAGCCCTAGGTGTGAAAATCAGATAATTTTCTGTGCCACTCATTTGGAGTTATTTTTAAAACAGCTAACATAACTGATTTTTCTTATTAATACACGAATGCTTTTTCATAAACAGTGTTTGCATAACCCTGATGTTTGTCCCGGCTCTGGGGTAGGATTAGATCAAATTGTGACCTGTAAGCCCTAGGCGTGAAAATCAGCACGAAAATTGCAAAGTTTGCAACTCAAATACGTAAAATGTTAGTTCTGCGATGAGTGAAGTATAATATCGAGTAGTCACTGTTACGATTGTGGTTGTGTTATCCTGTGAGAGCGTGCGTGTGTTGATCGTAGGTAACGATCTGATGTTTTTTTGAGCTTTCACGGTTACGATTCACGTGTCTTTTTTTAGTAAGATTTTCTTTTGCTCGTGAGTAGAGCCGATTTCGTTTTGTTGTGTCTAGTCCAGTGCGTTCTAGAAAGGTCGCACTGTCTAGTGGCCTCGTAAGTGTCACGTCGGTTAGTTGGCAACACTTCGCTACATTTTTCGCTACTTTTTGTTTTCCTGTGCGCGTGGATTGAGCAGCCTTTGTTTTGTTTTGGGAATGTTATCGTACTTTCTAGAGCTACCAGGTGATAGGGATACCATACTTTTATGTGACTTAATTATACGCTAGAATTTAGAGCTAAAGTGAGCAGCCGAGTTTTTGTAGCCTGTTATGGT
This sequence comes from Semisulcospira habei, assembly GCA_036245525.1. Taxonomy (NCBI): domain Eukaryota; kingdom Metazoa; phylum Mollusca; class Gastropoda; family Semisulcospiridae; genus Semisulcospira; species Semisulcospira habei. Next base: position 229,026,794 of record BTPG01000001.1, on the reverse strand, counting down.
CTTTTTTTTTTTGAAAGTTTATTTTATTGAGCTTCGGCTGCGTGTTTCGTTCTGATTGGTTGCGTTGTTTGATTTCCGTAGAAGATTCTAGAATTTTGTAGTATACATAAGGAGGGCGCTGGGAAAGCCCAGTCGTACATTGTCTTGCTTTGTCAGTTGTAGAGACACGTAGTTTATTACGAGAGACGCTGTGTATGAGAAACTTTGTGTCGCAGTGTGGACATCGCAGAAGAGACTTTGTATCAGTAGTTTGTGCATTTGAAAGTGCATTACTGTGTGGATATCGCATCGCTGAATTAAATATTGTTGGAACTGTTACTCCAATATTGTCTACATCCTTAAGCCACGTGTGACGGATTGCATCTGAATGAGGTTTATTTTAAAGAACTCTACGTGTGTGTGTCTGGTGTGTTTATCATACTTCGACTACAACTCCACCATGTAACATTTTGGCGACCCCGACGAGATCTCTTCAGTTGGTTCAGTGGAAAGGGTAGCAGGAGAAAACAGCCAGCAGTGAAAAGCAGAGATGGCGACATCGGAAATGGAGACATTCCTGAAAATTGGAAAGGAATGTGGACTCGAAGGAGCTCAACTCCTCGAGTTTGTAAAGGAGAGAGAGAAGAGAAAGAAGAAAAGAGACGAGAGAGCGAAGAAAAGGAGAGACTGGAGAGAGAGGAGAAAGAAGAAAAGAGACGAGAGAAAGAAGAAAAAGAGAGATTGGAAAGAGAAGAAAGAGCCAAAGAGCGTGAAATTAGGAAACTCGAAATTCAAGCAGAAGAGGCGGAGAGGCAGCGACGACACGAAATTCATCTGAAGCAGAAGATGGAGATAGAGGCACAGAGCCAGAGAACTAATGAAGCAACAGCCTTAGCCAGCAGAGAGCAAACAGCCCGTGCGCCAAAACTTCCACCTTTCATTGAAAATTCAGATAAGATGGACGCTTATCTGGAGCGATTCGATCGCTTCGCAAATAGCAACAATTGGAAACAAGAGACTTGGGCTATTAAACTGAGCGCACTTCTAACTAGCAAAGCGCTTGAATTTTACACCCTTTTACCAAGAGAAGAAGCCGAAGATTATACTCAGTTGAAAGCCGCCCTATTGAGACAGTACGACTTCACTGAAGAAGGTTACAGGCGACGATTTCGGAACTGCAAGCCTGAAGAAGGAGAAACACCCGGCCTATTCATTGAGAGAATTAGAAGCTACCTGGAGAAATGGATAGAGCTGGCTAGTTTAAACAGAGAGTACCAAGACCTGTGCGACCTCATCATCAAAGAACAAGTTTTCAGCGCATGTTCTAAGGACCTGGACGCCCACCTCAGAAAGCAAAAAGACCAGTCACTAAAGGCCTGGCCGACTTCGCTCAAAGATACCTTGACGCTCACAACATGAAGTTCGGGTCCAGTAAGCCACAGGGTGTGTCTGCATCAGCAGAGGAAATCCACAATGTCAGAGACACCCCGAGATACAAGCCGGTGGAGAACCTGACATGTTTTCTCTGTGGAAAGAAAGGTCACAAAGCGATACGGTGTCCTTCTAAAGATGTAGCGTCTTGCCGATGACGAAAGACTAGACGACGAGAACCTGGTTGACCTTAATGAACTCCGACACAAAGAGGATGTAGAAGATATCCAATTCGGTCAGAATCTGACCCAGACTCAACGTGATGAACTGCGCGTCCTGGCTCAAGAGTTCGAGCATCGGTTTACACCTGACCCAGGGACAACAGACACCATCCTGCACGAGGTAAACCTGACGTCAAAAGAGCTAGTTCGCAGCAAACCTTATCGTCTTCCTTGTAACACGAGGGAAGAATTGAAAAAGGATATCAAGGAAATGCTGAGTGAATGTCATCAGAGAGTCCAAGTCACCATATGCGTCCCCAGTTGTCATCGTGAAGAAACCAGATGGATCCAACCGAGTGTGTGTGGACTATCGCAGACTCAATAAACTAACAATCTTTGATCCAGAACCTATGCCCACAGCGGAAGAACTGTTCCAGAAGGTCAGTGGAGACCGATTTTTCTCCAAAATTGACCTAAGCAAAGGGTATTGGCAAATCAAGGTTGCAGAAGAAGATATCCCCAAGACAGCGTTCGTCACACCCGACGGTCATTGGGAATTCCTGAAAATGCCTTTTGGTATGGTGAGCAGTGGTGCCACATTGAAGAGAGGACTGAAAAAGATCTTAGAAGATATGCAAAATGTGGTCTTTTACTGGGATGACATTTGGATCCATACCAAAACTTGGGGGGACCACCTCAAAGCCTCTCCGAGAACCGTTCCAAAGACTGTCAGATGCGAATTTCACCATCCGTCCAAGCAAGTGTATTCTTGGGGCTGACAACATAGACTTCATTGGACATAAATTGAGCGAAGGTTTAAAGGGGCTACACGACACCAACGTGCAGAAGATCAGGGATGCCCCTCGACCTACGACCAAGACGCAAGTCCGCTCATTTATGGGCTGGCGAACTACTACCGGGAGTTCATACCAAACTTTGCAGCAGTCACAGCACCCCTGACTGATTTGCTGAGGAAAGGACAACCTAACATAGTGAAGTGGGAGGAGGCCCAAGAGCGAGCATTCCAGGCGGTTCGAGACATCCTAACCGAGAAGCCTGTTCTACACCTTCCTGACCCGTTGAAAACGTTCTTCCTGAGAACAGGCGCCTCCAACGAAGGAGTAGGTGCAGTCTTGATGCAAAAATATAACGGAAAACTCCATCCAGTGAGCTACGCCAGCAAAAAGTTGACCAGAGCTGAGAGAAACTACTCGACCATCGAGAAGGAGTGCCTAGCAATCATCTGGGGAGTAAGGCGATTCGAACTGTACCTTCTGGGAGTGCCATTTGTTCTCCAAACAGACCATCAGCCCTTGAACTATCTAAACTCTGCAAAGTTTACAAATTCTCGTATTATGAGATGGGCGATGTTCTTGCAGAATTTTGACATTAAACTACAGTCTATCAAGGGTGCGCAGAATTTTGGAGCAGATTACCTGAGCAGAGCAGTTTAAATGAACATTTCTGTGTCCAGAACTTTTGTATGAAACATTTCGATGCTCAGGACTGTTTACAGGAACTGTGAGACGTTTATTTTAATTTGATTTTTGATGTGAAATTATTTTTGTTTAGGGTTTTGTATAAGTTTACACAGCCACAACCGTTTTGTTTTTTTGAGAAGAACTTTTTGTGAAATTTCATTCTTAAGAAGGGGGGGGGGGGGGGGGTAATGTTACGATTGTGGTTGTGTTATCCTGTGAGAGCGTGCGTGTGTTGATCGTAGGTAACGATCTGATGTTTATTTGAGCTTTCACGGTTACGATTCACGTGCCTTTTTTTAGTAAGATTTTCTTTTGTTCGTGAGTAGAGCCGATTTCGTTTTGTTGTGTCTAGTACGGTGCGTTCTAGAAAGGTCGCACTGTCTAGTGGCCTCGTAAGTGTCACGTCGGTTAGTTGGCAACACTTCGCTACATTTTTCGCTACTTTTTGTTTTCCTGTGCGCGTGGATTGAGCAGCCTTTGTTTTGTTTTGGGAATGTTCTCGTACTTTCTAGAGCTACCAGGTGATAGGGATACCATACTTTTATGTGACTTAATTATACGCTAGAATTTAGAGCTGAAGTGAGCAGCGGAGTTTTTGTAGCCTGTTATGGTTTTTTTTTTTTTTTTTTTTTTTTTTTTTTTTTTGAAAGTTTATTTTATTGAGCTTCGGCTGCGTGTTTCGTTCTGATTGGTTGCGTTGTTTGATTTCCGTAGAAGATTCTAGAATTTTGTAGTATATATAAGGAGGGCGCTGGGAAAGCCCAGTCGTACATTGTCTTGCTTTGTCAGTTGTAGAGACACGTAGTTTATTACGAGAGACGCTGTGTATGAGAAACTTTGTGTCGCAGTGTGGACATCGCAGAAGAGACTTTGTATCAGTAGTTTGTGCATTTGAAAGTGCATTACTGTGTGGATATCGCATCGCTGAATTAAATATTGTTGGAACTGTTACTCCAATATTGTCTACATCCTTAAGCCACGTGTGACGGATTGCATCTGAATGAGGTTTATTTTAAAGAATTATACGTGTGTGTGTCTGGTGTGTTTATCATACTTCGACTACAACTCCACCACGTAACAGTCACTATGAACACGGTGTCGTGGTTCTAAGGATGCCATGACGTGAAACTTGAAGTGACGTCATTTCGCTGGTCGTGCTATTATTCTTCTTCAGAACAGCTATCGCTACGCCAGACCACAAAGTTTACGAATGGCGAGAATTGCTGTGTGTCCGTCTTTATTTTTTGTGCCAGTGTGTTTGTATCAGAGGGTGGGTTAGAGTAGAGATGATCAGAATGATAAGCTTGAAATAGGAACAACTTTGGGCTGGGGTCCCGTCTTGCTCAGGTTTAGTGTGACTGCCTTTAGTAGATGATGATGGTGTAGTAATACGTGTAAATACTGAAGATTTTCTCGTGAAGGGAAATGACATAAAGTCATTTTTGTGAAAAGCGAGATTTCATTACAACGCAATGCAAATCTCGCTTTTCACAGCAAAGGACTGTCTTTACCCTTCATGTGTCGAATGACGTATTGTGTTGAATGATTATTGGATTTAGGTTCTGAAAGCACGGTACTTCAGATGGCTCTATCTGGGAATCCTCACTGTCACACCTCCACTAGCTCCACACAACCTATGATCGGCGGAGCAGTGCACGACTGTGACGGAACAATTACAATCCCTACTGTAAATCTACAGGATAGTGAACGGTACCCCCTCCTTTCTTTCTCTTTCTCTCTCTCTCTCTCTCTCTCTCTCTCTCTCTCTCTCTCTCTCTCTCTCTCTCTCTGATTGGTTAGTTCGGGTTTAACGTCCACAGCACCGAGGTGATCATGGACGGCCTGACGGGCGGGTTATGGGGGACAGGGAAATCTATTGCCTATGGAGTACGACCTGAACACTGATCAACTCAGGCGCACTCCAACTTTGCACTTTGATTTACCAGGACCTTTCAACGGACATGCTATTGAACAAATCCGTTTTCCCCCCTGGATTGTGAGTCCAGGTACCGGGGCCGGGACGGGATTCGAATCCACGACCCGGCGATTCCCTTCGCTCTCCTGCTCCGACGTTTAACCGCCTGAGCTCTCTCTCTCTCTCTCTCTCTCTCTCTCTCTCTCTCTCTCTCTCTCTCTCTCTCTCTCTCTCTCTCTCTCTCTCTCTCTCTCTCTCTCTCTCTTTTCTCACACACACACACAGCATGCACGCACACACACACACACACACACACACACACACACACACACACACACACACACACACACACACACAAATACGTGAGCGGGCGCCCAAAAATATCGCGTACACACATATGAATGCAAAAACATTATACACAGTACATGCAGTATTCAATGTACTCCTGGCACTCAGATATTATGGTCCATTGTATATCGAAAAAAGGGTGTCTCTCTCTCTCTCTCTCTCTCTCTCTCTCTCTCTCTCTCTCTCTCTCTCTCTCTCTCTCTCTCTCTCTCTCTCTCTCTCTCTCTCTCTCTCTCACACACACACACACACACACACACACACACACACACACACACACACACACACACAAACAAACATACTCACACACACGCACATTCACACACCTGAACACACGCACAAGTTTTCCCTGTACTATAATGATTAGATTACCTCATAGATTCTAGGTGTTTGAAGAGGCTGACCCTAAATGAGGTGAGCGTCTTTGCGTTTCTGATTTCTGCAGGAATAGAATTCCAGAATGAACTTCCCGAGAATGACAAACTGGTTTTGAATAAATCAGTACGCGGCAGGGGTACTTTGAATTGTTGTCCATGTCTAGAAGCTACAGATATCCGTTCTGAGCAAAAAAGAACTCAAGTACAGTGGACATGATTGCTTTTACAGCTTGTACATCAATACACCCTCATTGAACTGAAAGTGATGGGAGAAGCTTTTTGTTAGTTGAGAGTTAGGGATCGGGAAATATAAGCTTAGCAGTCTCCTATGTAGGGGGTTCAGCCTCTTCAAATGTACATCACTAGAACCATCCCACACTGCTGATGCATAGTCTATGTGCGACTTGACATGAGCATTGTAGAAAAGAAGACGCGTATCTGTGTCAGTAATTGTTTTCAATTTTGACAACATATACAGACTTCTGGAGACCCTTTTGCACACATTGTTAATATGCAGTTGCCATTTAAGCTGATCATCTATAGTGACCCCCCAAGAGGTGGTGGTGTGATACTTGCTCAATTGGGCTGCAGTTTATAGACAGATTAAGAGAGAGCGGGCATAGCTGGTGCTTTTGACGTGTGGTTATAACCATGTATTCTGTTTTTGAAGGATTCAGGGACATGGAGTTGGAATGACACCAGTCGGTGACCTCATGCAGGTTTTCCTGCAGACGCGTGCTAATTGCAGCTACATTTTTTTAAGGAGTGTGTAGTGTGCAGTCGTCAGCAAACATGTCACAAGAAATATCGCGGCAACAAATATGCAGTGGAAGATCATTGATAAATATGCAGAACAGCAATGGCCCGAAGACAGAGCCCTGAGGCACGCCGCTTTTGACGAGACCATACGAGGAGTAGTAGCCATTTAACAGTACTATTTGCTTCCTTCCGCTTAAATATGAAGTAAACAATGAGACAGCATCCTGCATTGCAGAGATATGCTTGAAGTTTTGACAAAAGAATGTTATGACTTACAAGGTCAAAAGCGTTCTTAAAATCAATAAAGATCGACCCAGTTACTTGGGAGTTATTCATGGATGTTAGCCACGCATCAATAAGTCTCATCTTGTCAGTGCCGTGTGGCAAGAATGCTTGGGGCGAAAGCCGGACTGAAATACGTGCAAAAGACTGCGACTCTCCAAATATTGATAAAGGTGTTTGTGCACGTGTCTTTCAAGAGATTTGGAAAGGCTGGATAATATTAAAATGGGTCTATAGTTATTAACATCAGACAGATCTTTTGATTTAGGCAAAGGGATAACCTTGGCTTGCTTCATTTCTGATGGAAACATATTTTGTTCGATGCATAAGTTATAAATATACGTTAACGATTCTACTGTATAGGGAAGGGACAGTTTAAGGATTTTAGGGCTGATCTCGTCAGGTCCCGATGATTTTTTTGTTTTTCAATGACCCGATCAGTTTTCCTACTTCATACACAGCTAAGGGGGGTTTGTCTTTAGTCTTCTGCTGACAGAAGTTAAGCAGGGCCTACGGGCATGTGTAAGACGCGTTACCGCGTGAGGGTATGATTGACTCGGCAACAGACAGAAAATTTTTATTAAAGGTGTCTGCATTAATACTAGAAGGAATGGCTGACGATTTCTTGCTGTTACTCGGGTGACGAGATTAATTAATCGCGCGCCAGAGTGCGGCAGTATCTCTGTCTTCTTTAATCATTCGTTCAAAGAGAGACTTTTGAACCCTGCGTACCATAGACTTGACACGGTTACGTTGTTTTTTTGTATTCGTTAAATAGCTTGTGTCTCCTTAAGTCATTTCTCAATCTCATAGCTTCGATTATTTCTTGTGTTAGCCAAGGCGGTGACGTGTGGTTTTTACATGCTTTTGCCGTAAAGGGGCGTGTTTGTTAAGTACTCTTGTAAACAGTCCATACCAAACAGCCAGAGCCTTTTCAGGGTCAGTTTCGTTATTAACGACATTAAATGGTGTTTGGTCAAGGTCTGCTAGAAAAACAGACTGATTAAACTGTTTAAATGAGCGATACGTTAGAGTTGTGTGCCCGTTATTACGATGCACTTGGTAGTTTTGTTGACCATGAACACACCGTAGGAAAGTGATCACTGATGCTGAGGTCAGGAACACTAACCTTGAATACACTAAGGGGACGGTTGGTGTAAATGTGATCAATGAGTGTTGCGGTTGTTCTTGTGATCCTAGTAGGGGCCGAAACTAATTGTTCTAAGCCTGTTTGTGTCGTGATGCAATCCCATGCGGTATGGGGCTTCAACATATCTATGTTAAAGTCGCCTAGTAGCAACGCGTCACAGTTAGGTAAGCCAACTTTTTCTACTGCATGCAAAAAATCATCGTACCATTCAAACTTGGCTGCTGGGTTACGATAACAAAAACCGATGAAGACGGGTTTAGTTTTTGGAGCCCTAAATTCCAACCAAATGCACTCAACTTCAGGAGTTTCTATGTCCTCACGCCTTTTTACTAAATGTTGGATTGAGTTATGGATGTAAACGGCAAGCCCAGTTTGACCAAGTACACGAGGGTCACGTCGAGTGATGCTAAAGTTAGGTATGTGAACGGCTTCATCGATTATGTCAGAGTTAAGTCGCGTCTCACTAAGACCAAACAGGCGGAATGGTTCAGACGAGTTTAGAAAAACATTCAAATCGGCCACCTTGTTAAAAAGATGGCAGATGTTCAAGTGACCAGTTTGAAGGCTTCCATGTGTCTGAGCATTATGGATCATGTTGAATTTTAATTCTCACAATTGAAGTGCAACACAATACAAAAAATATATAAACAGAGAGAAGAAGAATAAAAGTGTCAACGCAGAAAAATGCGGCTGAAGTTATAGCACCTCGTATCAAACGTCACAAAGGATGTCCAACACAGCGTTATCAAATGAAGATCGTTTTTGATTAATAATGTATCCACGTATGAATGCCACGCAAGCTGTCTAAATAGTGACTGTGGTGTAGCACACGTATCAAATGTCACACGTGAAAAGAGTGTTCTGGTCAGCGGCACACTAGGCAGCGAAAAACTATAGGCCCTGAAATGTGTTGATAAGACCAGGCACACCGTCAGTGGGTGTGGATCTGAATGCTATCACACGATTTCCTCACGAATAATCCAAAGATATGAATGAGCGGCCGTAATTGTTAACCGTTACACGGATAACACCTTGAATTTTCCGCTGCTGGCACAATGTAGAATGATTCCCACAACGAAGTAAACGGTTAATTGTTTACCACTACAGCGAAAAACACCTTGTATTCTCCGTTGTAGCAGCAAACAACACACTGCTGGCACAATGCGGTAATATTCGATCCACGAAGTATATAGTTATTTGATTCTGTTTACCGCTGCAGCGGAGAACACCTTGTATTTTCCGCTGTAGTGGTAACAACAACTGCCCCCCCCCCCTGCCCCCCCCCCCCCCAAAAAAAAAAAAAAAAAAAAAAAAACCTCCACGAAGTTGTGAACTATAGCGGCAACAACACACTGTTGATCAACAAAGAATGCAGATAGGCCCAACGAGATCACCTAGTGTACTCACAGGTGGGCACAGGAGATAAACGCACACTCCAACACACCTTTTAGTGAGTAGGTAATAACGAACGACTGCACAGCCTAGTACGCACGCACACCGTTCACAAACTGCGCCCACTGGGCGCCACTGATAATGGACGCTGGGTAGCTCGGGTAGTACGGGACATACGTTCTATTTCCTGGTTGTTGGTGAAAGGAAGATGGTGGGTAATTAGTCCAATGAGCACCGCTAGGGAGAGGGTGGTACTGCCACGGTGTCACAGACGCATACATCAGTTGCTGTTGCTGCAGCCAGTCGGGGGCAACAACTGATGTATCTTGATGCTCCTGAATGGGCAGTAGCAGGTGCTGCTCTTGTAGATCATGTTGTTGCTGTTCTTGTTGTCGTTGCCGCTGCTGTAGTTCATTTTGCTCCTGTTGTGGGCATCGCTGTTTTGGCTGCTGTTGCTGATGGTGCTTCTGAACAGCGGATGACAAGCCCACCGGTGCCCCCCCCCCCCTCCCCGCAGCAATGTCTGAGTAAAGCTGCTTAGCGGTTGTCACATTAGGAGATGTAGCGTCCCGTTGAGAAGTTGTTCGGTGACCATCTTCCCCGCCGTATTTGATGTTACCGGCCAGCCTCCGCGTGCCCACGTGGGACGGGTGGATAGGGTCAAGCCGGCCACTCGGTACAGCGCCTTGCGATGTAGACCATTTGACGTGTGAAAGATGCCGGTGTTGTCTATAAAGGAAGCGCCCAGCTTCTTCGCCACGTGGCACAGGCTGGCGTTGGACGGGAAGATACGCTGATTTAAACGCGAATTTCTTCCCTACCCAGCAGGCAAGATGGAAGAGGCCTGGACTCGTGCTTTGGGGAACACTGTTTTGCAGGCTGTAACCAGCTTCTCCCACTGCTGGCTGGTGATCTCCCGCTGCCGCTTGCAGTCGTTCACCCCCACGTGGAAGGTGACCAGTTGGACGCGGGATGACGGTGCCTGCTTCATGCACCAGTCAGTCAGGTGGGAGGTTTGCAGGCCCGACACAGCGGAAATGATATGCACCCTCTCACCCTGGCTTATTGTCATTTTCTTTCCCTTCACGTTACGCAGGACAGAGCATCATATAGCGAGGGTTGTGGTATCCGCCATGATATGATGTCTGAGGATCTCTTCGCTTGGAGGAAGGCGGATGAGGGTTTGTGGTCTTACGCCGTTAATCCGACTACCGTTCTTCTCAGCATGGTCACGCTCGCCTGCACCGCTGATCTCTGCTTGCTTCTCAGCCTCTTTCGGGGGCGCGTGGACCGTTATCAGCACACCGCCAGAGGCCTGATCCTTCCGGGTACTTGACGAGCTGACGGTTTTCGGAGGGGTAATCCTTACTGGGATCACTTCACCACCTGCGGCTGCAGGGTTTACACCGCCACCGTTGGTAATCCCCATACCGCTGTCAGTGAGAGGGGGAGGGGCGCTAGTTTCCTCAGGCACTGACTCGTTGAGCTGATTGTCGAGCTGAAGGAGTTTGTAGCTAGAGACAACTGCTTCCATTTTTTCCATATGACTGCGCACGTCATAGATGAAGTAGGTGTCACTGTCACGCGCAGAGTTAAGGCCCTGTAGTGTGTCGTGCAGGTGACAGTGAAAGTCAGACAGGTCGGTCAGCTGGTCCTGTATCTGGGAAAGTTTGTTGCGTACAAAGGACTCAGACATCTGCAGATCACTGGCTACCGTCACTGAGATTTCACGCACTCAGTTGTCTAACTGGTCCAGTCTTTCCTGCGTTTTCAATTGGAGATGATACAACTCCTGTCGCAGGGACTCGACAGCAGCAAGTCGGGGCATTAGCTGGCTGATGGTCGGCTTCGAGTCGCTACAACCAGTTGCGAGTTCGCAGCAAGAAGTGCCCTCCCTAAGTGCAGGCGACTGGAGCCCGGGCCGAGGACACGCCCTCTTGGGTGAGGTCAGTGGCAGATGCTGTGTACAAGACGATAGGACTGGCTACTATGGTAACGGATGACTGTCCCAGAAGAACATTAGCGAGGTTGGATGAGAGGCGATAATCCCGTTGAAGTGTCTCGCCAGGGGACGGGGGAGGGGATGGGGTACAGAGAATGGAGGAGGTCTGACCGCTGGTCGTAGCACTGTGAGCTGGGGAGATGTTGCCAATGGACACAGTCAGTGCCTCGGGCATGGGATTAATGGTGGGGGGCTCAGTGTTAGAGCGCTGAAGGGCTGACGGGACACAGGGTTACAGTCATCCACTTGTGATGTATTTAAGGGATACAGCTGTAGGAGGAGATCTGAAGCGGTTGCTAAGCTCTCAAGTTCTGGCTCGTTTGAGGTCCTGGGAGGGGTGTCTGGGAGTGTTACAATCAGTAGGGTGGAGTCGATTTGTCGGTCCCTAGACACGCCCCCAGGCGTGTCCGCAGGCACATTGTCCGCCGGGTCCGCGCAGCCGTCCTTTAGCTGCTGTACGAATGTACACAGGGACTCGTACTCACTGACGCGTCCTTGTTATCCCTTGTATGAGACACGTGCCTCCGGTCTTGCGTCGCACGTGAAAGTAGAGTGTTATTGTTATTATTGTGGGCTTTTCGTCCCCTCTGACCTGAATGAACGTCTTGCCCAGGTCACCAGGAAGGGCAGGGGTGGAACAGTCCAGATAATATCTCCACACTCGACCGGTTCTTTCCTGTGGTCTGTGTCTCTCCAGATTACAGTGTAGCCCCCTCTAGCCTGGAGCATGTGCAGGTAGCGGTGGTAAAGGGCAGTTCGCCAGCGCTTGAGAGTGATGACGCCAGTGGGGCAGTTGCTGTAAAACCGTGTTTGCTGGCCGCAGGCAGTATCCTTTAGCACAGGCTTATCTCTCTTTAAGGGGTTGGTTGGGTTGGTTGGAGTGGTGGTGGGGAATTGCGTCACGATACTCAAGGGGAGGGATGAAGACTGAGATGCCATCGCGACTCAGACTTCCTGGTATGCTGTAACCTGGCATTCAACACCGTCAGAGAGTTAAACACAGGGGTGGGTGTGGAGGGCGGTGGGATCAGCAAACATTATGGCACCCATCAGGAAGTGTCAACGTGTCTACAAGGCTGTCTGGAGTGGAGTCAGGTGTGTAGGTGGAAACGATACAGCAATTTATCACAGAGTCAGTAACGTAGTCCAAAGTCAGTAAGCCGAAAAACAAACATTGTCCTCCTAAATTTATGGTAATAGGTACTTATTCCCGACACACTGGCAACAAGGGGTTCACCAAAGAACTGCATTAACCACAAGCTGACAACGATGTGATTTTTGCAACAGTAGAAGTCAGAATAGATACACGTGAACTCACAACCACTCTTTTTAAGCGTTGATTTCAATGTTAATTAAAGAGTTTAAGGTTACCTCGTACGAAGATGCTGGCATCAGACACAGCCAAGAATCCACACTGTCCCAGCACGATACAAACAATAGGAGATATGAAGTATGTCCACGTGTACACTTGAATATAATTATCACAATACCGCAACCGCGACACCACAATACTCCATACTACTCACAGACAGCAGAATAAAGTAGTTTAAAAATCACAGGTCACAAAATCTTACAGAATAAACTTAATATTCACAGTTCATCGAAAAAAAACAACAAACAGAGAACGAACTCTGTTTCAGTATCCTCTATGCAATGACTAGGGCGTCACGGTTGGCTGCACGGCGGAGAGAAGACTGGCACTTAATACTCCGCCGACGGCAGAAACAGACGGCGAGAGAGTGAGAGAGAGAGAGAGAGAGAGAGAGAGAGAGAGAGAGAGCACCTACATACATATATGTCCTTGATGTATGAACTCTAGTGTACTTAATGATTTTCCGTTTATTGCTTTACTTTGCTTTTTTACTCATTGTACATTTTTGTGCGTACGCGCGTGCGCGTATGTACGTGTGTGGGTGGAGTGCGTATCGGAGAGCGTGTGTGTGTATTTGTGCGTGTGTCTCTAAGTGCGTGCGTGTGTAATTTTGTGTGTGTGTGCGTGTGTGTGTGTGTGTGTGTGTGTGTGTGCGTGTGTGTGTGTGTGTGTGTGTGTGTGTGTATGAGTGCGTACCTGAGTGCGTGTGTGTGAGTGAGCGTGCGTGTGTGCGTGCGTGTGTGAGCGAGTGCATACATGCGTCAGTGTATGGTTTGTGTATGTTTACATGTCTATGTCATTTATGTAGTAGATGTGGTAACGGCAAGTTTGAAAACTGGTCTTGCTACCAATAATTTCTACCGTTGGAAAATAAAGGTTCATTGTCATTGTTCATTGTTCTCTCTCTCTCTCTCTCTCTCTCTCTCTCTCTCTCTCTCTCTCTCTCTCTCTCTCTCTCTCTCTCTCTCTCTCTCTCTCTCTCTCTCTCTCTCTCTCTCTCACTCTCTCTCTCTCTCTTAATATAAACCTATTCGGGGTGAACCCGTCACTGCCCACGGAACACGTATTTCGCGTTTGAAACCAGTGCACGCTGACCGACATTCGCGTAAAGAAACAGATGTAGACAGGACCAAACGTAGACATGAAGAACATGAAAAAAATAGTACAAACAAGAGAAATAAATCCACGCAAGCCCCCGCGACTGCTTTTGATGCTGGATAGCGTTCGAGTACCCTGACAGTTATTGCGTTAATTATATGACCATTAAGATGTTAATTAGAGGAGTCTTTGTTATTCTGCTTCTCTTTTTAAGGACATACTGTAAGCGAAGCTTGGAAAATTGTGTTAATTCATTTAAGTTACATTCAGTCACCTCAGTTCAATTCTATCTGGCTATTTAACGTATTCGAGACGTGCCACCTCCGGATTCGCGGTGTAAGCGCGTATCCGGAGGTGGTACGTTTCGAAGGAGTTAAATCATGGGTTGTTTTCTAACAATTTCGATTTATTTCGCTTTATTACGTTGAAGGGTAACCAAGAGAATGAGTTGGTAAAACAATGGATAGATGGATGGACGGCTTTAGGTGGATGAATGGAGGGATGGAGGAATGAGCGGTTGTATAGACGGGAGGGTGGATTAATGGATGGTTGGGTGAAGGGAAGAAAGAAGGGTGGATGCATAGACGGACATAATTATGGATACATGGATGGAACCTGTTGCTGATCTGAACTTATCACTGTTGTCAGGCTTTGTGCTGACATGGAGGCCCTCTCTGGAGGATTCTACAATCTGCAAGACGCCAGCAATAACCAACAAGGACAATACATTTTCCAGACAGTCAGCAAGAAGAAGCGAGTCTGCTTTCTGTTCGATGGCAGCAAACCTACACACTGCTCCATCAGTAATCCAGCCTGTGGCAGTCAACCTCTCCAGTTATCCACTCGTCTCACGCGCCAGCCTCGTGTCAGGGTGCATGTGGAAGGGTGGTTTGATCCCTACCCACCCGGCAAACGTCCCCAGGACGTGTCGCAGATCGCCAAGTATAGACTGGAACTCCATGAAGTGGACGTCGTAAGTTCGTCTTTGGTGGTGAAGGTATGTCGGCTCCTTCAGTTACTACACAGTAAGCAAATGTTCTCGGACCCACGACGGCCTCAGTGGGCCCGCGCACGGCTGCTACTGAAGTAATTAATTGTGTGTCTCAACAAAATTCAAACTCAGCCACTGTGTTCTCTCAGCTGCAACTGATATATTCATTCGGCTAAACTCATTGGAGACATGCCTTATCCGGATAGACGTCTTGTCTGCCGCGTATCCGAATAATAATAATAATAATAATAATAATAATAATAATAATAATAATAATAATAATAATGTATATTTTTAAGGAGCCTATACTTTCGATAGGAAAGCTCTGGGCGCCGTAACAAATGACATACTAACATACACACACCTTGCATCCTACAGCACATATATATGCCCTAACATACACACTCACGCATAAAGATATACAGGGAAAATAAACTTAGCAGAATAAACACACCAACAAGAAATGCTCACACACACCAAAGATATACGTGTACCATAAACTAATAACAGATACACTAGGCAACTCTCACTGACAGCAACACCAAAAACAAAAATATAATAATTATAACGGTGAATGCACGTTTAAAGGAATAGATGTGTTTTTAAAGACTACCGGAAACTAGGCTGGTTCAACATATCTGAGGGACTGTGGGAGTTTATTCCAAAGAAATGGTCCTTGGTATGAGACAGACCTCTCGCCAAAAGACTTAGTTCTCACAGTCGGAAAGCATAATAGTTTAATGTCTGCTGAGGAACGGAGCTGTCTTGAAGGTGTGTACACATGAAGAAGCTCAGAAAGATAGACAGGACCAGTAGAAGTAGACAGACATGTATGACAGATGGACAGAACTTTGTATTGTACTCTGGATGTGATAGGCAACCAATGGAGTGAACGCAGGATGGGTGTGATGTGGTCTGACTTCTTTGCCTTGACAACAAGCCGTGAGTTCTGCACCCTCTGGAGCCGATCCAGAAGGTGCTGAGAACAGCCACACAGGAGTGCTTTGCCGTAATCGAGTCGGGACAAAACAAAGGAGCAGACCAGCGTTTTAGTGGCTTCTGGTGTGAGAAGATGCCTGATGGAGCTAATGCGACGTAGTTCAATAAATGCAGATCTACAGGTATTCAAAGCGTGTTGTTTTAGTGAGAGACTGCAATCAATGGTGACGCCAAGATTTCTCACCTGAGCAGAAAAGCTAACCAGTGTCTAGGAGTGTGATGGACTGCGGTAAGGAGGAAGATATTCTGGTAGAGGAAACTAGCATGGCTTTTGTTTTATCTTCATTCAATTTTAATTTGTTGGCTATCATCCATGTTCTAACATCAGAAACTGTCTGTTGCACACACTGGATGGTGGCATTGACCTGCTCAACATGGCCTGATTTATACAACTGCGTGTCATCAAAGTACGCATGGTGAGAAATTGGTTGTGCAGCTATGACACCCGACAAGGGCTGCATATACACAATGAAGAGCACAGGCCCAAGGACTGACCCTTGGGGTACTCAGAAACACAGAGGGGCTGCAACTGAAAGATGACCACAGACAGAAACAGTCTGTGACCGGTTAGACAAATATGATTTGAACCAATCAAAAACCTGTCCCTGGATACCAAAGACACGTTCAAGGCGACAGAACAGGGTGCTATGGTCAATCGTATCAAAAGCGCTAGACAGATCCAGCAAAGGTAAAACAGAAACCTGACCATCATCCAGTGCAAGCAACAAGTCAGGCATGATTTTCAGTAAAGCTGTTTCCGTACTGTGACTGACGCGGTAGGCTGATTGTAGGGGATTTAAGAGATTGTTGACGGCGAGATGCTTCAGGGTCTGAGAGAGCACGACTTTCTCAATGACCTTTGATATAAATGGAAGATTTGACACAGGTCTGTAATTCTTAAAGTCATTCTGATCTAAAGATGCTTTCTTCAAAAGGGACTTGACAACTGCGTTTTCGTACAAGATGAGAAAAGAACCAGTTTGAAGCGAATGATTGATGACATGGGTAATATGGGGAAGAATGACATCTATACAGTCATACAGGAGGGAAGTGGGCATGGGATCTAGTTCACAAGACTTGGGGGCAGTTTTCTTCAGAATCACACACACCTCTTCGTCAGTCACAGGTTCAAAGTTTGAGAATATCTGACCCTCAAAACACCTGTCAGCATACAAAGGGTCAACCTGGCATGGTTGCGCATCAATACCGTCACGAATTAACTGCACTTTACTCAAGAAAAAGTCTGAGAAAAGACCGGGCAGCTCTGAGACTGGGTGAACACTTGGGAGTGGCGTGGACTTACTCTTACTCAACAGGCGGTTAGTTATGGCATACAACACTTTGCTGGTGTTGCAAGCAGCAATTGTAAGGGAGACAAATGAGGTTTTTGCACTGCAAACAAGTTTTGTAACAAAATTCTTTGCAGAGCAAAACAGTTGCTTATGTACAATAAGACGAGCTTTGCGCCACTGCCTCTCGGTCTGGCGACGACACTGTTTTGCAGAGCGCAGTTCATTCGCGATGGCACTGTACCATGGGGAAGGTATTCTCCCAGATACGGTACGCTGAGTAGGCGGGGCGTGCTGGTCAAAGACAGAGCGAAGACAGGCATGAAGCTGTTCCGCGTCGAGATCACGAACGGCTGACAAACAGTTCTGAATATCTGCAGTGAAGGATAAACGATCAATGGCGCGGATGTTACGCACAGTTCTTGTAGCAGAAGGATGGGGAGGTGCTAACACATTCAGTTCTGAAATGACACATAGATGGTCAGAGGCAATAGCGTCAGTAACCAGAGCTGAACGCAAAATGTCACTGTTGCACCTGGAAATTACCCAATCTAGTATGTGGCCATGCCTATGGGTCGGCACATTTACAGCTTGAGCCATGTTGAACATGTGCAAAACGTCCAAAAGCTTGGCTGTGTAAGTGTGGTCCGGACGATCGTAATGAAAGTTGAGATCGCCCAGTATGAGCACATCGCCCTTGCATGAGTTGCACATGTCCAACAAGTCTGGAAACTGTTCAATAAACATACTGTCGTCAGTTTATTCTTTCTATTTGGTGGAGGGCGATATAAACAAAATAAATTGATGGGTTTGCATGTGTCACACCAGGGAGGAAGAGTATATACCACACGGAATATCTGGATATTTAGTTCGATTTTAATGATTTGATTTTCTCATTCGCACGACAAACAATAGACGAGACGTACACAAACCTACGCACTATTCGCTCAATTCATACATGCACCTGTAAAATACGCACACGCTTAACCATTCGCACAATGTTCACAGCACTAACCACACATCCTACACTTATTGTTCCACTACGATGTCACATCTCAATGTCTGTCGAAAATAACTGACACTAATTAATGCTTAGATCCTCGAACGATCAAACAGTTTGATTACTCCGACCGTGAATAAAGATGAATGTAGCGTCGCTGCTTGTTGGAATAAAGATAAATGTAGCGTCGCTGCTCGTTGATTCAGTCACACCACTGGTCGAATAATCGCACTGTCTCTCGCGATGGCACGTCGAAGCTCCACACGCACACCGTCTGGATCAACTGGACTATCTCGTACACCACGTTGATTGATTACATTTCCACATGAAGCATACACAAATCCAACTTCTCAGCTGGTAATAAGGGGCATCTATACAACATATAAAACGTATCTCTCCATAAGACATCCGCCATTGCTTAAAAGATACTTCCGCCGGAATGACGACACTGTAGCGATGACGACCGCTAACGGCTTCCGGACGTTGTCGCCGATTCCCGATCGTTTCCGACATCGAATAAATATCGTAATAACGGTCAATTCGAAATACCATGCACACCCACGAATACGACATATTCCTGCACAACACATAACCTCTCAATTCAATCCGAATCATTACGAAATCAAACCGGCTCAACGAAACGATCATTCGATTCATCCCCGCGCGCCGATCGCCAGACGACACCGCAAACTCACCGATGCGCGCCGAATGTCACACAGTTCCGAACTAGAGCCGAACAACTAATACACTTTTCGAATCTACTACTTAACAAACGCGAATCAGCTATATAATAAACAAATACATACCCAAAGATGCGTGAAGTAAACCTTCGACTGTTTCAGGCCTGTCTGCCCGTCTTGGCCGTTGGACAAGGTCCTAGTACTCGTTACTCTAATCAGTCGATTTGGTTACTAGTCGTAGTTCTTAAACTACATAATTTTACGTACCACTGTACTGAGCATTCTCTCAATCGTCTATTCTACCATAGACCATAACACGGCATTTCTCTGCCCACTACACCTCACAAAAAAACAACTTTTAACTCGAGAGCAAAATCTCTCCTGACTGACTGTCTTCCAAACGATTCACAGTGACGTAACTCTTCAAACCAAC
The DNA here is from genome assembly GCA_036245525.1 of Semisulcospira habei. Classification (NCBI taxonomy): domain Eukaryota; kingdom Metazoa; phylum Mollusca; class Gastropoda; family Semisulcospiridae; genus Semisulcospira; species Semisulcospira habei. The sequence continues at coordinate 229,007,655 of BTPG01000001.1, read as the reverse complement.
ATCCTACGTCACATGTTCCCAACACACATCTTACGTCACATGTTCTTGACGTCACTAAAAAGTACATGCCCTCACCACAACACACAACATAGAACGAAATTCCTTCCCAGAAGAGAATACTGCATAATGATTAAAATAAATTGTGACAACATGGGAGGCCGAGCTTCACTTCGACAAGTTCAAAAGATGAATGTTCAAACTGAAAAGACGACACGCACGTCAGATAGGGTCCGAGAGAGTCTCTTTAGATAACAGCTATATCACCTCCACGAGATCGAATAAGGCACGTCTCGAATTTATTAATCCGCAGATATCAACTAAGTTTTTAGGTATGGCTGCAACAGAAAGTTAAGGCATCAGCAACATTCCCTTCACTTCCACACAGATCAGTCTTTTGCGTTTGACAATCGATTTAATAGTAGAAACACTCGTGGCTGACTTTAATATCATTTGGTCTAAAGTTCATTTGGCTATTGGCTTTTTGAAAGCGCAGATGAAAATATCTTTCTCAACGCAACATGTAGTCAAACAGGATATGTAAGTTTATATTCGTCACCTCAACAGGACAGTGACTTACACAACCATTCAGCCGAGTGGCCAGCTACTGACAACTCAGCCGATGTCACGATGACCCTGCCAGACCAGTCCACATCACGTCTGTACGCCGTCCTGCTGGAGGTGCATGATCACGCGGGGAACGTGGGCTACGCCAGACGTCTGGTGCTGTATGACAACTCCTCGTCTGTGAAGCTGAATACGTCTGCTGCTCTAAGGGTCACCACTGCTGATGCACGGTAAAATATATGTGTGCCACTCTGTGATTTCGATTTATTTATGGATTGTGTTTAACGCCGCGCTAGTTTCGAGGACTGTCTTTGATTTTGGAGGGTTTGGAGCCGGATTTATGCGACTAAAACACTCAGCTTCAAAGCAGGGGACATAATCAGAAAAAGGATGATACACCGAAACAAAGGAATAATTTGTATTTATTCAAATTTTGGAGAGTGGTTCCTGTTATTTAATAGTTTTAAACTAAGATGCATAGATTTTAACGAGTTAGAACAAAATATGCAATTACATTTCCCACAAAACAATTAATCACTTGTCTATTTTTCAGCGCAAATTACGCATGGCAGACAAACATATACAGCGGCCTTTGTGTGAGTTGGAAGGACCGGTTCCACAACAGTGAGATGATCCACAACAACTTCCTACTGCCGGTGTCCAACGACACGGCCCGAGAGATTAGTGGCAACTATGACCAGATCTCTGGACTACTGTCCGTCCGAGGCACCAATAACGTGAATGGAGTGGTGACATTTGAGGTAACAGCGAGATCAACGTTGAGTGCGATTTAGTTCTTCATCATGCGCCAATAGGACTTATTCCGAAATCAGAATATGGTAAAATACAGGGGGAGGAGCCCCTTCATAGTACGGAGAGACAGTGGGTTGCTCCCCTTCATAGTAAGTACTAAAGAGACTGTTGCCGTTAATTCATGGTGTTAACCCTTTGGCTGTCGGTAGCGGTTTTTGTCGCGATGATTCCTTCAGGAATCATCGCGACAAAAACCGCTACCAACAGCCAAAGGGTTAAACTATGGACATAAATGAGGCAACTCCCTGCGAGCAAGGAGCACGTAAGAATGATTATTGTTCTCACGAGCACCTGCGTGTTTCATCCAGATGTCCTGGAAGCTTGACGAAGGAGCGGCGTCGCCCTATGCGGTTGTACAAAATCTCCTGTCACAGTCTTCGTGTCTCAGCGTGAATCTGGCTGACGGCCAGACGTACAACATTACCGTCCGTGCCACAGACATCATGGGGAACTACAAGGTAATGCAGAGACGTCTGTGCTGGTCTGTGATTTTTTACCTTATGGCTGTCGGCGGTAAGATGCAAAATCAGAAACCGGCACAAGTTCATTGTCTCTTTTAATGCAAACAAATCCATTTCAGCGAGAAGGTTCAAAATGATAGACCACCACACATTCCTTTACGTTTTGGTCCCGTCCAAGTGAGCAGACTGACTCAGTTAATGTATGGCTGCCATTTTTGTCGTTTAACTCATTCAGCCCGACGCACGTATTTCCCAACTTTTGGAGGGGTCATCTAACGACTATGCAGCTGTTCCAGGAGATGGGTCGACCATGACGATTCAAGGGTAGTGCAAGATTAGCTTGGCGCCGACAACCGCCAAGCTAATCTGGCACTCCCCTTTAATTATCATGATCGACACAACTCCTGCTGTAGTGCGTCAGGGCTGAATGGGTTAATATAGGTCAGTTTGTCCAAAGCTTGTTAAGTGGTCTCCTAAACATGTGTTAGTGTCTTATTGCGGACCATATGGTCACAGGGTTTTCACCATAAGGACAATGTTTTTCCTTTGGTATTGGCAGTCTTAGGATGGAGCTGGCGTGTGAAAACATTTCTACCACCGGCCAAATAATCACGGGGTTGTAAGAAGTAATTGGTGGTGGGGAGAGACACAGACAGAAATGAAATGAAATAAAATGAAACTTTATTTTTCAAGGATAAATTATTAGGTACCTTCAATGGCCTTTTTCAATCATGTCCTGATAAGCGCACGCACGTAAACACACATACACATAATTTTATATATAAAAGTATACATAATAGTGAAAAGTACAGGCAACAATAATTCCATTTCAAATAATCAATGCTCACATTACACCACACACACACACACACACACACACACACACACACACACACACACACACACACACACTGATATATACCAGTCCGCAGAGAGAGAGAGACAGAGAGAGAGAGAGACCCTGTGAAAATCATGACAACATCAGCCGGAAAGATACAAAAATGGGGTGGGGTGAGGGGAGGGGGAGGGGGAGTCCACTTTCCAAAAGGTGGGAGGGTATTCCAATCCCAAACACGAAAAACTGGACAGCAGTTTAAAAAGTAATTTTTGGGGGCCGGGGTTAGAGGTGGGGGCGGAGGGAGAAGAACTCCGAAACCTCCGGAGCCCTCCCCCCGCATCCCTCACCTCCGCGACCCTCATCCATTTCCTATTAAAACTTCTTGGGATTTTGCAGGAGGACGGTGTACAAGTGAGTATCGACCACACGGGTCCCAGTGTCAGTGTCGTGGGACTGCGCGGCAGGTTTGGGCGGGACGGGCTGTACGTGCACAACTCTACGGACCTGTCGACAATGGTGATGGTGGTGCAGGCGTCAGATCCACACAGCGGTATTCATACAGTGACGTGGGCTCTGGGCACTAGTGACGGAGTGACTGACGTCGGCAGCGGTGCCATGGTTGTGCAGCGGCTAAATAAGGTTAGAGGAAATGTTACACAAAGTTTGTTATATATATTATTTACCCATTTATTTGCTTTCTGTATTGCCTGAAAAAGTCACTATCACAATGTATCTACCAGTTCATTTTATTCTGTACGAGTTATCTGGCTGGCGGACGGATCGGGTGACTTTACAACTTGCTGGCTGGTTTGAAATTGAAACGTTTGTCAATTTATTACACATACTGACACAATCAATTACTGGACTGATAACAATTGACTACGCAGGATGCGTGTATTTAACTATTTATAGGCATTCAAACATTAGGCTGTTTTAACAGAAGCAGGAATGTTGTTGCTGACTTTGTCATTTGATATCAGCAAGAATACCTAGCAGAATCTACACTTGTGCGTGTCAGATACGAGTATACCTAGCAGAATCTGCACATTTGCCTGTCAGATACGAGTATACTTAGCAGAATCGGCATCTTTGCCTGTCGGATAGGAGTATACTCGTATCAGACAAGCAAATGTGCAGATTCTGTGAGGTATCCTTTTTGCTGAGAAACATTGGCATAGCCAGGAGACAACATTTTTGATTTTTCAATGACGCCGATATTCTATTTCAACATTACGATACAAAGTATTAAACTGTGTACGTGTTTTTGTTATTTCAGACAGAATGCGCGAAACAGGAACACTGCTACTGCCCCGCGGTCGGACAATGCGAGGTGTACGAGTACATTATCACCTTCAAAGGACTGTCCCACACCAACAGCCGGGCTCAACACCATCGTCAGTACTACCTCACCGTTAACGTCACCAACCAGGCGGCGCTCAGAAACACCCAACACATAGAGATTCTTGTCGATGAGTCTCCGCCCACTTCAGGTGTGAAAAATGACATATATATATATATATATATATATATATATATATATATATATATATATATATATATATATATATATATATATATATACAGGTAATCCAAAAGGGAATCCAAAACAGACATGAACGTAACAAGATGTATGTATTTATTCCCCCAAAAAATGTGTCACTCACTGAACTGTTTCATTTTTTTTATGTATTTGGCGATTGTTTCAGAACGTATCAAAACAATCGCCAAACAATAATGAATTAACTATCGTTTCTGTAAACACTCTGCTCTGCGTATATATATATATATGTATATATATATATATATATATATATATATATATATATATATATATATATATATATGTATATATATATATATATATATATATATATATATATATATATATATATATATATATATATATATATATATATATATAATTTTTCAATAAATTCTGAGAATGCTGTGCTAATGCCATGGAAATCCAGGCTGGTAAGCTTGCATTGTGTCATCAGGACATCAGCTGTCCTTTTGTGACTGCATCGCTTATTAGATCTTTTGAGCCTTCCACTGAACACCTACTACATAAAGTAATAGGGACTACCCCCAGGCGCCCCGCAACCCGCTGGAGAATATCCAGTCCTCCCCCCGAGAGGGGAGGCTAGTGCATGAATATTCCCAAACAGATCTTGGACCTGCTGGATAGATTTAAGCTTTTGCCGCCTACGACCGGTTTCGACCCAAGGTGGGTCTCACCAGGCCTGAAATTGCAAACACAACGCATATGCTAGAAGCCGCCTCCAGAATTTGACTGGTAGCAACCACTAGTCCAGCGTGGATTGCGTGGGTCGAAACCGGTCGTAGGCGGCAAAAGCTTAAATCTATCCAGCAGGTCCAAAATCTGTTTGGGAATATTCATGCACTAGCCTCCCCTCTCGGGGGAAGGACTGGATATTCTCCAGCGGGTTGCGGGGCGCCTGGGGGTAGTCCCTATTACTTTATGTAGTAGGTGTTCAGTGGAAGGCTCAAAAGATATAATAAGCGATGCAGTCACAAAAGGACAGCTGATGTCCTGATGACACAATGCAAGCTTACCAGCCTGGATTTCCATGGCATTAGCACAGCATTCTCAGAATTTATTGAAAAATTATGTCCCTTGGAGCTACTCTGAGTGCATTTTTTGGCTTGGGCGACGCCTTTGTTATAAAGTAATGAATATATATATATATATATATATATATATATATATATATATATATATATATATATATATATATATATATATATATATATATATACGCAGAGCAGAGTGTTTACAGAAACGATAGTTAATTCATTATTGTTTGGCGATTGTTTTGAAACGTTCTGAAACAATCACCAAATACATAAAAAAAAAAAAAATTAAACAGTGCATGAAGTAGCCTCCCTTCTCGGGGGGGAGGACTGGATATTCTCCAGCGGGTTGCGGGGCGCCTGGGGGGGGGGGGGTGGGGGGGGGGGGGGGGGTAGTCCCTACTACTTTATGTAGCAGATGTTCAGTGGAAGGCTTAAAATGATAGGTCTGTCATTCCTTTTCTCCCACTAACCTTCTCCTTTCTAGAACTAGTAGGCAATGCAGTCACAAAAAGGCAACTGATGTCCTGATGACATAATGCAAGCTTACCAGCCTGGAATTCCATGGCATTAGCGTAGCAAGAGCATTCTCAGAATTTAATGAAAAATTATATATATGTTTGTATATATATATATATATATATATATATATATATATATATATATATATATATATATATATATATATATATATATATATATATATATATATATATATATACTTAAAATGTGAAAAAAGGATCCACAAACACCACGTAGTTTAGAAGGAGTTACACTTTTATTCTATGCACAAACTTTCGCCCTCTCAGCGAGGGCTTCTTCAGGGGAATGCCCAGGTAACAGGTAACTAGGTAACAAAACATAATTTACGTGTGAGAATGTAGTGCGTCAAAATAGATACAGAATGTACACGCATGCACTTTCAAATTCTAAAGTATCGTACGTGTATTTTAATTCGGACTATACCGTAAGCATAATACGAACATTGTAATTGTGTGTGTGATTTTTAGATTTTTCTTGACTGCACGTTTTAAAATTCTACTAATGATGATGGTGTCAATGTTGATGATGACGTTATTATTATAAATATTTCATTTCGACATTTCTTCCTCCGCACACTGCGTGTCAATACTCGTGTTTCATAAAAGTTTCATGTCATCAGTAATGACGCACTAATATCACGAACTTGTGCACGTGCATTTGTACCTTAGTCTCTATATATGTAAAAGTATTACGATAATTTAGAATTTGAAAGTGCATGCATGTACATTCTGTATCTATTTTGACGCACTACATTCTCACACGTAAATTATGTTTTGTTACCTAGTTACCGGTTACCTGGGCATTTCCATGAAGAAGCCCTCGCTGAGAGGGCGAAAGTTTGTGCATAGAATAAAAGTGTAACTCCTTCTAAACTACGTGGTGTTTGTGGATCCTTTCTTCACATTTTAAGTATTTCACTGCTGCTTGGATCCATATTTGGAGTGTGTGGTGCCAGCTTTCTTGAACTGGTTTTATTTATTCATATATATATATATATATATATATATATATATATATATATATATATATATATATATATATATATATATATATATATATATATATATATATATATATATATATATATATATATATATTCTTTACTTTTAACAAAGGCGTCGCCCAAAGCCAAAAATGCACTCAATCAGATTAGCTCCAAGGGACATAATTTTTCATTAAATTCTGAGAATGCTATGCTAATGCCATGGAATTGCAGGCTGGTAAGCTTGCATTGTGACATCAGGACATCAGCTGTCCTTTTTGTAACTGCATCGCTCACAAGATCTTTTGAGCCTTCCACTGAACACCTACTACATAAAGCAGTAGGGACTCCCCAGGCGCCCCGCCATCCGCTGGAGAATATCTTCCCCCCCCCCCCCCCCCCCCCCCCCCCCCGATGGGGGATGCTACAAAATATTTCCAAACTGATATTGGACCTGCTGAGTAGATTTAAAGTTTTTGCCGCCTACGACCGGTTTCGCCCCAAGGGGGGGTGGGTGGGGGGGGGCTCTTCAGGTAGGCATACGGCGTAACCTGAAATTGCAAACGCAACGCATGTACTAGACAGCCGCCTCCAGAATTTACTGGTAGCACCGCCAGCACAGCGTGGATTGCATCCCTAAAGCTGTATGTGGTGTTGCAGTGGAAGGAGACAGACTAATTTTAAAAAAGGCAACACCTAGGCAATTTTGTGGTGCAATTATTTTTTACTTTTAACAAAGGCGTCGCCCAAAGCCCAAAAAATGCACTCAATCATATTAGCTCCAAGAGACATAATTTGTCATTAAATTCTGAGAATGCTGTGCTAATGCCATGGAATTCCAGGCTGGTAAGCTTGTATTGTGTCATCAGGACATCAGCTGTCCTTTTTGTGACTGCATCGCTCACAGGATCTTTTGAGCCTTGCAATAAACACCTACTACACAAAGCAGTAGGGACTACCCCCAGGCGCCCTGCCATCCGCTGGAGAATATCC
>BTPG01000001.1:228884331-228999366 GCA_036245525.1 Semisulcospira habei | reverse complement strand
ACTTGTCTTCTTTTTCTTTTTCTCCACAGAAACCCAAATAACTAGACAACTGGGCGGAGCTGTGTGGCCTGAGTTCTCCCCCTCTGCCGAGAGTTAACTGGCCCTTGCACCCCAGCCCCGCGTGGAAAGTAACCTGCTGTACGCTAAGCGTGCGGCTCTGTGATTGAATCTGGTTCCGGCCCTCGTCAACTACGCCCAACCGCTTGACCTGGGCGCAGCAATCAATGGGGATGAGCGACGGCATGGCTAATTATAATATGATTATGTGGAGTGGCAGTATGAAGCAGCAAATGCCCGTCCAGCCGTCCAGTAACTATTACAAAGTATGTCCGACGGCAGAATGCAAACCTGACTAACCGAGTCCATTACCTAAAATACAAACGGTTACCAAAGTCATTACAAAAGTTCACTTCTTGTTTATTTCTTTTTCAAAAAGCGTAAATAGTAGGATACACTGGCCGTTTGCATTTTCACTCAAAATTAGAAACACTGGTTGTATTCCTCGATTCGCTACCGCTCCTCGGTAGCGAATCGAGGGAGACAACCAGTGTGAGTCGAAAACATAGAAGGTCACTCTTTTGTGATCTTGGCTCTTCCAATACTTGTAGCAGTGAGTGTTACAGTGTTGTAATCTGAGGTTGTTCACTGCATATTGTTGAATAAAACTTGACGTGAACATGTTTCATTTTGTGTCGTGTTGTGTCGCAGGGGCGGATTAGTTACCTCGAAAGGTGGGGGGGGGGGGGTCCAACTTTTGGTTTGGGACCTTCAACCTGACATAGAAGGCCTCCCCGACGCTAGACCTTCTTCCAGTGGCCGGAGAATCAAACAACGGGAGTGGGGGAGGAGGGGGGGGGGAGAAGACTCCAACCACTCGCCAAAATATAAATCAACGGAGAAAGGGGGGGGGGGGGGTGAGGGATAGCCTCTGTGTGTGTGGAAACTCGCCCCAGAAAATAAAATATGGAGGGGGGGGGGGGGGGCAAACACCACAAAAAGGGACTTTGTTATAAAATTTTAAACAATTTTGGGTCGAGGGAAGGGGGGGGGGGCGGAACGCCTAGGATCTCTCCCCCCAGATCCGCCCCTCACTGTGTGGTGTGTGGTGTGTTTGTGACCGCCCTTCCCGAAACAAGAACAGGCTTAGAGCGCTTAACATGGAGTAAAAATACTGCGAAAAAAATGACAGCCACACTGGTTAAAGCCGAGGAAACAATAATAAACAAATAATCAAAACGCATTATAATGTGCCTGTGAATACATGTTTGTGTGTTACACTTCACGCAAATAACACTAACCAGCTCTTAGGGCGACATAAAAGATTCATTACAACTGTGTGCTGGTCTGTGATTTCGGACCGTACGGCTTTTAGGCGTGCGGTCCGAAATCACAGACCAGCACATACTCTGCCAACGCTACTTGCCGGTCTTAACTTGCCCCAATCATCAAACATACATTTGTGCTAAGATACACCCAAAAAGGAAAGAAACACGCTTAAAAAGGAGAAGTAATACAGGATTAATTACATTTTTGGATTAAAGCCTTTTCAAAATCGACATAGGAAAGCGAGATTTGCAGTGCAATGCAATCTGTGCGTATCAGAACAGTGCGGTGAGTCTGAATTTGAAAAGAAAAGAAAGAAATTGAAACAACGCTGCAATTAAGAGAAGATGAGCATAGTGCGGGTAATAACAAAAATAAAAGCTATTATTGTTTATCGTTTAACCCATTCAGCCCTGACGCACTACCGCAGGTGCATAGTCGTTAACCCTTATCATTCGGAATACACCAGTGTGTAAAATAAGTTTGACTAAAATAGTTCAAGGGTAGTGCCAGAATAGCTTGGCGCCTCTAGGCGCCAAGCTATTCTGGCACTACCCTTGAACTAAAGCCATTGGACTAAATCCTTATCTGTAAGTACTATAATGTGGCTTGCATATGGCCACGTACAAATTTGAAGCTTTTAGCCTCAGTATGATATGGGTTAAATGACGCCGCCAAAATTTGGGAAATACGTGCCGCGTCAGGCTGAACGAGTTAAAATATAAAAGTTAATAGTTATCATTGTGGAAACTGAAAATAAATGGATTCAATGCAAGCTCGATCTTGAAGTATGCATAACGCTGGCTTGTCCCAACTAAAAACGCCGTTCAGTTGTACACGAACAGGTTAACCATTTGTATGTGCAGTGGGAACATTACATTTGGTCGCGTTGCTTTTCGTGCTTCAATCAAATAGTTGAAACGATCAGTGACCGATTTGAAAAAAAAAGTGTAACCCTTTGCGTGTCGGTAGCAGTTTTTGTCGCGATGATTTCTGTTGAACACACAAGCACTAGCGTCTCCCCATGTTATTTTGTGTGTGTCATTAAATGAAGTAAATGAAAAACAATTGCTTCATTAGAACTGCCACAACTTGCAAATTACACCATCTTGAATCAAAGAAAAAGAGCTTCACGTTTCTTCCTATGCGTGGAACATCAACAGCATTTTGAAAGACGAAAGGAAATGAACATTAGGAGACAATTAGGCAATCATGATTCTTGGAGGCAACACAATCTATTAACCCATTCAGCCCTGACGCACTACAGCAGGAGATGGATCGATTCAAGGGTAGTGCCAGATTAGCTTGGCGCCTGTCGGCGCCAAGCTAATCTGGCACTACCCTTTAATTATCATGGTCGATCCATCTCCTGCAACAGGTGCATAGTCGTTAGATGAAGTCTCCAAAATTTGGGAAATACGTGCGTCGGACTGAATGAGTTAAAAGTGACCATGCATCCTTTGGGAGAGATTTTGTTCCCATTAAAGCAAAAAAGCATTTCGAAATATTGAATGACTGAAGGCACGAGATGCATTATTTACAGAAGCAATTCCGCCCGATAGATACGCGAATGGCCATTTGAATACGCCGCTTGTATGGTGACAAACACACTTGACAATTCTTCCGCCTCGCATTGTCCTGTGAAAGAAGTCCCCTTGGTGATCACGTGATTGACGAGGTCGCCATATCCCTCTTCGGTACCGGCGTACAGGGCATACGTGACGTCACGGGTGACTTGGAAAACGTTCCGCCAGTCCATGTGCAGTTGCCCGCTAGTCAGTGTAGCTGTGGTTTCCTGCCCTGTTGGTAAAAAGTACAGTATTTTGATTTACGAGGAGGCGCTGTATATTTCAGATATCTCGACAACCCGTATACATTGGTTGTTTTGTCTTCAGTCGTGGAGCGGCTCCTGACAGATTGGGAAGCATCGTGCATGTTACTGAACGCGCTCCGACAGGCACCATTTTCAAAGTCTCCCGTATTTTCGGTACGGCAGACAATAAAACTGGGGTCGACTATCAGCCAAATGTCTGAACACGAATGAAATAGGGAAATTCATTTGTCTGACTTACGGAATGAAAACCATGACACTGGCAGAATGCAACCGTGAATTTGGACCCTACGGCTCAGGGCCGAATGTTCCAAATCACAGACCAGCGAACAAATATTATGACGATGTGTTTAACCCATTCAGCCCTGACGCACCACAGCAGGAGATGGATCGACCATGATAATTCAAGGGTAGTGCCAGATTAGCTTGGCGCCTGTCGGCGCCAAGCTAATCTGGCACTACCTTGAATTATCATGGTCGATCCATCTCTGCAACAGGTGCATAGTCGTTAGATGACGCCTCCAAAATTTGGGAAATACGTGCGTCGGGCTGAATGAGTTAAAGAATGTGTGTTGGTCTACTCTCGCAAGGTCTAAATCGCAAACCATCACACAAACATGGCCCAAAGTGCCGATGCTACTTCTTGAGACGCCAACTGACCTGCTAGAATCGGCCAGTCACCGTCCACCCTCACAGTAGTGGACACCAAGTCTGACGTCATATTCCTGAAGTTGACCGCCCGGACCTGTGCCGTGATGACTCCGTGTGGAAGGTGGCTGGCCACGTGCTCGAGGACTGCCGAGGTCTTGTAGGCGTCCAGAGGAGACCATTCGTCAAGGGAAAATTCCTCGTACACAAAGCGATACTCGAACTGAGATATCGTTGGATCGTTGGCACCGCGCCAGCAGAACTGGAGGCTGGAATTGGTGGATCGGACCACGGGATCCGGACCGTCATAGGGTGACATCAGGACATCGTTTGACAGAGACTGGATGACCGCCTGGAAACAGAGATAACCCAGTAAGCAAAGGTCCTCTGGCCCACGACGGCCGCAGTGGGCCCGCACACGGCTGTGCACGGGCCCACTTCGGCCGTCGTGGGCCCGAAGACGTGACTGGGGAATTGACCAAAGTAGCTAATTATTAAACAATTTAAAAGTGACTTTCAGTACTGAAACGCATCGTGGTCTATTGATATACCAAAGTCACTCGCGAATCAAAACACTAATTATATGTGTGACTACTAATTTGGAATAGAGATTTTTTGCGGCAAGACCCTTTTTTAATATCTCTTTCATAGCTTAAAGTCATAGAGGGATAGCACAAAAGAGAGCCCGTTTTTCACGATACTAACTAAAGACAGTAAGTACTAGCGAGTCGTACCTCCGACAGGTCCGGGGCGTGCAGTAAAATGCCTGCTGGTTCTGAAGTCACGGTAGCGTGGATCTGCACTCCGTTGACGCAGCTGACCGTGGCGCGGACGTTGGCTCCGTGGTGAGGTTGTTTCAGATGCCACTGACACTGGCCTGGAGTCACGTGCGTGGTTTGCTGAGTTGTGGAGTTAAACGTGCTTTGACCTTCTGCAACACCAAGCAAAGTTCACTCTATTGGCAACTGCTTGGTTATACGCTTTCACTGTCAGTGGTCACATATTGTGTTTTAAAATATTTGTTAGAGCTCCAGCCGTCCAATTAACATAGATACAAAGTGATGCCAGCAAGAGGCATACATACTCATGAGCCCCCCGCAAATGCGGGCGCTTATGTGGATCTGTGTCTCTTGCGATTGGTTCGAGCTCACTTTTTATCTACGCGAAGGCTTAAAACTATAATTCTCATTTCTGAAAACAGGTGCATGAACGCGGAGTGAAAATATCGACCTATCTGCCGTTGCCATTGCACGCATTTCGTTACTTCACCCCATCACTACCGAAAAAGAAAGTGAGCACGAACAAACTGCAAGAGACATAGATACTCACGGGCCCCCACGACTGCGGGGGCCCGTGAGGATCTATGTCTCTTGCCGAGATCAATTTGTATCCATGTTCCTTGGACGGTGTTGGCCTTTGGTCGATGAATGAACCAATGTTTCAGAAACATAAATGTACGTACAATGTACATACATCGGCAGGGAAGTTGTTAATCCCCGGACTCTACAAAGGAAGGTGAATCCACCATCATGACTACACTGTCCTAGACTAGTTTTGCGTCTAGATGCGCCAGGCTTATTCTGACGCCACCATTGAACTATCATGGTCAGTTTTTCTCCGGAACTTGTCATGCAGTGTTCATCAGAAAACTCATACAAAACGTAAACAGCTGCACTATCTAGCCATTCATAGTACACTCTCGGATATAACCAATCGCAAGGTGACCCAATATTCCCTGTTGTTAGATCTATAAGCGAAGTAATTTACACAGAAAGAGTCTTGTCTGGAACCCTGTTGTTACATGTATATTCGACTTTAAAAAAATCCGACCTTCTTATAAACAAAGTAGACTCTACATGTTTCTAGTATATACTAATAAACTTGTGACAGCCAATATGGGTGATTTGTAAAAGTGCAAAATGCAAAGACAGAAGCAACACAGAAAAGACACGCCCAAGAAAGATAAAATAAGACATTTTACCTGTAGAAATATGTTTACTTCTTACTTATTTGAGCATGTTTGTTTTTGGTTTAAATTGAATATCATAAAGTGCTCCGAAGGATTTTGTGCCTTGGGGAGTCAGGAGACCGCTGCCCCGTGCAGACAAAAGACAGAAAGTAAGTTCAGGACAGATCAGGCAAAAATCATTACCTAGGTAACACAGACATATGACCACTCCACTTTCCACATCTACGGCCGTCCACTCGGCGTCCACCCAGACGTCTCTCCCGTGATTATCTCCATCGTACCGCAGCGTGACCTTGACTTTTGTTATTTCGGGCGGCGTTCTGTCCATGGTGACAGGACGTGAAATGAAGCGTGACCGAAGTCCAGCGTGGTTCTCGGTGATGACAGTGGCGTATAACGGCATGCCGTGTTGAACCGTCACCCCCACTGCAGCGCTCTGACCTCCAGGGTTCAAGGGAAGTATTTGAAGGCCACCCGGGGTAGTGCCGATGCCGACCTGCATGGTGCGGATCTGGGATTCTGGGTCGCGAACGCGTGCACAGACTGACACGGCAAACTCGGATATCTGATGAACTGTGACAGCATCATTCTCAGAGACCACTGACTCTGAACACCGGTAAACTTCAGCGGAAAGTATCGCCCCTGGGTCAGCTTCCACCACGACTGACAGAATCACATTTTGTGAGGAATCAGTCTCGGGCAGAAGCAACACGTGCTCGGCCGCTGCGTTGCCCGCCTTGGTGTACTTGAAATGAAGAGACATTTTCAGTTGTTCAACACTAATGTGTCCTTCAGCTCCAGGCTGCAGACCCGTGGCGGTGACAAGCACTCTGATCAGTTCGTCCCTCAATGGGTGGGCAATGTGAAACTCACTGTGGTAAGTGTCGAAGAGAAAAGAGTCTGTTCGCGTGTACGTCATGGGCTGTGTGTCTAGAAGCGTGTACTGTCTGCACGTGATGCCTTCAGGCGGGGTGGTGTCGATCAGGATGGGCGATGACGTCACAGTTTCACTCTCCAGGCCCGCGGCGTCCACTGCCTTCACCTTAATCTGGTAACTAAATCAGGGGGTGTTTTTATTACGATACACGATTTTATATAACGATGGCAAAAAGAGAAACATTGCCGTTTTTCGTCATAAACATTTTTAACAATATCGAAATATTTACTTGAACTCTCATTAAAACGTTAGTTAAAAAAACAAAAGAAGCCGCCAACAAGAGATTTAGAGCAAACTAAAATCACATTAACCCTCTTGTGCATGCAGCCACTGATACAGTAAAGTACCGGTGACTGCATGCACAAGGGGTTAGTACTTATCTTTATCTAGACGCTATAAAATAGTGAAGGTATACATCTTTCTAGATCGGACATGTGTACAAATTTGGTTGGTTGTACGTCATGTCCCGACAGCAACACACTTCATTTACTACGCGGGACGTAAACTGCCATATTTGTATTTATAAGAACAAACAATACCTATGCGTGTGCTGGAGCCGGAGACCAGTAAACGTGAAAGTTTTCCTGAAACCGACGTCTGTAAAAGGCAAGACCGGCGTGGCGGGGTCCCCCACATCATAAACAGCCGCATGGTACGACGCCACGCCTGACTCTCTGTCCTGAAACCCGTGCCACGAAGCCATCACTCTTCCGGTGGCGGACTGGGCCTCGCGGTTGGTGTGGTCGTCGCTTGTAAACACTACGCCGGTGACAGGCGGTGTGACGTCGATGGTGATACCGTCAGAAGTGAGTGTCGTCATTAGGCCCACGATGTTAACAGCACGAACAGTGACGTAATAACGGGTGCCTTCTTCAAGACCGATGGTGGGGATTATAAATGTGGTATTGAGGCCGACGTTAGTGGGTCCGATGATGTCGTCAGCTGCAACGTGAACAAACGAGGATTTCTGGTAAAATAATCACAGATTAACTCATTCAGCCCCGACACTCCACAGCCAGATATCAATCTAGCGTGATAGTTCACAGGTAATGTCAGAATAACTTCTGGCAGCACCTTTGAACTATCACGCTCGATCTGTCTCTAGAATCGTAATACAGTCCTTCAGAGGGCAACTTAAAAATTTGGGGATTTCGGTCCTGGGGTAGAATGTGTTAAATGGGATGAAAACGGTAACATATTTGAGGAAACTATGGAAGTAACTTGAAGAGTACTATGCAATTCTGGAACCAACCACACGTCTGTTTTATCAAACATGCGCTGTTCTTTGGATTTTAGACCTTTACAGCATCCATCCTTAAGGTAAAAAAATCAAAGACCAGCACAAAAAAATTATTTGCACTGTATGGAATGGAGCGTATCAAGTGCTGTAGAGGGACGAGCGTGCAGAGTAAGTTTGTCCTGGCGGCACTGAGCTCCCAGAACAGCGTACGAATTTGTGCTTTATCTCATTCAGCCCCGACACACTACAGCAAAATATGGATCGAGCATGATAGTTGAAGGGTGGTGCCAGAATAGCTTGGCACCCATAGACGCCAAGCTATTCTGGCACCACCCTTGAACTATCATGCTCCATCTGTCTCTAGAATTGTAATACAGTCCTGCAGAGGACAACTTCAAAATTTGGGGATTTCGGTCCTGGGCTAGAATGTGTTATGAAGAATTTGAAACATAAATTTGCACCCTACTGCATCCAGCACAGTATGGTATTGCGGCCAGTGAACCATAAATGAAGAGGGACATGCAGAATTATCTCACCTTGCGGCGCTGTTCCCACCCACACATCGTAGCGCGTGATCCTGCTGTCCTGCTCCCGGAACACGTTGGTCCAGCACGCTGTGACGTAATGTTCTGTGGTGACGTAATCCATATCGCGCAAACAGTCTGCAGTTGACTCCAGCACAACGCCAGCCCGAGCGACTAGCGGGGCGGTGTGGTCAACAGTGATGGGGTCAGAGGTGAAGGTCACACGCTGGTCATGTGACAGCCAGACACGCACGTGCATGACGTATCGAAAGCCGGAGTTGAGCATGCGTTTCCCGGGCAGGCAGAAGACGCCAGACATATTACGTGCGACATCGTGCCAAACAGAATTATCCCCGCTGAAGTCCAGGCCCTCGCTGAAGCTCGTGTTGGCCAGCCCAAAGCTGACTTCAAATCTGGAAACGGAAGACAGTAACTGGGGATTGGACAGTCGCCAGTGTCCCTCCAAACATTTCGCAGAGGCGGTGTACTCTTGAGGTCCCGACGACCCGCCAATGTAAGGGACGACACTCAATCTCTGCAGAGAAGGATCAGAGGGTTCAACGTCCTGACAGGTAGTCACCTGACACACCTGACCAACTGCGGCGCACGTGCATTCGCCGGTACAATAAGCCGCTCTGCACGAGTGACGCACAGACACTAGGGACCCGGAAGTTCCAGTGGCATCGTCTACTAACACTTCAAACTCCATGCGAGATATGGGGCTGCGGAGTCCCACACTGTTCTCTGCCCACACGTTGATGTGGATCACATCGCCTGACGCGAGATCTTCATGAAGCATCAAAGTGACACGCTGGCTATGACTGCTGTTGTCGTGAATGACTAGTGTCTGTCCTGACAGTTCATCTCCATTGTAGCTTCTCCCCGCACTCACGAAATACCTAACACCGCCTGATTCGTCGGTAAAACCTTGCCAAGAAACGTCGACATGAGTTGTTACATTTCCCGAACTTGTTAATGTCTTCTTGACCCAGGTGAGGGGGGATTGTAATGTTCCCACTGTGGGCGGCGTGGAGTCGATCAGCAGCGTGTGTGACGTGAGTGTTGTACACAGGCCGGCGGCGTTACACGCAGTGACAGCGGCCCAGTAGCGGTCACCATCCGTTAGCAGGTGATTCTCATCAAAGGGTAGGGTGATCTGGACAATAAACACAACATCCAATAAATTAGGATGATGCGACTATCCCAGTAAGCAAAAGCTGGGCGTGAGCCAAATGCTCACTTTTGCTCGCTAGGAATGTATACAGGTTTGGTTTAGTAAGCATGAACGCAAACTTGAATGAATATATGCAGATAAAAAAAACAAAAAACCCAGCAGTGCAAACATTTGAAAATGATGGCGACACCATTCAAATATATTAATGTGAATACTCGTCCACGCGATACGTTAGTGCTACACAGTAAAGTTTCATGTACTCTCATGTGCCATTTGGTCTTGACATGAATCCCTTGTAGAAAACATCTTCGGGCCTACGACGGCCGCAGTGGGCCCGCGCACAGCTGTGCGCGGGCCCACTGCGGCCATCGTGGGCCTGAGGACCTTTGCTTCCTGGGATATTACTAAACGGATCTACATTATTAAACAAAACAGATATTGAACAGAAACACAGATTTAAACAATGAACATTTACCCCGGTTTCAGCAACGACTGTGATGGGATCCGTCACCAAGTGGCCGGTCAGTTGACTACGGATGTCCACGGTGTAGCTGATCACTGAGCTATCCGGGTCCCGAAACTCCCACATCAGTCGAAGGACGGAGCGATCCGATTGGCTGTCAACAGGGCTACCATCTTGTAGACTGATGAAAGATGGCACGCGTACAATTTCAGGCGGCGTAGGGTCGACTGAAACAAAATTGTCAGACTAAATCTTTCACCCATGACGCACATACAATTTTCTCTTTGCTGAAGACACGCTGTCTATAAGCAAAAGCAGAGAGAGAGAGAGAGAGAGAGAGAGAGAGAGAGAGAGAGAGAGAGAGAGAGAGAGAGAGAGAGAGAGAGAGAGAGAGAGAGAGAGAGAGAGAGAGAGAGAGAGAGAGAGAGAGAGAGAGAGAGAGAGAGAGAGAGAGAGAGAGAGAGAGAGAGAGAGAGAGTATCTCATATTAACCTCCCTCGACGCAAAACTGTAACGCGGCCCGAAAATGGAACTTCAGACAACGGCGTATTGAAATCAACTGGTCAGATATTGCGCTTAGCCTTTTGGGTGTCTGTAGTGGTTTTAATCGCGATGATTCTTTCAAAAATCATCGCGACTATAACCGCTACCGACACTCAAAGGGTTAAGTGAACAGGAACAAACTGCGGAGCTATCGCGTGAATGAAGAAGTTTCAGAAAATGTGATGCATCTTTGTTGATTCACAATTATCTATAATGTGCCTCCTTAAAGTCACTGACGAGAAAAAAATGAACATTATCCGAATGCAGGAGATATCCTCATGAGAGTCTTCGCAGTTGCGGGCCCTCGTGAGGATCTATGCCTCCTGCTGATACCACTTCGTACCGATGCTTCTTTGAAAAGCCAGGATTCTTAGCATTGAAATAACCCATTTAGCCCCAACGACCTACAGAAGGAGATGCATTGACCATGATAATTCAAGGGTAGCGACAGATTTGCTTGGCGCCTTCAGGCGCCAAGCTAATCTGGTACTACCCTTGAACTATCATGGGCAATCGATATCCTGCAAGTGTTACGTAGTCGTTAGGCAACACCTCTGAAATTTGGAAAAAGCGGCCGTGGGGTTAAATGGGTTAAACAACAATTTTAGAAAGACAAGTTGCGACCACTGGTACTGTTCAAAGGGGTGAATGTACAGGACAAACTCACCGATAAAGCTGTCTGAAACACCGACAGCAATCATGCCCAGAGGGTTTCGGGCGCACACGGTGACAAACAAGGGCGTGGCAACCGGAAGTGTCATTCCCGCCTTGACAGCTGCACGTGACAGCAGGGTCTGGGTGCTGGGGACGACGTCACAAGTTGCGGGTGCACGACCAACACACCAGGAGAAGTCATGGACCCCGGACTGAGGATCGGAAAAGCCGGTCCACTGGACATGTAAGGAAGAACTGCGCACAGGCAGCGAGATATTATTTGCTCATGTTTGTGCCATTTATCCTTACGGCCCAGACCATGCAGTAGACAATCACAGACCAGCACATGCATATATAAGAATAAGAATAAGAGTACTTTATTTACTCGAAAAGAGAAAATCGTTTGTGGTACATTTTATAACAAATAATACAAACAAGACATGAAAACATAAAACATAACATAATTATGGACATTTTTCTCCCTGCACTTACACAGCTACAAATTCCAAATGGACATAAATATACACTACAAAATCTTTACACATAACTCTTACACATCTCACACATAAACATCTTTAATAAACTCAACTGAGCGGCACTTACACATTCACACCCACCTCTACGCATGCATACATAATACGCGTCTAATCCTAGCCCCCACTACCTATTATACAAACGTCTCAATACATTATTACACGTTATTACATAAACTGCATAATTAAAATCTACCTTAGTAAAATAATTAGTGGGTAAACAAACAGTAACAAAAATCCCAGAATGTCCATGTTTACCACCAGATAAACACAATATAATACCTTCTCTAAAATCAACTAAAGTAAATGCAGCAGCCGCCTAAGGTAAAGGAGGATAGGGGGAGGAATTAGGTTTGGGTATGCGTGGATGTACCTACAGATTGCTTAAATAATAATAATAATAATTACGGTATTTATAATGCGCTTATCTTATAATAATTATAACTCTAAGCGCGCACTCAAAACTCGCGCACGCAATCGCACGCTTTAGACAACGACTCACGAACCACAAATAGTGAAATACATTACGACAGTCTGCTTAGGGTGGGGAGTGTGGTAGTATAGTGCTAGAACTGTTGAAAGAGGTGAGTTTTGAGGGCGGACTGGAAGGAGGAGAGAGAGTTTTTCTGACGGAGAGAGAGTGGAAGAGTGTTCCAGATGGATGGACCGTATACTGAGAAGGAGCGGGGGCCGAAAGTGCTGAGTTTGGTGCGGGGGATGTGGAGGCGGAGAGGGTCGGAGGCGGAGCGGAGGGAGCGGGGAGGAGTGTAGGGATGAAGTAAGTTTGAGAGATAGGCAGGAGCGCAGTTGTTCAGGGATTTGTAGCAGAGAGACAGAATCTTGTATTGGATGCGTTGGGGGATGGGAAGCCAGTGAAGGAGTTTGAGCAGGGGAGTGATGTGGTCGGCTTTTTTCTCATTTTTTGAGGACGAGGCGGGCAGCATTGTTCTGGACGCGCTGGAGAGTGAAAGTGGTGGAGTGAGGGAGGCCGGAGAGGAGAGAGTTGCAGTAGTCGATGCGAGATAGGATGAGAGAGACAGCAAGTTTGGTGGCAGCTTCGGTAGTGAGGTATTTTCTGATCTGACTGATGCGGCGGAGGTGAAAGTAGCATGCCTGGGCCGTGGCGGAAACAAAGCTGGTCATGGAGAGAGAGGAATCGAGGATGACGCCGAGGTTTTTGGCCGAGTCAGAGAGGGAGATGGGGGTGCTGTCGAGTTGAAGGTGGAGGGAGGGAGGGAGCTGGGAAAGTTTCTGGCGAGTACCTACCACATGGCTTCCGTTTTGTCGTCATTCAGTTTAAGCTTGTTTGCTGTCATCCAGTTTTTCACGTCTTCGTAGCAGTCAGCCGTGCGAGTCAGTAGTGACTGAGTGTTGTCGAGTTTGTCTTTGTCTAGTAGTTGTGAGTTGTCAGCGTAGAGGTGGTGGTGTATGTGGTGAGACTGGATGATGTTGGACAGGGGAGACGTGTAGAGTGTGAAAAGGACCGGGCCCAGGACAGACCCCTGTGGAACTCCGCAGGAGAGCGTGACTGGGCTGGAAGAGACGCCGTCGATGGTGACGGACTGCTGTCTGTCGTAGAGGTAGGAGAGAAACCAGGAGTGAGCAGAGTCAGTGATGCCAAAGGAATGATGAAGGCGGTGGAGGAGGATAGAGTGGTCTATAGTGTCGAAGGCGGCAGAGAGGTCGAGTAGCGTAAGAAGGGAGATGTTTGCCCGAGTCGGTGGAGAGAAGCAGGTCGTTTAAGATATGTAGAAGGGCTGTTTCAGTGCTGTGATGTTTGCGATAGGCAGACTGGAAGGGACTGAGGAGGTTGTTGTCGGCGAGGTGGAGGTTGAGCTGGTTCTTCTCAAGAAGCTTGGACAGGAAAGATAGATTGGAGACTGGGCGATAGTTTTTGAGTTCGTTTGGGTCGAGGTTGTGTTTTTTTAGGAGAGGACGGACGATGGCGGACTTGAAGATATCGGGGACGGAGCCGTTCTTTAGAGATGTGTTGATGATGTCGGTAATGAATGGCAGAAGTTTTGGAAGGCCGTCCCGGTAGAGAGAAGCTGGGAGAGGGTCTAGTTCGCAGGTTTTGAGAGACATGAACTTTATGGTCTTGAGGACTTTATCCTGAGAGACGGGCTGGAAGGACGAGAGGGGGGTGCCGGAAAAGGGGGTGTCGGGAGGGCAAGGCGGAGAAGGCTGAGTGTCGAGTGGTGGATTTGGGGATAAAACTGTTCTGTAGTCTGAGTGTCCTAGCATTGTGCGTGCGGAGTCTGCGGCCAGAGGGGAGGAGTTCATAGAGGTGGGCAAGGACATGGGATCTGTCTGAAGCTATCCGCCTACCCTTTCTTGCCACTTGCTGACTGCCATTCAACTTGCTGCAGATGTTTACCATTCGTGCCAGGACGTTCTTGTTCTTCACACTCAGACCTCCATACCAGCACACAGAACCGAAAGTGATGACAGACTCGATGAAAGAGCAGTAGAAGGTTTGGAGGACAGAGGGGTTCACATTCAGCTTCCTGAGTTTCTGAAGGCAGTAGATGCGTGACTGACATTTCATATGTATGAAGGTGGTGTTTGCATTAAATGACAACTTATCATCAATAACTGCTCCAAGGTACTTATACTCAGTCACACGCTCAACAGACACATCACCAATCGTCAGAACAGGGACAGGAGCAGGGTTTTTTTTCCGAAAGTCTATCAGTAGTTCCTTGGTCTTACTCACATTTAGGTCTAGACAATTATCTTTACACCAGACACTAAAACGTTCTACTTCTGCAAAGTAAGTTGCATCACAATTGGAGAGATCTTCTAAGGCAGTGTCATCCGAGTATTTTATAAGTAGTGTAGAGTCAGTGCCACTACAATCGTTAGAGTAGAGTGTGAACAGCACAGGAGAGAGAACTGTACCTTGAGGGGCGCCTATGGAAGTGAACCTAACGGATGAGAGAGCTATTTGAAAGCGAACTGACTGGGTCCTATTTACAACGAAAGTTGACAATCCATAGGATTAGCATTGGAATTACATTGTAACAGAGAAGTTTTTGAGCCATGAAATAGGGTTGTATAGTGTTGAAGGCTGAAGAAAAATCTACAAAAAGAATGCGTACAAAAGAGCCAGTTTTTTTATTTAATTGTGCGTAGGCATGGTGCAGGAGTGTGAGTGTGGCGTCGCCTGTACACCTGTTCTGCTTGTATGCAAACTGGAAAAGATCTTGATAGGGCTTGACCTGATAGAGCAGTCTAGAAAGGACAACACGCTCAAAGCACTTCATTACTATAGAGGTGAGAGCTACGGGGCGATAGTCATTGAGTGTCTTGGGCTTGTTGTTCTTGGGGACGGGGCATACAGTAGATGTTTTCCAGATCCTGGGCACAGGGCACTGGGCACGGTGCTACCGCACAGTAAAACATAATGCGTGTGAGCCGACTGTGAATGCCACTGCTACTGGCGAGACCGGTCGGCGATATCGCCGAACGGTATCGTCAGTAGCGGTAAAGGAGTTAATCACAAATTTTCAACACAGGTCTGCCTCTATATTGTCAAACCTGGATAAAGTCAGACAGCGCTATTCGCGTCCGTGTTGATATGTGGTGCTGAATTTACAAGGGCTTGTGAAAGGAATACATCCAGTAAGCACAACCCAAGTAGCAAAACATCTTCGGGCCCACGACGGCCGCAGTAGACCCACGCACAGCCGTGCGCGGGCCCACTGCGGCTGTCGTGGGCCCGAGGACCTTTGCTTACTAGGAAAGTCCCACGCCGACTAAGGTCGATGTCAGTCATATAGCTGGCCCGCGCTTGATTGTCCGCGGCTGGCCTTAAGACTGATGTCGGGCCAAGGACTCTTGCTTAAATAGGAGCTGAAAACCTGTCCGCGACATATTCATTTTCGAGGTAGGCTATAAACCCCAGTAGCAAAACGTCGGGCCCACGACGGCCGCAGTAGGCCCGCGCACAGACGTGCGCGCGCCCACTGCGGCCATCGTGGGCCTACATTGCTTTGCTTGCTGGTAGCCTTCGCGTTGTAGCGAGGCTGAACTGTGCTAGATATGGCAAGATGCTGGCAACCTACTTTTGTCCGAGGAACCTGCTGTGTCGTCCGTCGAGCCCCACCGTGACAGTGCCAGCGACCGGCGGCGAGTTGTCGAACGTGATACTGCCGGAAGTTGCCAGGCGACATAGCCCCGCCTTGTTGCACGTCTCAACTGTTGCGTAGTACTTCCGGCCCTGCTCAAAGTTTCGGTTCCACGTAAAAGCTGTAACGCAATGCATCGATAATAAGACAACATCACAATGGAAAACGTGGCCTGAAAGTGTACAGTGAGATTTCAGGTACGCAACGATGTTTCATGCTATGCAAAAGTAAACGAAAAATTGTAGTATTAGTTTAGATTAGGCCATTTCCTTCTGGTCATTGTTTTTTAAGGAAGCATTACAAAACTTTGTTGTCTGGCTGGAAACAAGAATCGCAAAGCCCTTATGGCTCACGTGAATGACCGATCTACATTAGTGTTCTGACCTTTGTGATCTTGACCTTGTGATGTAACTGAAATAAGCAAGTAGGCAAATGCCTTGGCTTTTGTACATCCAGACACATTTGTCACTAGCCACCCACTCCTCCCTCAGGTTACTCTTGCGCGTTGCGAGAGGTCAACAAATTAGTATGCATAGAAAGGTCTTCTTCATCACCTACCTATTGTGCCAGATTTCATTGAACAGTTTCACTAAAAAGCTGATAGTAACTAAAAACTTTGCCTCAAATATGACATTGTTCACACATATGCTGACATCTTGTGACATTAGTGTGCAAAGAAATGTCTTACCATCAGATATTTCTGTACATAGCCACCCACTCCTCATCATCACTAAGTCATGGTCGCTTCCAATGTCTGCTCCTGGAAAACTTCTTGTTTTGGCAATGTTCACACTGGTTTGGAAGCGTCTCTTCACCATGATGTAGTCAATTTGGTTATGGTGGTCCCCGTTCGGGCTGTGCCATGTCCACCTTCTAGATGCTTTGTGTGGGCCGAACGTGTTCATCAGCTTCAGATCATTTAGCTGGCAAATTCCAGGAGCCTAAAGCGACTGTCGTTGGTCTTTGCATTGCAGTAGCGTCCGCATGTGTCTTTCCAGTTCCTAGCAGCATCCTCTCATATTTTGGCATTCCAGTCTCCCTGCACCACAAGAATGTCTTTCTTGGGGGTCTGGTCCAGGACTTCTTGCAGTTTGTCATAGAAGTCTTCTATTTCCTCATCGCCATAGTGTGTGTTGGGGCGTAAACTTGTACAATGGTGATATTGAATGGGGTTGCCCTCAAGCGTATGGTGATAAGCCTACCGGAGACTGGCCGACAACTTATGACAGTGTTCACGATGTCTTTGTGGATGTGATGAAACTCTATGCTCACGCATAGGGTTCACACAGAGGCTTTAGAACGGTACAGTTTTGTTAGCGGTTTGTTTTGTGACAGATACTCCGTGAGGCACGTGGCCCACGTGAGAGCATAAGGAAACGTTCTGCACGGGTTTTTTAGCGTGAATTCAGACGAACAGAGCTGTAGGAACGTCAGTACGGGGCTTTACTGTCAGTGTGGGCAGACGTGTGTGAGATACCCCAGCCCGTATTCCAAGACTCTGAAACCTAGAATTCAGGTATGTTTCTATACGTATTATTGATGGCTACTGCGTTAAAGATAGTATGCGCCCGTCTGAGTCAGTGGCGGTGTATGCGTCTGTTGTGCGAGAGTCTGTACGTGCGACTGGGGCGAGTCTGCGTGCGTTACAGTGGACGAGAAATCTGACACCCTGTTTTTGTTTGTCTTCTCTGCCACTGTAATACAGTTTGTGGTTTTGCTGGGTTGATGTTTTCCCAAGGTTCTTCCATCGCACTTCGCACAGTCCTAGGATGGTCCAGTGGTATCTGTTCATTTTGTGTGTCAGTTCCTCTACCTTTCCAGGCGTTCTTAAAGTTCTGACGTTCCAGGTGTGAATGCTGATGTTGTTTCTGGCACGGAGCTTTGGTGGTACACCAGTAACACACTTAACAGCTCTGCCCTGGCGCAAGACAGAAGGCGCGGTCCTTGTTCCGGGCGACGACCGATTCAGTATGGATTGAGGTAAGATTGTCATTGCATGTGGTGTGTCTTGGGCAAAAGAACCTGGCGGAGCCCATCCCTCGCCAGGCTGTTAACCACAACCGAAACTCCACATAACTTGTGGCTCGCCTTGGTCCTGGACACGTGGCCGATGAGACCCTCATGGGACTCCTTCGCACTAGGTGGTGACTTCATCAAGGAAGTTCATACGCCCAATCAGGTACCGTGTCAGCACCCTAGCCTTTGGTTATCTAAAATCTAACCTGCAAAGCAGCAGAGGACTCGTGGAGGGCGGGGTCGTCTATGTCCCGTGCAGATATGAACATCTGCCCACTGCCCACTGACTTAGTGATGATGACCTTCCGACTCCACCTAAAGAAGGTCAACAAGCAGGGTCCCACCAGAATCAAGTTCGACATCAAGAAATAAACAAAAAAAAAAAAAACAGAGGTAGCGGAAGCCTTCCAGGCAAATATAGGAGAAAATTCGCGCCATTGTTACTTCCAGGTGCAGAAGACACGGATGTGGACACACTGATCGAAACATTTAACACTGCTGTAACCCGAACAGCCAGTGAGATTCTTGGTAAACACCGACAAGCAAAGAAACCTTGGGTTACAGCTGACATCTTTGTTCTATGTGACAAGTGTCGAGAATTAAAAAACAAAAGAAATCAGAGGTAGAAGGAGAAAAACAATACAGGGAAATTAACCAGGATATCAAGAAAAGCATGAAAAGGGCAAAGAATAAGTGGATTGAAGATCAGTGTAAACACGTAGAAAAAATCTGAACAAAAACAATAGCAAAACAAGCATACCAGCTGGTGAAAGACCTGACCAGTGTAAAACAAGGACGCTCCTCGATCATTCAAGATAGTGAAAGGAACAGTCTTCCGAAAGACCAAGACATACTGAAAAGATGGACAGAGTACTGTTCAGATTTGTACAACCACTGAGCTGCAGGGGACCCAGGTATACTTGGCAACCCACCAACGACCAACAATGGCAACTATCCCATCCTCCGAGAAGAAATAGAGGCTGCAGCGAAGTCGCTGAAAAAAGGGAAGGCAGCAGGCAACATCCCTGCAGAGCTAGTCCAAGAAGGGGGAGAAGACATGATAAGCGCCTTAGTAACAATCTGCAATAAGATCTGGCAGTCAGGGGATTGGCCCACACCATGGACCCAATCACATAATAATTTTCCCCCCAAAAGGCAACGTACATCAATGCCAGAATTATCGCACGATCGGTCGTATATGCCCCCCAAGCAAAGTCATGTTAAAGATCCTACTGAACAGGCTGAAGCCACAGGCAGAAGAAATCATACCTGAAGAACAGGCAGGCTTCAGACCAGGGCGCGGCACAACTGAGCAGATCTTCAACCTGAGAGTTCCATGTGAGAGGTACTTCCAGCACCAGCAAGACCTCTAGCATGTCTTTGTGGATTTTAAGAAAGCGTTTGACACGGTATGGCATGCAGCCCTTTGGTCCACCGTGAAGCTATACAACATGAATGCCAACCTGATCAAAGTCATATCAAACCTTTACAACAAGGCCCTCTAGCTAGCGCAGTCTGCTTCAACGGCAAAATAGGAAACTGGTTTAGGACTACAGTCGGAGTCACACAAGGCTGCTTGCTCTTACCTACTCTTTTCAACATCTTTCTGGAAAGAATCAGGACAGACGCTCTGAAAGACCATGAAGGAACTGTCAGTATTGGAGGCAGAACAATCACGAACTTGCGCTTTGCGGACGACATTGATGATCTTGCAGGAACAGAGAAGGAGCTAGCTCAGCTGGTGGAAAAACTGGACTGTACAGCCATCGCGTTTGGGATAGAAATCAGTGCAAAGAAGACCAAATGGATGACCAATAACACCAGTGGCATTGGCACTGACATCATGATTGGAGGCCAAAAACTGGAAACAGTTAATAAATTCAAATACTTAGAGCCATTGTGACAGATGAGGGATCAAACCCAAAAATACTGTCCAGGATTGCGCAGATAACAACAGCACTAACAAGATTGAAGACCATATGGAAGGACAGAAACATCACACTCTACTCCAAGATCAGACTAATGCGCTTCTTAGTCATCTCAGTGTTATTATATGCCTGTGTGTTACGTATTGAGTCGTAGTCGTAGTATGATAAACACACCAGACGCACGCACGTAAGGTTCTTTTAAATAAACTTCACTCAGCTGCAACCAGTTACACGTGGCTTAAGGATGTAGACAATACTGGAGTAACAGTTCCAACAATATTTTAATTCAGCGATGTGATCTCCACACAATGCATTCCCAAATGCACCAACACTGATACAATTGTCTCTTCTTCGAAAATGTCAACACTGGCGACACAAAGTTTCTCATACAACGCTGCGTCTCTCACAATGTACACCCTATACGGGCCACGTACCTACGATAAACTGTGTGTCTCTACAACTGACAATGCATGACAATGTACACACGTGCTTCCTAGCACCAACTTTTATAATAAAACGACTTTCCAGAATAGTCTAATGAAATCACACAACACAACCAATCAGAATAATCTACGTAACCGGAACTGAAAAATATTAAGGAAAAAAGAACTTTCAAGAATACTACAATAGTCTACAAAAATTTGACCGCTCATTCCAGCCCTAAATCCTAGTGTGTAATGACGTCGCATAAGAGTATAGCAGACCGTTCACGACCTTGCTTACACTTTCTGGAAGTTTCATGATCTTTCACAACACACTGACCGGGCGGCTGCTAATTTCTCGCGTACAGAAAACTATGATTATAAGAGCGGCTTTGATACCGAGTTTCAAAAGGTTGCCGACACTTTGAAGTTATACATACGAGGTCACTAGACAGAGCGCGATTTTGCTCGAACGTTTTGGTCTATTCTCAGCGAAACTACGCAGTACAAAAATTGACCGCTCTTCTCCGTGAGACTTTTCTAGAATCTTCCGGTCTAAACGTAGCGTATCACAACAAAGCGAATTCCGCTCTACGCGCGAACGAAAGAAAAACTTACTGAAAAGGTACGTGAATCGCAACCATGAAAGCTCAAATAAATATCGGATCGTTTCCTACGATTAACACATGCATGCTCTCACAGGACAACACAACCACAATCGTAACACTGTGAGTCATGGACCCTCACAGCAGACCTTGAAAGGAGGATACAAGCCAATGAAATGATGTTTTCGAAGGCTGCTTGGCATTTCATACAGAGATCACATCACGAACGAGGAAGTGGGAAGCAGAATCAGGCAAGCCATCGGGCCCTACGAAGACCTATTAGCTACTGTGAAAAAAAACGCAAACTGAAGTGGTAAGGGCATGTCATGCATTCAGCAGGGCTTGCCAAAACAATCATGCAAGGCACGGTGCAAGGAGGACGAAGGAGAGGAAGACAGAGGAAAAGATGGGAGGACACTATCTCAGAGTGGACAGGACTGAGGCTGGGCGATACGCTAAGAATGGCAGAGAACAGAGAGGAATGGAGGGAGCTGGTTGCCAAGTCATCAGTGGTGCCCCAATGGTCGGGCAAGACTACGGGATTTAGATAGATAGATAGACCCACTCCTCCCTCAGGTTACTCTTGCGCTTTGCGAGAGGTCAACAAATTAGTATGCATAGAAAGATTTTCATCATCACCTACCTATTGTGCCAGATTTCATTGAACAGTTTTCACTAAAAAGCTGATAGTAACTAAAACTTTGCCCCAAATATGACATTGTTCACACATATGCTGACATCTTGTGACATTAGTATGCAAAGAAATGTCGTACCATCAGATATTTCTGTACCACGCTTGGGTATGAAATTGAAAAAAAAAATATTGAAGAACATTTTTTTTTTAAATTTCAAAACTGGCTTTTTAAAACATATTTCTAGACCCCCTGTGACCTTGACCTTTTATAAATGTCACTGAAAGTGAAGTGTTTACAAAGTCAAAGGTTTTGCCACAAAGTATCCTTGGACGAAGTTTGGAGGCTGCAGATTGAACGGTCTCCGAGAAAATGCCATCGTTAAATTTTACCATGGACGACGTCGGACCTCAGGTGGACGGACGATCACTGGACAGTCTATCGACTAACTCTAAATCCACTTGAATTCAGAAGTTTGAATATTTTAACTAGTCATATAAAAAAGACTGCAAGTGTCATCAGGTCGATTTTTTTCCCCTGTTGTTCACAGATAAAGAAACGATTGAAAACATCCTGTGGACAAAGTCTCGATACTTTCTGGTGAATTTACGTAATACCCGAGTTGTTTTTTAGGCGTACTCACAGTTCTGACGTCCAACGTAGACAAAAGACTCTATGTCGGTCTGTTCCGGCTGTGTGCCTAGTCCCACCCTGTAGTAGTCCAGACCGGAGTGGGGATCCGTGAAGCCTGACCAGTACACCCGGTATACCCCGACATCCGCACTGTAGGCACTGAGTTCCTTCTCACAAGAAAAAAACGGAACATCGCAAATATAATGACGAGCAAAAGCAATGCGACATTTTGGAATCATAGGAAACACAAACGTGTTTCCGATGATTCTATAAATGTTGCATTTTTTTGCTCGTCAATATATTTAGAAGACTGAAGAAAGAACACAGACGAACCAAGACCCCGCTCGGATGCACAAAGCTCACATGAAGATACATAATGGATATTATTTGTGTAATTTGTGAATTAGACACATTCCATTTAAGAACCTTCAGTTGTGTAATTTAACACCTTCACTACCAGTGGCCGCAAACACCAAAGTGCCCACTCCGTCCAATAAACATAGTCACGAAGTCATGTAATTAAGAGGCAAGACGAATCTGGAGGAGAGGGGGAGGGGGGGGGGGGGCGGCGTGCCACACCCTCACTCCAACCCAAAATTCGTAAAAATGCTATGACAAAATCTCTTTTAGTTTGATTCTTCGGCCTTTGGAAGCAATGTCTAGCGTCGGGGAGGCCTTTTGTGTCAGGTTGAAGATCTCAAATACAAGGTTGGACCCCCTCCTCCCCCCCCCCTCGAGGTAACTGATCTGCCCCTGAAAACTGAAAAGGCATAGATTCTCATGAGCCTAACAACTATGTCTCTTGCAACTGGATACTGTTCGGTTTTTCTCGGCCGTGAAGGGGTTCGAGAACAGGCTTGTGTCGCATGAGGCTATAATTAAGACACACACTTCAAACACTCGCTCGAAGATAAATAAGTGTATGGTCAAAGGACTCACGCTGATATTGGCAGCACTCCTGAAGACCATCCCCAGATCCGGAGGGGAGCTGTCCACAATAAACGGGTCTGACTGGGCCAATGTCGCCAGTCCTGCTCCGTTGGTCACCTGCACACAATTTTCCATGGTCATACCGGCGAGACAAAAAAAAAACGTTTCAAAGCCATTTACTAGAAAATACTGCTTAATCCCTTAACTGCCGAGAAAAAGTGAACACGATCCAGCTGCAAGAGACATAGAACCTCATGAGCCCCCGCGACTGCGTGGGCTCATGAGGATCTATGCCTCTTGCTGAGACCAGTTTGTATCCATGTTTATTTAACGGCGTTGGCTTTTTGGTTGTTGAATGAACCAAGATTTCAGAAACAACAATGTACATGCACGCACAGTGGCAGGGAAGGAGGTAAGTATATACAGCCGTCTCCAGGCAAATCTTTGAATGATAACGATTGCCAATAAAACAAGCTCTCAAGGTTTCTATTGCTCTAATTTAGACGTTCCTACCCATATTACTAAGACTTTCATATGCATCTTTTCACGAGCCATGTGAGTAGACACACGCAACAGTGGTCTTGTTACTGCCCTTTATGACATTTGAACTTAATTGTGAGAGAAGATAATTTAATCGTTTTGTACAGCATCATGACAAGATATACCAAAACATTGATAAAACCATGTTTATGACCTATTAACCTTTTTTGTTGCCTGTAGTGTAATTATCACACACAAAAAATAAAAGTACTGACCAAGCACTGTGACAAAGTCCTTCAGCACATGCAATAACATAAAAAAAACGCTATATATGTCTCATATTGGAAACTTGACAAACATCTGCTCCTAAACAAGTTTATTTTATTACTTGATTACTTCAGCCGCCGTGAGATGGCCATAGTCGTCTGCTCGGCGTTAAACCCAAATAACTGACTGACTGACTCGATTACTTGCGCCTTTTGAATACTGCATGAATTAATATTGCGTGATTGGGTAGGGCATGTACATGTAATTGCTGCAATGTTTCCACAGGAAAAAAAAATCAGAAACAATTTTACCCCCTGAAACTTTTAATTGAGACGTGAACACGGTGTTTTCACCTTGTACATCAACACGTTTTATTTCCTTTAATTGTCTACGACAAGCGGAGGCCCTACTCGATCTAAAAATGACAGTACCAGTCCTGAAAGGGTCAGCATGAACAAAATGACCAGCAGTTTATTTGACAAACACATACTTATCTGCATCCGACTGTGTTCATAAACATTTTTCGAATATTTAATTTTACAGCATACCCCAGTAGCAAAACATCTTCGGGCCGACGATGGCCGCAGTGGGCCCGCGCACAACCGTGCGCGGGCCCACTGTGGCCGTCGTCGGCCCGAGGATAGTTGCTTCTGTGCATAGCCCCTACCTTCAGCAGCGCGACATAAGTGTGCCCATCCACAAGGTTTGAGGTGCTTGGCATCAGTACTGAGTTGCCCTCGCAAGACTGGAAAGGGATCATTTCTTGGCCGGTCTCGGACACAATCGCGACCTGTCAGTAAATTGTTGAAATGCTGACATCACATTCTTTGGGTAATATGTTTAGAAAATATAATGAGGAGCACAAGAAAATTAATGCGACATTTTGGAATCACCGGAAACACTATAGTGTTTCCGATGATTTCCAAAATGTCGCATTTCTTTTGCTCCTCGGGATATGTTGAAAAGAAATATTAGCTGTTCATTTTTTTCTTATCTCCGCTTTGTTAATGTCTGGCCACAACAATGTATAAGGGGTAGATTGCTTAACAGGTTGTAACATTCAGTGATCTATAATTTACACGGGCCCAGCTCAACACTTCTATCTGTAACACTTCCGCCTAACAGTAACAGAGCAGTTTTCGTAAATCTGAAATTTTAAACGATGACAATTGATATGAGATATACACTGTTTCCGATCATTTAAAAAATGTCGCATTTCTATTTGCTCGTCAGTATATTCTGAATGCTTATTACACATACTTACTTGAGCCGACACAATACCGCTCTCCATGTCCTCAACGGCTTCCCACCGAACAGTTAACTCTTGACTGGGGACGAATCTGCGCTGAATTAACGCCCCAACGATTACGAGACCGACGCTAGGGGGCGTAGTGTCGATGATGATTGGCCGGGACCAAGCTTGTGTCACGTGGCCCACCCGGTCTTCCGCTGTCAGGGAAAGAAAGTAGCAAGGTTTACGTAGAGAAGGTTGATTTAATCTCTTCCCTGCCACTGCACGCACATTTTTGTTTCTCAAATCTTTCGTCATTTAACCACCAAAAAACCATAACCGTCCAAGAAACGTGGCTACAAATCGGTCACAGCAAGAGGCATAGATCCTCATGAGCCCTCGCTGTCGCTGGGGCTCATGAGGATCTATGTCTATGTAGTGAAGGGGTCAATATGAACCCACCCAATCTGAACACCGTGAAATAAGGCAGCATTCATCTGCTCTTGTGGTGCTGCTTTTGTTTGAACGATATCGAGTCAAAATTTTAATATTGTTCATAAATGGTTATTGATTTAAAACTTACACTTCAAACCTTAGTACTTGTCTTAGTGCCTTAACCCATTTAGCCCCACGGCCGAATTCGCAAAATTTAGAGGTGTCACCTAACCATTGTGTACACCTAACCACTGTGTACTATTCGCAGGAGACTAATCCACCATGATAATTCAAGGGTAGTGCAAGATTAGCTTGGCGCCTTATGGCGCCAAGCTAATCTGGCATTGCCCTTGAATTATCATGGTCGGTCCATCTCCCGCTGTAGGGCTCTGGGGCTAAATGGGTTAAATCAATGACAGGCAACAAATTCGAACATTAAAAAAAAAATTCGGTATGCTTTCCGCTTACCTTTGACTGTAGCGACACAGGTAGAACTAGACGAGATGCTCAGGTGTGTAAACGTCCAGCTTGTCCTCTGGCCCACAGACACGAAATGAGCGATGTCTTCTGCTCCTTCGTAACTCCCTGAAAAGAACGCATATGCGTGCTGGTCAGTGAATCTGGACCATACGGCCTTGAGCCGTAAGGTTCCAGAATCACATACCATTCCTACACACACCACACACGTGAAAAAGATCTGGATTGCAACCTAGGTGACCTATATTGGATAAATATTTCCCCAGAGTTCAAAGGAGTAAAATTTAAATTTCAAAGTTGTTTGTTCAGGTAGTCTTCAGTATTGAATAATAAGGTGAAGCAAGATCAACGATATAATTGAAATATGCTGACGAGCAAATGAAATGCGACATTTTTGGAATCATAGAAAAAACTTTCGTGTTTTCCGTGATTCCAAAAATGTCGCATTTATTTTGCTGGCCAGCATACTATTTTGCAATAATGATTAAACGTGTTGACGATTAAATTAGTACCTAGAGCAACAGAAACGTTGAAAGTTATATCATTCAGAAGCAGAGGCAAGCTTGTTTCCACGTCAGTAAACCCGCTCCACGTCACGAGGATCCCGCCAGTGTTAGCCAGGAAACCAGTTTCTGCCTTATGAATCGTGACAGAACCTGCCTCTGGCGGTGTATCATCAATCACAACACCGTCCCCACACACATCCGCCCCATTCTCGTGGCCACCCTGCAATATTCCGGGTGTTGCAGGGGACACGATGGCGCATATGTAGTACACGTGCCCGCCCTGAAGATGGGATCGGTCCCCGGGGAAAATCACTTTCCCGTCGCTGGTGGTTCTCGTCAGTACACAGTCCACATCACTCGCACAATCTCCGTCCTCGGGGACTCTCTGCTTTCCCTTCATCAGGAACCACTGTACGGTTCTGTTACCACCGTTGGTCACAATGGCGGAAAGTGCAACACTGCTTTCAGCAAAGTCAAGGTCAAGATCGAAAAGGTACCGTAAATTACTCCCAAGATAGCGACTATTGAGATAGCGGTCAAAGTTCGTGTATTGGAAAGTAGACAGTGGAAGTTCGATCAGGATGAAGGGGTCCGTTTGCTGAGTGGGTGAAAGGTGGACCATCCGCTGACATGCGGGATTTCCTGACTTCCACGGGAACAGCGGCAAGACACAGGCGTATAGGCTACCTTTGTTTCTGTTGACGTGGAAATCGTTTACTACCTGAAAATGTATTAGATTCGATGCAAAAAATGTCAACAGCATCTCACAAGACCCCTGTCCCATTACCCCCCCCCCCCCGAACCCCCCACCCCACCCCACACACACACACACACACACACAAAGTATGTATACCGCTCATATGTAGTATAATTGTAATTGTCTATAACCCTTTGACTGTCGGTAGCGCTTTTTGTCGCGATGATTCCTGCCGGAATCATCGCGACAAAAAGCGCTACCGACAGCCAAAGGTATAATTGTCAAGTAGTCTCTTGTTTTATCGAAGGAAAACTGATCAAGGCCAGTGCAGTGATAATTTGTTTAAAATCTGTGCTCGATATAAGGACTATGCAAACACAGTCACAGAAAGACCGATTGCTGGTCAAGTGGCAGTATCTGTTTCCGGCAGCGCGTGAGAACAGCATGGCCGTTGTCATTTCACAGTCTCAGCGTTATGAAAACTAAGGCATT
Organism: Semisulcospira habei; assembly: GCA_036245525.1. NCBI lineage: Eukaryota > Metazoa > Mollusca > Gastropoda > Semisulcospiridae > Semisulcospira > Semisulcospira habei. The sequence continues at coordinate 228,971,646 of BTPG01000001.1, read as the reverse complement.
TTAGATTCAGCGTTAAATTTCCTACTTACCTTCAGAATCGAGCAGTTTTCGGCCTGATGAACACGCCAGCCAGCTGAAGAAGTCGTTCCGCTTCTATCCTCCGACACGGTCCACCGGAAAACGCAAGGCAATTTGACTGGGTAGGTGGACGCAAGGAGCGGTGGTGAAATGTTCGCTGTTACTTCAACCTCCACGCCGTCTGAGGACTCAGCGTGTATGATTGCCCGGTCAAATGTCACAACCCGTTTGCTGTAGTCAAAAACTACTGGTTCAGACTTACCGCCATGAAGACAGCCATTATCAAAACAAGCAGATACAGACGACGTGTAGGTGTGACCAGGAAATATGCTTTCTCCATAAAACTCTAGTTTGTCGATTACAGATGCAGCATACTTCTCGGACACGAGACATTGCAGTTCTCTGTACTTCTGCTTCTTGGGAGCCGTAGCTAAGCATGTTTCGTCAGTGATTTTAACGTGCACATTTTTCACCAGATGTGACCAGGGTCCGGATATTTCCCACGTTACTGTCATGTGACCCTCCGAAGGGGGCAGCATCAGTGCGTCAGTGACGCAGTTTAGGATCTCAGCGGTCGTGTTTTCTGGTATTTTCGAAGAAAAAACAGCTGTAACATTTTCTGATTTTATTACAATCTGGTATCCACGCAGAGTAGTCTGTATCACTATGGCTTCCTGGAATGCCACGTCTGGAACAAAGGGTGTAAACTTTAAAAACAGTATGTCGCCGACGTGAATCGGCACACTGGATATGCGACTCAGCAGTAGTGTTGCGTTTTGACCGACTATGGTGGATCCGATCAGGTCACTCCTCCCACAACCCTTGCCGTTGAACACCATCAGACTGTTGCTAGGGTCGTGTTTTGGAATCAACGTGAAGCCGTCTGAAGATGCCACGGTTGTTCCACCTGAGTCAGACGCCCTGACCAGAGAGAATAGTTTGGTGTAAAGCGGGAGAGAGCTGGAGTTAACGCACACGGGACTGCGCTTGTCTGACACGATGAAGAACTGGACCATGTCATCATTTTCTGGTGTTGTTCCAATGCCTACCTCCACTGTCACCTCTTCAGCCCGATAGATCCCGTACCACGCGATGCAGATTTCGTTTATTTCTGTGACAACATCGACGTCGCTTGAATACTCCATAGCAGTTTGTTTCGCGGAAGGGGCACTCGTTGAAGACGTTGTAACCTCTGCACTGAAAGCTTCTGATGATCCATTAACAGTTGTAGGTTTCGTTAAGGACGGCGGTTCTACAGTCGTTTCTGGTAATGTATTATTTTCTGATAAGCCTTCAGGTAGTGTACTGCTGGAGGTGGACAATACCAGTGATGCTTCATTGTCAAAGCCGGTAAATGACATTGGCGTAACTTTGCTCTCATCCGATGATGTATTGTAGGTGGAAGTTGTGATCCGAATCAGATCCAGGACGGTGGCGTGGCTAGGGGGGAAGTGAGCGGGTAACCGTACCGATGACGTATTGACAGTGGTAACGTGACCCGCAGCGTTAATGACGTGTAGCTGGAAGAAGAACGAACGACCGGATTCGGTGTCATACGCCTGCAGCGCGCTGATTGGATAGCGGGCACATCCAGAGACAATATCGTTTTTACAGTTCGAGACGGCCGACTGCGGGACTGTGAGGAACGGCGTTACATACTGTTCTGTGAAACCTAACCTGTAAGTAACCTCCAAGTCCACCCCCAGTGGTTGTTCAGGATCTGTGAACGTCACATTCGTCCACGTTACGACTACGAAACCTTCTTTGACAACTGTTGTCAGAGGCTGCGTCACTTCCGGTGGTGTGACGTCAATGATGATGGGCCCCAGCGTGACGTGCGTGTCCAGTAAGGCCTTGCTGACCGCCCGCAGGAAGATATAGAACAGGTCACCGTGACCCAGCCCCGAGTGCAGCACGTGATATGAGGAGTGTCCGTGTGTGGGTGTGAAGGCCATGAGATCTGGAGCGTCAGCCGTCGTCCTGTCTCCGCCGATACCAACGTAGTATTCCTCCATCTGGCTCTCCTCGTCATAACCCACCCAGGACAAGCGCAGGTAGTCGGAGGGCAGCACAATGAAGTCATCCTCTGCCATCACGGGAAGTCTCATGCACAAGTCTGTAGACACGGCACCTTCCAAGCTAATGTTAGACGCAACAGTTAGGTATTCCGCACTAACGGGCTGACGATTTGAGCAACGCTGCAAACACATTTCGACTTGAGAAAGCCTTGTTCTTGTCATGTTACCATTGATCAGCCAGGTCTGGTTGGGGTGTGTGCAGGCGATGGTCCGCCCTGTGCGGGCGTGAGAGAGGGAAACGTTCAGTAAGGCAGGCGGAGTCGCGTCGTACGTAATGCCATCTGAACAGGAAGCAGTAGACGGCTCCATCGCTCCGTTGTAAGCAACCACACTGACGTAGTAATGACCTGCAACAAGAAGGTATAATAAATAGGAAGACCCTATGAGTATAATAATAGCAGGTATTACAGTATAACTACTAGTCACAAGAATTCAGCGACATTGTAATTGTAATTCTCTTGCTCAGTTTATGCTTCAAATGAAAGAGATATCAGGAAGTATCATAGTTTTAAAAACTCACTTCGAGTGTTGTCACAGAATTTAAAATTCTGACATTGCTTATTCGGTTCGTAGCAATAGCACAATTGTCTTACTTCTTTGAAAATGTGCGAACGCCGAGTAACTGTTATGTGATATATACCCAGTGCGCAAAGGCCATCGGGCCCTTGTCAGCCGACATTGGCCCGCGCAAGGCCGTGCGCGGTCCAACGGCGGCCGATGTCGACCCGATGGCCTTTTGCGCATTGGGTATATATATATTTGGTAGGCCTATGTGTCTTTAACTACCTTTAAATTTTTCGCCCTAATTTCACTTCTGGAACAATTATCCTTCCGGTAACAATACATGTCTTTGACCGCTTTAACTCATTCAGCCCAACAGCCGTATTTCCCAAACTTTGGAGGCGTCATCTAATGACTATGCACCAGTTGCAGAAGATGGATCGACCATGATAATTCAAGGGTAGTGCCAGATTAGCTTGGCGCCGACAGTGCGTCAGTGCTGAATGGGTTAACCTCTTTGTACATGCAGCTACTGCCACTATTCGCAAAGTTGGGGAGGGGGTGAGGTGGAGTGAGGGTGTGGGGGTGGAGTGGGGGGAATTCTGAATATGGCAGGATTCAATCTTTTTTGGAAATTAGCTGGAACACTTTGCTTCATGGTATTTAAAAAGAATCTTTTAAATATATCCATTTGTAACGAAAGTTATCATAATAGGTAGAAAACACTCTCCATTAACGTTTGTTTGTAGACAAAGTACAAAGTGGTTCCGGAATTATCCACGTTTTCAATGCATTACAGTTTGCATCTGACCATTTTTACTTGGACACATTTTATTAATTTTGATCTTTAATAAAGTTATGTTTTCTTCTTTTGCATGTAGCCTACAAGATAGATCAAAATGATATACGACTAGATGAATTTGAAATTAGTGTTGAAAAATGTCTTGTAGTTTAGAAATTAATGGACATTTATCACAGAAACAAACTGTATTTTCGCTACTGATTTGGCTTGTGTTTTGAGTCCTTTCCGAGCAAACAATCGTCATATTTATCTGATTTTTGTGTGCGCAAATTATGATCAAATTCTGCAAAATGTCATCTATGGTTGAAAAATTAAAAAGTGTGGTCTGTTTTATGAGAAAGCATGAGTATTTTCAAGTGTTTTAACCCTTTTGCTGTCGGTAACGCTTTTGGTCGCGGTGATTCCTGTAGGAAAAAGCGCTACCGACAGACAAAGGATTAAATCTCGTGTTCGCCGTACTTCGCCGCCGACAGTGCCGTGAATCGTGCAATCATGCACATTTACGGCTGCGGTCCGCTTACCTGGGTGTGGGAACCTGAGTGTCACATCGCTTCCCTCCACAACAGTGGCGCTCGCATTCCCCTCGACTTCGTCTGTAGCGAGACAGCGCTCAGCCAGCACCACGCGGTACAGCAGGATACCGCTCTCGTGGTCCTGGAAACCATGCCAATGCGCGTGCATCACGTCACTGCTCGTGAAGTCCATCTCCGCCTGGTCGCCACCTCCTTGTCCCTCCAGCACCACGCCTGCGGAGTATTGGTGATAACATTCATGAGAAGACTATAGCTAGTACTAAAAAAACATAACTGGGCCAACATCGGCCGCATCTGTCCCGACTGCTCTTCGGCCCAATATATTTTTCGAAATGGGTTAGCAATTGGCCTCTCGTCCATGTGTTTAGTTTGAGGATAAACAGCAGCATTTCCGCTCTCACATTCATTAACTTACAATTACATCATGTGTCTATGATGCTGTAATGAACTTACCTACTACCGACACCCAAACCGCTACCGACACCCACAGGGTTAAAACGGGAGGATGTCGTTGGAGCCCTTCTCAGTGCAGTGTCCATACTTGTCAAACACATATTAAAGTTCGGAAAAAGCTTGGTACCACTGCATACTTTCCCCAGAAAGCGCTTATAGGTTCCTAAAGCCAGAATCCGACTTTCACCGTACTCTGGATGCTTTAGAGAAAAAGTCCACTGAATTACATAAAGCTGCAAGTTTCTTAACCCGTTGGGTGTCGGTAGCGGTTTTAGTCGCGATGATTCCTGCAGGAATCACACATTTATAAACGTACAATTACGTCATGTGTCCATGATTTTGGAAATAACTTAACCCTTTGGGTGTCGGTAGCGGTTTTAGTCGCGATGATTCCTGCAGGAATCATCGCGACTCAAACCGCTCCCAACAACCAAAGGGTTAAAGTTGATATGACTGGGAGTTGTATTGCTGACCTGAAGTGGGCGGAGACTCATCCACAAGAAAATCCACGTGATACGTCGTTCTGAGCGCCGCCTGGTTGGTCACGTTGACGGTGAGATAGTACTCACGATGGTGGAGACCCTGTGTGTTAGTCTGGGCCAGTCTTTGGAATCTTATAGCGTACTCGTACAGCTCGCACTGTCCGACCGTGGGGCAGTAACAGTGTTCCTCTTGCGCGCACTGCGACTGAAAAAGAAAAGAGTATTGCAAAGCAACCTGGTCCCGACAATGAAGGATTTAAACTAACTATGCGTCCGCGGTGACTATACAAACCTATTACATATATTTCCGGGTATAACTGCATATTGTGATGGTTGCTGTGCTTATGTGCTATTTTTTCATCGTTACGTATGCTGTGATTATTAGTTTGTGTGATAATTGGTGCGATATTATTTTAGTCTTTAGTAACTGACATCAAGACACATTCCATTTTTTATTTTTTTTATTTTTTATTTTTTACATGGAAACATATGGCAATAAACTAGCTTATCTTATCTTATCTTTCCAGACCAAAAAGGTGACTGCCAAGCGTGTAATATGCAAAGAAGTACCCAACGGAGAAAGAAACACGCTTAGAAAAGACGGGTGTGTACCCGTCTTTTCTAAGCGTGTTTCTTTCTCCGTTGGGTACTTCTTTATCTTATCTTTGACTCGCATACATAATAATTAAGACATCTGACTGCGACATTACCCCACAAGGTCGTTATGTTAGATCGCCAGCTACTTTCTGTTTTGCTCATGGGCCAGAGGCTGTGCAATAAATAGCGTTTACCTCGGCTGACGTTTGGTGGAGTTGAGCGGCGCATTTTTGGCGGTAAAACGGACACGAAGTGATCACTGACGCGGTTACGAACGAAATAACAACCCTAACTACTCACTAGGAGGCATTATAACACATTTTTATATATATCAAGTGTTGATATTCGTCAAATAGTTTTCTGCAATGTTGAGACTGCTCCCGAAGCGCTTAGAGCGTTTAATATTTCGTAACTTCATATATACCTCCTCCTTTGCCGTTTAGACGGAAAAGACGTATCACACAACATGTAATACATCAATACGCTCTGGTGTGTGTACGACAAAATCAGCACAGAAAGCAATGGGCACACACGAAATTGAGCTTGGCATACTGCTTAAGTGCACTGTCATCATTTTATGGTGACGACTGGCATTAGGACGGCATGTATTGCGCTGTTACGTCATCGTATACGAAAATTTGTCTGGCATAAAGAGTATTGACGTCATATTATATAAAGTACATTTACGCGAAGATCTTTATCAAACCGTCGTGGAGGCTGTGTTGCTGTCTAGTTGTGTGGGGAAACCAACTCACATAGGATTACAGAAGAAAAAAAAAAAAAAAAAGAGGGGAGAAAAACCAAACAACAACAGAGTTTACATCGGTAATAACGGAGAATCTCACTCTCGAGGTCTTCGCCATTTGCGTGTCGGTAGCGGTTTTTATCGCGATGATTTTTGTAGGAATCATCGCAACAAAACCGCTACCGACACACAAAGCGTAAAAACTGTATCCTACTCGCTTTCGGTCATAGGAAGATTTGAAAATCACTCGAGTAAGATTTTCTGACCTGAACACCGATGTCAAACTCTGTATATTTCTTTTGTGACTGTTCTTAACCTGTCTTACGATGATGCTTGGCAAAAGGGCTGAATTAACTTATTCAACTCCGACACGCCACGGCAAGACACGGATCGATCGTGATAGTTCACGGGTTGTGCCAGATAGCTTGGCGCCCATAGGCGCCAAGCTATTTTGGCGCCCATAGGCGCCAAGCTATTCTGGCATAACTCTTGAGCTATCACGCTCGATCTGTTTCCAGAAGTGTAATACAGTCTTCAGGGGGCAACTTCAAAATTTGCGGATTTCGGTCCTGGAGCAGAATGTGTTAACGTCCATGAAGTTCGGATGTCGTAGAATGAAATGTTTTCTGCTCTTCTTGTTTGACCGCAGAATAATTCCCCCAGTGATCATCAGGGGCAATAGAAAACCTCTGTTACGTTGGCCTACTAACATGGATTGTAAAGGGAAGGATAAAAAGTATTAGTCGAGACCAGACAAGATTGATCACACGTTGTATCGGCTCATTTCAGCAATTAAAGCCTGCCACGGGGCAGATCGCGTTAACCACATAAGTATAAGGTGACGTGCCCTGGGAGCGATACGCCATCGGGCTGACGTCGGCTAGGCGCCCCCCCCCCCCCACTCCCCTCAATTTCGAACATCTTTGTTAGGCACACTACCAACCTTTGCTAGCTGATGAGCAGTTTTCGCTGGCTAGTAGGTCAGCAATGAATTCAGTCAATCAGGCAGCCGGCTGGAAAGTGCTCGCAAAATCTCGCCGTCGAATTGCCACTGACTTGCTAGCAATTTGTAAGCATGCATGTAGTTAAATTTATAAGTGAATTAACGCTCTGGGTGTCGGTAGCGGTTTTAGTCGCGATGATTCCTGCAGGAATCATCGCGACTAAAATCACTACCGACACCTAAAGGATTAAATCTGTGAGAGATTTTACGACAACTTATGAATCGGTAATAAGACTGCCTTACCTTATTCATTCGCTCGACCGACACTGCACCGCTGCCTGTGTCACTCAGGCCGTCTCGAGTGCCCAGGGCCCACGTCACTGTCTGAATACCGCTGTGTGGATCAGACGCCTGCACCACCAGCGCCATTGTCGACAGGTCCGTGGTGTTGTGCACGTACAGCCCGTCCCGCCCAAACCTGCCGCGCAGTCCCACGACACTGACACTGGGGCCCGTGTGGTCGATACTCACTTGTACGCCGTCCTCCTGTATGGCAGCAAATATAGCATGAACACACACACACTATATCCTGATAAGTATGAGACCTGTAATCATTTACTCGTACGCTACATTCCTATTTCAGTATAGACAATAACACACTGGAGGGGGCGCGAAAAAAGATAAAGCAACAAGACGTAAGGAATGGAATGGGTGTTGTATTTAACTCTGTTGAACTGGAAATTAGAAACAAAGAGTGAAATTTCAATCAATGATGTTTTAGGATTTTTGTGCGGGGATTATGTGGAGGGCTTCTATTAGACTGGTTTGTAACAGTGGACAGAATTAACCCCTCGCATGTCGGTAGCGATTTTAGTCGCGATGTTTCCTGACACCAATGGACCTGCACTGCAGCGGGCTTAAACTGGATAAACTGACCTTCACAGAACTTAAGCTGGTCTAAATAGTGTCTGTAACTTGCAAGCGTCTGTCTTCACAAATAAAATGTTTTGACAAATGAATATAAACATACTGTTTACAAGTAAAACGTTGTGTACAACATTAATACGTCTCTTACCTTGGTATTGCCCATGATGTCTGTGGCACGGATAGTGATGTTGTACGTCTGTCCATCAGCAAGATTCATGTTTAGACACGAGAATTGTGTTTGTATATTTTGCACTTCCTCAAAGGGAGACGTCAACCCCTCATCAATCTTCCAGGAAATCTATATAAAAAAAAAGAAATAAAATCCAGACCTTATGAATTATGTATTATAAAGAAGACATAGGCGTTCACAATGACACGAACACGTACATCACAAAAGTGCGGATTACAAACCTAGATTTATTTTAAATATTTTTCAGACTACAACGCAACCAAAATGGGCCATATCAACGCACAAGCATGTAAAGGGTCAATGTGACAAATCAAATAATATACAGTAAGACAGGCAAACTTGGAGCCCAAAATATAATAGTGATCATAGTGTAAAAGACACAAAGTTTCAAAATCCCAACGAATGTTCTGAATTTTAAAAAGTGGAATATTTTTCAGAGTTTACTGTACACAGTTAAACTCATACCTGCAGGTATCGGCCCATAGGAGCAATGATACAGTCTTACCTCATATTTCACCGCTCCGTTCACGTTGTCAGTACCGTGGATTGACAGCAGTCCAGAGCTCTGGTCATAGTCGCCTGTAATCTTTCGGGCCGTGTCGCTGATCACGTCCAGCAGGAAATTGGTGTGGAACATCTCGCTGTTGTAGAACCGGTCCCTCCAACTCACGCAAAGGCCGCTGTATATGTTCGTCTGCCACGGAAGGTTTGTTCTGCCGGAAAGTAGAGAAAAGCAGGATACATTTAGATGTATGTGCTGTGAGCATGAAGACAAAACACTCACTAGGTGAGTTACCTGTCGGTGTCAGTTACTTTGCAGAGCCTTTCAGGACCACTTTACATAGCAACTAACCCACACCTTAAATTCTAGTCTTACCTCGCGGTGCTTTCTGAGGTCCATAATACTAGGCGGCAAAACAACCACAGTTTACTCTACTCTAGAATCAGTGACATCGAGCTCCTCACGAAAGCAAAATAAAAACACCTGACAGTGAAACAGACAAACCTTTACGATTCATCGTCACTGCTGTAGATATCCAACGTTTACATTGTTTGCTCTACAAAGCAGCGAAACTCAACAGAATCAGCGATTAGCGGCTGAGACCGGCGCAGCCGTCAAACATACTAAAGCGAAACTGTCGTCTGCTTTGTTTGAATTTTGGTGACTGGATTCATGTTGTGAAAGATTCTATAAACCATAGAAGTTAAGTGTTCGTATACTATCATTTCTAGACAGACCTCGCGACTCCCATTCTCAAGCTGTTTGATTCATTGTCACCGAGAGCGTGTATAAAGTGCAATCTCACCCTGTCGTGGTGACTGTCACAGCAGCAGACGTATTCAGCTCCACAGACGAGGAGTTGTCATACAGCACCAGACGTCTGGCGTAGCCCACGTTCCCCGCGTGATCATGCACCTCCAGCAGGACGGCGTACAGACGGGACGTGGGCTGGTCTGGCAGGGTCATAATGACATCGTATGGACCTCCGGGTGAACTGTCTGTTGCTGGCCACTCGGCCGAATGGTTGCCGATGGCACCGTTCTATTTCAAAAATAATTAAAACAAAATCGGTGTTTCACCTAGAATTTCAGTCAGACACAAGAATGCAAACAACAACAATAAAAAGTATTTTAAAAAAATGCTTAAGTGCGCGTGAATTTAATGAAGTAATGTTTACTCATTATTTCTAAAGTTTAATCTTCATTTTTCAGATACCTGTGGGTGTGCGTATGTGTGTGTGTGTGTGTGTGTGTGTGTGTGTGTGTGTGTGTGTGTGTGTGTGTGTGTGTGCGTGTGTGCGTGCATGCGTGCGCACGCGCGCACACATGATCCTTTCCTTGTCGAATGTGATTTGCAAACTTAATTTTAATTATTTGGTCACAATTATATGGCCATAGTATAAACATGATTATGTAAATAACATTTTGTCGGATGATTTTTCGGGACATATTTAAATGAATATTTTCGAACAGTTTATTTGGAGTTCCAGAGGAAACGTCCTACCTGTACCGCCAAAGAGGATCCGTTTATGTCCACCTCATGTAGCTCCAGTTTGTATTTGGCAACCTGTGACACTTCTGCATGAATACTGCTCGGTGGGTAGGGGTCAGTCCACCCTTCAACATGCACGTTGATGTCGCGCTGGCGTGTGAGACGTGTTGACAGCTTGAGTGGTTGATTACTGCAAGCTGGAGTACTACCGGAGCAGTGTGTGGGTTTGGTGCTATCAAACAGAAAGCAGACTCGCTTCTTCTTGCTGACTGTCTGGAAAATGTGTTGTCCTTGTTGGTTGTTGCTGGCGTCTTGCAGATTGTAGAATCCTCCAGAGAGTGCCTCCATGTCAGCACAGAGTCTATGACACGAGCAAGGTAGTGAGAACTGTCATATGTCAATATGTCCAGCAGCTAAATTACCAGCCCCATCCACCAGTCTATCCATCCATCCATTCATTTGCTTACTTAACACACACACACACAAAAACCGTACACACACCCACGTTATCCCCTGCACTGCTGAGGAAAAACGTACTCCACCCATCTGCAAGAGGTATAGACCCTCATGAGCCCCCGCGACAGCGGAGGCTCATGAGGATCTATACCTCTTGCTGAATCCACTGTGTATCCATTTTCCTTGTACACTATTTTAATTTAGATTAATAAAGATTTTAGAAACGCCTACTCGAAGTCAAGCGATTAAGCACTTGCAATACCAACAAGTGAGTTGGTCCCCAGTCCATATCAAACAAGCAAGTGGACTGATAATTAACTCATTGATCATTCGGACCACAAGCAGATAACTAACTAGTTACTCGAAACAGGAGAAGAAGAACAACAACAAATATGTTGACGACAACGACGACGACGATGATGATGACGATTATGATGATGACGATGATGATGGCGATGATGATGACGACGATGATGATGATGGTTTCAGTGGCGACTAACCGTTCAGAGTCCTGTAGATTTACTGGCGGGATCGGAACTGTTCCTTCACAGCCATGCAGTGTTCCGCCATTGACAGGCTGGGTCGCACTGACAGTTTGTTGACAATATGTCGAGGCATTGAGATTTTTCTGAAGAATTGTGCTTTCATAACCTGACCGATGTTAACATGAAAACCACAAAAATACTATCAATGTAAGTCTATTACGATTTTAGTAATAGAATTTTGCAAGGTAAGATGTAAAAAATAGTCGATGTAAATTTATTCGCTAATAACAAATGACAAAAAGAAAAATGGGGCCCCCTTTTGATTTGTTATATCCGAAATATACTGTACTACTACATTTCTGCTGCTGTAAGGCGTACGTTTCTGCAGCGAGATCAGGAAAAATAGTGTTGCCGAGTTGGCAAAGTATTTATGAGGTACACTATTTACAAAACAAAAGAAAGGTAGCGCATATGTACTGCAGAATACGATGCTCATGGACATTTTCCTTGATAGGTTTCTTTCTTGCAGTTTTGTAACAATTCAGCTCATGCACTTCACCCCTTCCTGCCACTGTACACACATTTTTGTTCCTGAAATCTTGGTTCATTGAACGATCAAAAGCCAACACCGTCCAAGAAACATAGATAGAAATTGGTTTCAGCAGGAGGCATAGATCCGTATGAACCCCCGCAGTCGCTGGGGCTCATGAGGATCTATGTTACGTTTGTGGTTGTGTTATTCTTTTGAGAGCATGTGTGTGTTAATCGTAGGAAAGATCCGCTATTTATTTGAGTTATTTTGGATAAAAATTCTATCTATCTATCTATATCCCGTAGTCTTGCCAACCGTTGGGGCACCACTGATGACTTGGCAACCAGCTCCCTCCATTCCTCTCTGTTCTCTGCTATTCTCAGCGTATCGCCCAGCTTTTTAGTACCTTTTTAGTAGGATTCATTTTCTTTTGCCTGGAGAATTGCGATCGATTTCTGTTGTGTAGCTAAAATGACGCGTCTTTTCGTTACATTGTTGCTGTAGTCCGACCTCGTTTGACCATGAACGTTCTGGAAGAGGCGCGATTGTTCTAGTGACCTCAAATCTGACGTCAAAGTTGTTGGTTACATTTTGCAACGTTCTAACGAATGCGCCTAGATGGTAGTGGAAATTTGTAGTCGGATCTAGAGTATTCTTTTTCATGAATATTTTATAAGTTTTGGTTACGTTTTCTTTTCTGTTTGAATGTGTTCTGTGAATTTACTGGATTGTTCTGGAAATCTATAATAGTATAAAAGACGGTGTTAGAAAATATTTGTCTAGGGAATGAGCCCCGATTATAAAACAGTGCCTATTATGAAACACCCTGCTTCAGTCGAAACGGAATATCGTTTTCAAATTCTGTCTGTGCAGTAATAAAGAGTTACTTTACTGAGCCTTTTTTCCAGTACAAGAATGTCAGGCGTGATGAAAACGAAAACACGCCGAGAAAATGTTATTTTTGACCCTTCTGCTTCTTATTTTCCGCCATTTTGAAACAGCTACATCAGCATTCAGCTTTGTGATTTAATAACAATAGCCATTCTTGTCATGAAAAGCAGTCTTTGGGGATCAGATAACCAGCGGCATTCGTTTGGTTCTCTTTTTGTTGTTTTGGAGGCACGCATTTTTCTGGAGAGGTATCTTGTTCCTATTATGAAACGCAAAGAGCACCTAATAATATGAAACGTGTTTCATATTTAGAACAGCGTTTCATATAAGGAGCAGTGTTTGTCTAGCGTACATATCGGAAACCATCCAGCCAGTTTGTTCCAAATTTCAGATGTTGATGCTTTTTCTCAATACAAAGTATCCCACACCAGGATCATGTCATTTTCATCAAGGTCAAGGTCATAGTTGCCATATTTGTTTTGCAGATTATTGAGTATAGAATACCTCTGAAACCACTGTACTGATTTGCTCTGATTCTTTAGGAAATGATGCCTAACCCTCATATCCGATGTCTTTAACAGAGTCAATTCACGACCTGTAAGGTGAAGGTTGCAGAGGTCATATTTGTGTGAGCCTTTGTGCAGGCAATATCTCTAATACCACAGGCCCGATTTTTTTCTAAATTTTGCTTGATGGTATTTTGACTTAACCCCTTCACAGCGATAAACTTTCAATAGGGTCCATCTGCAAGACACATAGATCCTCATGAGCTCTGCGGGTGCTGTGGCTCATGGCGATTTTGGTTCTTGCTGACACAACTGATATATATTTATTTGACGGTTGGGGTTCCTTGGGACTGAATTACGAAAGATTTCTGAGCAATATTTGCGTCCAGTGGTAGCAAAAAGAATAAGCTTAAGACAGAAAATGCTATGTCAAAAACCAAGTTTATGTTGCTACATCACTTCAAGATGACGCGCACAGTTGTTGGGAATGTTTTCAGACAGACAAAATTGCTCATTACTGTCTGCCGGGAGGGGGTGGGGCTAAAACGTTGTTCTAAGAGCAAACCTTGTTGGCTTAAGCATATTCTTAATCAAACGAACTTTAGTTCGCGACGAACTACAGTTCACGATCTCGGACGAACCAGGCTGGTTCTTAATTGGACGATCTAAAGATGCGGCGAACCTAGTTCGAAGTAGTTCACGAACCTCGGCAAACCATAGTTCGCTGTCGGAAAAGGTTCGCTCAACCTGTTGAGCAAACCAAGGCGAACCTTTTCTCTGATTGGTCAAAACTTTTACCCTCTTCTGCGTTGGAGATAAAAAGACAGTCACCGATACAAACAAATATGGCGGACGGCGATTTGTTTTCTTAAAACACATTACCGATGGTATTACTTTATGGGATTAGTTCTTAGCTAGTCTAATTTTAGCCCAAAATTCGTTGTGTACGATTATGGCCGTTATGGCAGGAGAAGGGCGCCATAGACTGGGCGGAAGCCCGGTTAGCCTCCCTTCCTGTATCACCACGCATGCGCTCCGCGCTTCCCGCTTCAGTCAGTTTCTTTGCTAGTTACTGAGCGGTTGTGTACGTTGTGAGCTCTACGCTTCGTTGCTCTCACTGAGCCGTTAGCCGGTCGTTGGACTGTTGTTGCCTTCGCCGTGTGGCTCAGGCTTGGAAGAGAGATGCTTTCGTGTGAGAGAAAGATAATAGGAGACCCGTAAGACAATGAATTCAATAGAGCCGCATCCATCATTAATTTACGCCATTTTTAATATCAAAATTTTGACCCCAATTTTACCCCCCCGTTAATTCTAAATCAACCCTTTGATTTTAAAAAAGTGACGAGCATGACGGATGCGGCCTTATTGATCTGATTATCTTACGGGTCTCCTATTATCTTTCTCTATAACTATTGTCTCTATAAAAACCTAATCATGAACCTGATCAAGTGATGCCAAGTGAAACTTAATACTTATTAACAAGTTGCAACTAACTTTTAGGAACCTGCAGAGGTAACCTTTAAGTGTGTTGTCATAAGAACTTATTAATTACTTACCCTAAGTTCTTACAAGTACTTACCCTAAGTTCTTACAAGTACTTACCCTAAGTTCTTACAACAACTTGACTCAAGTCCCAAGACACTGAGACAGATTTATCAAGATACAAGGACAATAAAAAAACTTTTTTTTCTCAGTAATACTCAGGTGGTGGTGCTGATGGGGTTAAATAATCAGGCACAAGTGGTGTAAGTGGCATGGCATTTTTCTGTGAAGTGTATGACATTAATAAACGATTACCAAATCTGATTTTTATTTGTTTAAAAGATTGTGTAGTTTTTCTGTGGTTTCCTGAACACCGATCCTTTTTCCCTCTGCTAAAAAACTAGCCTTTAGTTCTTCAACATTCACGGGAGACTGACTACGCATCTTATTCTGTATTTCAGATTTTTGTTTCTTGTAGTTATTTAAATCATCCTGGACCCGTTTAAATTCTTCATCATCAATAAAATTATCATTCAATGCCTTACTGATAATAAGTTTCATACTGCTCAGCTTTGCACCAGCCAGCGTACTCAATGCTTCATGTTTCTGTAATTTCGTGTGAAACCTCTTGTTCAAGGCCTCCAAACCAAAGCAAGCCAGGCATGTAGCAACGCTAACACCCTCAACTGCTATTCCAGCCAAACTCCCAATTCCTGTGGCGAACAGAACGATACCCCCTACAGAACATGAAGCTGAAACTGCACCAATAGCCATAGAAGTGTTTTGAACAGAATTAAAAACGGTCTTATACCGTCTTTTGCACCGTGAGTATTTCGCCTCCTCACTCTCCAAATATTTCAAAGCTTCTGTAATATTATTTAATCTGAATGCGTCTGCCTGTAATGTTTTATCTGAAGCAATTGACACAGCTGTCACCTGTGAATCAGGCGCAAGCGTTGTTTTAGTCATCACATTTGTTTCAGTCGGATCAAGCGTTGGTAGTTGCGGATAGAAGTTTACCATTTTTTTTATTTACAAATATTTTTTTTTATTTAATCAGCAATTACATTTTGCAACTCTTCAAAAGTATACAATTTGCTGGCATAATAAAATGCAACAAGATCAATGTGTTCAAGGTTTATGTAAGTTAGACGAACAAAAGTTGTTTTGTCGACCACCACCTTGACAGCTGGAACACTGCTCGAAACATTAATAACATCATTATTTTTTGTAATAGCAATAAAGACCTTTGATGATTCTGTTACTGTGTCATTCCATGTAAGTTTAATTCCTTGTGCAATTTGAGCCTCTTTAGCAGTAGTTACTGATCTCATGATAATTTCAAATACTATTGTCGCTTCTCTTGCGATGGAAACGTTTATTGGTGCAAACACGACCTTCGCATCAGACCTACCCTTCCTATGTGTAAGAAGATATCTCCGTCTCTCATAATTTTCAACTTTCAGTTTTTCTCTGCTATTGTCGTCTGAAGCAAAACTTGGAACAAGGCTTACAATAAGCGGCCCAGAATTAACAACTTTCCTAAACACTAAGGCGCCTTCATCATCAGTGTATACATAAGGACTAATAAATTCCAACTTTATGTCCCAGTCAATTGTGGGTGGTGGAACAGGTACAGGTGAAACCACCCACTTACTACCCACATGTATTAAGTTGTAAGGCACATTATTTACAGGTGGAGTAGGTACAGTAACATCACGAAGCTGACCAAGTTTAGGAATCTGTTTTTCACCGTCTTTCATGTCAACAATTACTTTCCTCTTGTACATGCCATTTAAATCAAGTTCAAAACCATATATTTCTCCAACATCCCCCTCCTTCTCAAAATCCTGTACGTCTGCCAAATCTTTCAATTCTGTTACTGGACATGCAACTGGTATGATTATTCGCTTTGGACCAAGACCACTCATTTTTATAAACAAAAATAAAATTATTTAACTTCTAACACTACACTAAAATCATGCATAAGAACTGGTTTGTCATCCTGATTAGTTACAGATATACTCAGTGACTCAAAGAAACTAGAACCTAATTTCTTAAACTGCAAATTAGGAAATCTAACAACTACACTTTCACAATACGGAGCAGTTCCAGTAGGTAAGCATCTCAACAAAGTTGAAGGCTTTCCATTGTGTACATTCTCAGTTGTGTTTAGTTCTTTCAAATAAACATTTAGTACTGTGTGTACTGACAAATTGACAGGACGTTTTCCAGTTATTTTAAGTTTTTTTGGTCTTCATTGTTATAATACCAAACTCAAATTCATCAATATCATCTGATCTATACCAATCTTCATCAATATAAAATCCAAGTAAATATGCAAATTTATCTGAGATCCTTAACCAATTTTGTGTTGGAAATTCTAATTTAACAAGTAGGTTAGCTGGATTTAAAGTTGCTTTAATTTTAAAATTACTTTGAAACCATTCAGCTATAGTACAAAAGTCATAATACCCAGGTGGTAAAGCTTCAGTCTTACCATCTAAATTTACTTTATTATATATATCATCTTCTACATTAAACCATTTTACTGTATAGAACAATTCATGGATAGCTACAGACTTGCTACCATCACGATTATCAATCCCATTAGTTAACCACACTGGTTTGCTTGTGTCAAGATTTGTTAAGGTAATAAACATTTTTATTATCTCATATAAAAAAGGATGGAATTTAAATCACCAACCATTACCACAACAAACGCATTTCAATTTAATGTGGATGCCAAATATAATGTTGCACCTACTTATGAACAGAAAATAATTCAACTAAATCAGCTTGACATAGCTGTGTCGGACGCAAGCGTACAAGACCTATTGCAAGTCAAAGTACCAAATCCATTTGACCATTATCTAAACCCTCCAATAACAGATGACTCAACTGCAAGAAAGAGGTCCTCAAGTCCATTACAGATGTTTCAAAACCAACTCAATTTTGCTATACTGTGTTCTACTACAGGCTGTGGTGTTTCATTTACAGACCATTTGAATCACTCAAACAAACTTATTAGATCTGTCTACCGTTTCCACACTTATTACCAGCTTAGACGTATACTGTCAGAACTGCATACACCACTGCCCACTGAATCCAGTTTCAACAGGTATAACAACCCCATGGATATGAAAGCATTTGAACGCATCTGTAATGAATTTAACATAAGCACTAAGTATGACTTCACACAAAAACTTGATGATCACCATGGCATTGGTACATTGTATTACGCTTTGAGTCACAGACAATACCCTCAAGATTACTACCCTGGTTACACTTCATTCTCATCAAAATCACAAGTCTGGTTAGGATCAATAGAACAGAAACAGTCAAACGCCTGGACCACATTTGTCTTAGATAAATCTGACGGGTTTACTCAAGCGGGAGTCGAGCGCGTAAATGAGTCTATCAGAACATATGTCTGGTGTATACTAGGAGCACAATCACTAACAAAATCAAACATTTTGAATGGAAGTGGTATATTTGAAGCACAAAAACAATTTCTTGCAAATCTTGAAGATTCAATCAACTCAACAGTTGATCTCCCATCAAGCATACAACGCTACCAAGACGTTTTAAGATATGCCAGATCAAAAGTTGACTTTGTAGTTGGTATCGGTTTATACATGTTACCATCTGACCTTCAACTCCAAATGGGTACAATAACAAATTATAATAATGAAATCATTGTTGCAGGTGTTGGTCAGAAATTAGGACTCAATCAATCTGTAAACTTGGGAGCCACAACCACACATGTTCAGTCATTAAAATCATTACAGACGGTAACACCCCCGACCCCGGCCCCCACACCGGCACTCATACAAGTGGTAACCCCTACACCAACCCCTGACACACATGAGTCGGAAAGAACTGCATTGGTAATAGGTCTAACAGGGTTAGGGGTTTTACTTCTTTATCTGTTTCATTAAATAACCCACCATCAACCCTCCTACTGTAACCAAAAAGACCCACACATGTTCTGCCATAAACCCTACTGCCTTTGCCGCTGTAGTAATCAGCCAACTGACAACAGTGCCAATTATGCCAGGCAAAGCATCTATTGCTTTCAGAGCCAATTTTTTAAGTAGATCTGAAATATGAGACAGTTGTTTCTTTACCCATGACTGTAAATCTTTTGGGTTTGTTGGAGTCGGTGGGCCTGGGGTTGGTGGTGCTGGAGGTGGAGAACCACCGGGTCCACCAGCACCGGAGGCAGCTAACACAACAGTACTGATAATAAAACCAAGAGCAGTAATTAAACTAGCAATTGTGATACCCTGCTCTCTGAAAAGTGTTTTTAGTCTCTCAGCCAGAGTAATGTCTTCGTGAAGTATTTTTTGAATAGTTTCTCTAATTCTGTTGACCTGTGATTTCAGTTTTTGTCTCCCAATACTAATGGTTTCTAACCTTCCTGATCTTTCTATCTGCAAATCATTTAATCTGTGTTGTATTCTTTCTTTCATTTCTGTGTCAAGATTCCCATTGTCTGCTGTAGCCAGTTTCTCTTTTTCACGTTCTATGTGTTTATCAAGCTCACCCAGTTTGGCAACATTATTTACCATCTCACCTCTTATCGTCTGCAATGATTTATCCAAGCCCATAATCTCCCGCATTGACAAAGGTGGATCGTCTATTGTTTTCATAGCGTCATTTATTTGTCCTTCAGTAAATGAGGTTTCTTGTATCACTGTGTTTGCTATTTCTGGTAGGCTTGTTACTGGTGCCATTTCAATTTGTTGCCCTGTTGGCAACTTTGTTTGCGTGTCATGAAGCACACTAGCCAGTCTTGGCGTGACAGGAGACCCACCAATACCAAGTTGACGCAAGGCACCAACACCACCTTCATTTTTTATTGTACTTAAAGCCCTAAACCTACTAGGGTCTTTTTTGTTAGTCAATAGTACTTTTCCTTTGTCAATAGTATTTAAATATAAATGACCCTTGCCATCAAGTTCAAACTGGTTAGGGTCTACGTTGTCTGGGCGATTACCAACATGATCATAAAACGAGTTCACTTTGGTTTCTAAAAGTTCATGACGTAAACTGTAAATATTTCTTGTACCAGTCATATCTGTCATATCTGTCATATCTGTTGTATTACCAAAATCATACGTGTCATCCATTTCAAAATCTTCATGATTAAATCCTCCCGCGGCCATTGTTTTATTAATTTATTATTTTTTATTGTGCATAATAAAAATGACACAGTCTTACGGATCAAAGTTAGACCCATACAGAAAACTACGTGAGCCTCTGGGTGTTAAGGGCATAAGACAATCAATCGTCATCACAAACAATCCAAGTACCATAGACCAGAATCAAACACTTACAGTCAAGTTTCCAAACCTAGGTCCCAGTGACGTTATTGTTCCTGGCACTGCACGCCTAGCATTTAATATTGAACTATCATCAGATGCAGACGTAAACAGAACACTAGTTAACAATCTTGGTAGAGCAATTGTTAGAACTATTAAAGTAAAACTTGAAGGACAGGAAGTGTTTAGTCTTGACGACTCAGATGTGTTCTACTGTTACAAAGACCTTTGGCTCACAAGAGAAGAACGAGAGGACCGTATTTATCAAGGCATACAGCCAGATAATGTTGGTAAACTTCGAATCAATGCCGGAGACAAAACAACTACTGGGGTACCAAAGGAAGTTATTATAGCAGAAACATATGCAACCCGATTTTACATTCCACTCGAGTTTGAAATCCTCACAGCTCATCTGCCTTATTATCAAGGGGCACTGAATGACCATCTGAGCTTTGAACTAACTTTCAATGACTACTCCAAAGTTATTAAATCATCTGCCACAGATGCAACATACAAGATCTCTAACATTTCCTTGGAATATGAAATTGTCACACACACTGATCTAGCCAGACTCATTCAAAATCAGTACCAGTCAAGACTTCCAATTTATTATGACAGGGTGATTAGACATAGTTTAATGCAAAAAGACAAAAGCGACCCAATGTGGAACATAAACTTGAACACACCTGCTAGGTCACTGAAAGGTATTCTTATGTTGTTTGTTGAACCAGCAGATCCATATAAACGGGATTCAGAAAAATTCTACAATCCTAAGATTACACATTTGTCCTGTACAATTGAAGGCCGCCCTAATCAAGTGTACGCTTCAGGTTTGTTACCTTATCAACACTACGATGAGATCACAAAGTATTTTGCGGGTGGAAGGATTAGAGATAAACCAGCAAACATTGCGTGCAAAGATCTACATCTGTATGATGTTAGGATTGGTCAATACCTTACAAATAAGTATGCACTGTGGCTAGACCTTCGTAGTACAGATGATGATTACCTTCATGGGTCAGGACGAACTGTCGAGAATGGTAGTGATGGAATAACAATTCAGATACAAAAGAAGGTTGAAACTGCTGCAGCCATAAACATATATTTGTACCTGATATATGACGCACAACTCAATATTGCAGACAGTAGACTGAGTGGACACATATATTAAAATTATATTGTGTATTAAAATGAACCTGAGCTTAATGACACTCGACCCACACTGTGGATTGTTTTGTGGTGCCACAGGGTGTGGGAAAACTGAATTTGTTCTTAACCTATTACAAACAAGATACATACACCACTTTGAAAACATTGTAATATTTTGTCCTACAATCAAACACAACAAAGCTTATCACAACCGTTTATTCATTTGGACTGACAGCAACATATACTTAGTTGACCCTGAGAAAAAACTGAATGACTACCTACAATATTTTTACAAGCAATTTGAAGGACAGCCAACATTGTTTATTGTTGACGACTGCTCAGCAGAGAAAGACATTGTCAAGAAGAGAAACACTCTAGCAGAACTTGCTTTCAGTGGCAGACACGCAAACGTCAGTGTATGGATTCTCACTCAAAAATATAATGCTGTACTAAAAGATTTTCGAGAACAGTTAAAGTTTATCTGTTTGTTTTACTGCAAGGATCGTGACAGCTTTGAAGACTGTCTCAGAGAAAACGATGTCATCCCAAATAAGCATGAACGTGATGATGTAAAAAATAAACTGAAATCAACTAAGCATCTAAAGCTCATTTTAAAGACAGATCAGCCCACAGGGTATGGGTTAGTAAATTAATTTTTGTTTTTTTAAAATAACAATATAAATGAACCCTGATGAAATCCTTCTATTGAATGATATCAATGCTGTAGAGAACAAAGAGTTAGACTCGAAAAAACAGCGTCTTTTGTCTGTGATTGTCTCAGGCAAATCAAAGACTTATCTCGGGAAACAATACATGACAGATGATATTGAATCTCTTACGGCTGACGAACTAATCAAGCTTCATTCAAAATATGAAAACCACATCGCTTCACTAGTGACACGTGATTTAAGTCGATCTCTTGTATGCCTATACACAAAAGCAGTGAGTCACTTTCTACCTGTGGATAGTGACAGTCTTTCACACGACCTTGAAAGCAATCCTATTGTTTCAAGTTCAATTGGCAAATTAGCATGTGTCATGTTTTACAAGTTTGGAAATTACCTTGCTCCTGTAGTAACCCTTCTTGTTACTGGGAGTCATATTGATTTTTCGAAAATAAATTTTACTGCAGAAGAAAATGGACGAAACCCAGACGACTCCACAACCGAACCCCAGTCCAGTTTTGACGCAGGTTCAAACTGTGACTAAGGCTAAAAGTCCAGGCAGGGTTGAGGCTGGAAAAAGATTAGCTGAATATAATAGGCAAAAAAAATTACAGCTTAAGGCACAAACAGAAAAGACTCATGTAACTGATCCACCGTCAGGATCGTCAGGACCTGTGTCAGGGCCGTCACACCTTCATCAAAGTGAGAGACAAACAACTAAGTCTGACCCTGACCCCGACCCCGAACCTCAATCAACAAAATATATAATTGTCGGATTTGTTGTCGGATTTGGTTACGTAGGGTATCAATTATACAAAAAATACAAACCACAGACTCGTACAGTGACCAAAAAATCAGACACTCCAAAAACAAAACCAGAAGTCGCCACATTACCAGTAACATCCAAAGCCGTTGACCCATTTTATATGCAGTAAATAAAAATATTATTTTAATTTTTCTTGCCTTAGAAAATGAATGACTCAAAGAACATGATGAACCTTGTGTATCACTCTGCCGTAATCAGTGGATTAGCAGTAGCTTATTCTATGCTGGGGAAAAGTCTACTCAAAATGAAATCAGCAGACCTGAGTAGATTAGATTTCGAAGACAGTGCTAAGCTAATTGTAGTTGTCACAGCATCAATTGCGACAAAAGATTTTCTTGTCAACCAAGGAATTATTCCCGAAAATGTTTCTATGTAAATAAAATAAATATGGCAACGATAGCTATTATGATAGGAGGTGCGATGGTTAACGCCCTCGCATTCAGTGGCTCTAATTATCTCTTTTCTAAAATGGGTAGAGAAGAATCTGCAGAAGAAATGAAACGTCATAATGAAGCGTCAGAAAAACTTGCTCAAGCCCAGCAAGATTATGAAAAACAAAGAATTGAGAAACTTGATTTCATCAATGAAAAACTCAGGCTTGAAGGTCACGCACAACATACGTTTTCAAATACAGACGAAGCAATCAGGGAATATTTTCTTGTCACAGGTGAAGACATGTCTATCCCGAAACCAAAACTAAGTGACTATTACAAACCAAGCACACAACAAAGAAACGGGGAGATAATCTTTGTTCTAGTGGGAATGACATTTGTTTATTTTACAGGAGTTTTCATTGCTAGAAAAAATGGCAGCCGAAAATAAACTATCAAAAATATATTACTCACCATCAGGCTATTGGAAAGGAGCAACAGCTATTGAAAAATTACATGCCGCTGTGGGCGGAGATATAACACTCAATCAAGTCAAGCAATGGTTACAGAGACAGGCAATTTGGCAGATATATCTCCCTGCTCCAAGAAAGATAACAAGACCTCATTTTGAGAACACTACCCCAAATGACACACACCAAATGGACCTCCTGTTCTTACCACATGATACAATAAGAAAGAAACGATACAAGTATGCACTGACTGTTGTAGACATTGCTTCAAGATATAAAGACGCTGAACCCATATCTGACAAAACAGCCAGTACAGTTGCTACAGCATTATCAAAAATATATAGTCGAGGCCCTTTAAGATACCCCAGACTAGTGCAGGTTGATGACGGATCTGAATTTAAGGGCGCAGTTAATCAGTTATTTGCGAAGCATGGCGTACTGGTCAGACGAGGCATTCCAGGTGTGCACAGATCACAGGCAATTGTAGAGAACTTTAACAAACAGTTATCAGAGAGACTTTTCAGCTATCAGTATTCAAAGGAACTCATGCATGACACCCGGAACACTGAGTGGGTAAAGAGATTACCACATGTGATAAAAGCAATGAACAATGAAGGACATCCTAAGCCTGCTGATGCTATTAAATTGAAAACAATTACAGAGCCAAAAACAACCCCAACCCCGGCACCTGACACAAGTTTATTTACCAAACAGGTGAGATATTTATATCAACCAGGGGAGGCTGAGAACGACGTAAAGCGCAGGGCGACAGACCCCATCTGGTCCACATCCGTTCATAATATAAAAAAAAATAGTCCCTGGCGCTGATGCAACAATATATTATCTGTATGACCCTGCACCCCAGAGGGCATTTGTCAGAGAAGAATTACAGATTATTCCCCCAGACACTGTTACTCATTTCAGTAACTAAGTCGTCAATTAATTCATCAACCAGTTCATCACAAATGTCTTCAGATAACTTGAGCCTGTAATGTCCGGGTGCATAAGCTTTTTCCTTACTATGAAACACACGTTTCGTGTCTCCAACTGCCAGTGACTTTTTGTGTGTTTGGATCATTTCAAGATTATGTTTATTTGATCTCAGTGACTTGTTTGGATAATCAGGCATCAATGCACCATCTAACACTTGCTTGTAATGTTCATGACGTATGTCTTTATTTTTTATTGCTGTTTTTTTAATTCTTTTGGCTTTCGACTGACTTCCCTTCTGGTGCAGTATAGAATACATTTTTGATCTCAGTCCAACATACTCAACTATTGGCACACCATTTAGTTCATCCTTAAACTTTCCAGGTACTTTTTTGTTTTGTGTGCTAAACAGTGGATGATCCTTAGGGTAATCAGACGTGTCATACATGTGTAACTCTGTTTTCATGTCTTCATAAAAGTCTTCAGTACACACGTCAATGATCATAGAGTCAGTGTCAGTGTATAACAATCGACACTCAGGATACTTTGGTTTAAAGTAATCATAATAAAATTCAAGCATCAACAGTTTTGACAACTCAAGAATTGCCATACCAATGAATACTGGCTTGTCCAGTTTGACAATCTTTTTTTTGAGTGACACTGCATACAATGATGAATGAAACTCTTTATACCCTGTGTACTGAGGCTTGCCTGTAAGTTTAATTGCGCCCAATTCAGTTGTGACCAGTCTCACATCTTTTCTGTGATGAGGATTTTCCATCGTCTTGCCAAAACAGGCATTGTTCATAAGCTTAAAGAAGTCTTTGTCAAATGCAGTGTTGCCGTCTCTGGCACGCAATGTTGTGTTCTTCATTATGTAATCTTTCATGAAAGCACTCTGATCAAATTGAATTCCTCTGTGAACTTTCTTTAGTACTAACCCGTGTCTGATGTAAAACTGCAGCAATCGATAGTGACAAACGCAATTGAATTTGTCATTCAAATTTGGCACAAGCTTAGTGTCTTCTTTTTTTCCTGTCATACTCATTTTCTCAACAGCTAAGGGATAATCATTATGGTAATCGTGTAGATGGTGTGGGTACTCCAGGTCTACTTCAAAGATCCAACCCTTCGCATCGTTTCGGTCAAGATTCATAATATTGTTTGTTAAGCCTGACTCTGTTACATCATACTGTGACAAATCATGCAGACAAAAGTTTTTCAAGGGCAATAATTCACACATTGCCCAGCCATACAAATTGTTAGCGTCTACATAGGTAATAAATGACCTTGACCTTGAGGGGTCAAACCCAAGGTCATCTAGATATTTGTTGTTGGCCTTGGCATAATTGTTCGCTGCAATACTAATGCCTCCCCTCAATCCACGTTCCACCATTTCACCCATCGTACGATCAGACAACAGGTCTATAGATATCTTACTGGATTTCAAAAATGCATCCCATGTCATGCCAGGACTAGTTATGTAACAAGCAGGGTCAAGTCTGTAGTGTAACAAACCCTTTTCACGGTAACTTTCAAATACGTCTGCTAGCAAACAAACGTCTGCTTTCAAGTACTGGTCATGGTAGTCACCAATCGTCTGACACCCTAATTTACCCCCTCAAGTGCATGTTGATATTCAGAGTCAGAAATACCTTTTCCAGTTAGTGTAGAATAAAATTTCTCTTTTGGTGGCAGTCTTGTTTCTTCAAACACAACCCAGTGATCAATGTACTCATACGGATACACACCTTTCTTAATCAAGTCTGGCTCAAAATATTTACTTGTTATTGGATACTCAGTCAGTCCTTCTGCCAGACTAGCAAGACCTAAAGACAAATGTTGCATGGAGTCATAAAATGCTAATTTATCTAACCTAAAAGTCAAGTATTTCTCAGTTGTCTGGGCAATACAACTTATGTTTTTGTACGACTCATCTACAGCTTGCATGATGATGTGTGAATCATATCCTTTAAGATTGTGGAAAAAGATTGGTAACTTGTATGTCTTAGGATCTATTTTTAATAACAAGTTACAATTGCTATGTGCAGCACCTCTGTAACGCCCAGTTATGTGATCATGGTCACGAACTTTATCACCCTGGAGGGATTGTTCACAAATCCAACACGTCTCAGCTGTATCAAATTTTAATTTGTCTTCTTCTGTCATCACCAAAGGCATCTGACATGTCGTGAGATACTGTACTACCTGACTGTACAGATGTCTCATTTCTGTTAAAAACAGACATGCTGCATTTTCACCTCTGTAGATAACAGGTTCTGAATGAAGACCGTCTGACCTAACAAGAATGTATCCAAAAGAACACACCACTTGGTCACTCAACTTTATAGTCTTTGGTAATGACTCTGGAACAGGACCTTCATACGGAACAACCAGTGATTCGAAATCTGCGTACACTACAAACGGCAACTTTTGCTGATTCCCATAGTTCTTAAAATACACTTGACTACCAGGATCTGGGTACTTAAGTACAGTTTGTATGTCATCAGCTGACCTGCAGTGTAGAACGTGTTTGTGCGCTACGTTTATGGAGGAGAATCTTTGTAAACATCTTTTACACACTTCCTGTTTGCCATTGTGTTTTGTTGTATGTCCGTGAATTAGACGTGACATATTTCTGATAATTGTGTAGTGGAAGTTATTGTCATCGCCGATTAGCAACATGTCAACATGTTTATCTTCTGACTGACCGTAGGTTGGGGCAATTGGAGATACTCTAATTGGTTGTAACTTGTTCTCAGATTCATTATCCCACACATACACATTTACAGATATACCAGGATTTAGTTTTTCAAACAAGTCTATGTCCTCTATTTTAACAGGGAACTCAATGCCACTAAAATCGAGTTCATTTACAAATTTGGTGTAGTTAGATACACGTTCAGGTTTTGATTTTACAAAGTGTAGTTTAGCAAGCACACACCACATGAAACAATAGTTGTCATTGTTCTGTATGTTGACGACAGCCTTTTTGTTTACTACTTCTGTTGGCAGTGGCAACCATGCTTTACCTAATATGGGATGATACCTTGACTGCTTTAGTTGTAGTTCATGTACATGTCCTTCGTGCCAGCCAGACCCCTTCATTTTTGCACTGTCAATTGCCTGTAGAAAGTCTGGTAATAGTCTGTCTCTAAACACGTTCTCCAATTCTCTTCTTGTGTTAACAGTGTGTTGTCTTGTTGATATATACGATACAATTACCTCACCGCCCATTCTAGTGAATTTGATTTTCGCAACAACCTGAATCTTAACACTGCCTGTGATAAGATTTTGTTGTATGACAGAAAAAGAGTTTTCTATTGATTCGTAAACATTATTAGTATTGGTTATGGGTAAATTTGTTGTGTGAAACACGTTTCTTAAACTAGATGAGCCAGGGTTTTGAACATTGTCCGTCATTTTTATTTGTCCGACAAAATAATAAATGAAAAAATATTACTGCTGGCTCACCTTGTGTAATACCACTTTATTAACTGTAACACTGTCAATATAAACATTTAGTTTGCGTAGTTGCTTAAATATGCTATAACTCTCTTGGCTGGACTTCGCGAACGAAGATTTTATAGGAGTTGCCCACGACGTCTGCAGGCTTGTTCGTGGCTGCGGAGGCCAATCCGGGACAGGCAGGTTCGACCGCAGTGGCTGCAGGGGAAGGTATGGCCAGAGTTCTGAGTTGCGGCATCTCTGTTCTTTCTCCTGAGCCGCTTGTCCTTAAGGCTAGCTCTGCGAGAGTCCTCAAAGGAGACAGCTGCCTTGTAAATAGTGGAGCGCCAGGTGTCACGGTCCACAGCAAGCGAAGACCACTGGTGGTGGTCGATTTGGCAGGCACTAAGTGACTTCTTGAGACAGTCTTTGTATCTCTTCTTTGGTGCCCCTCTGTCACGGTGTCCAGTAGCAAGCTCGCCGAACAGGGTGATCTTTGGTAGGCGATGATCCTCCATCCTGGAGACATGCCCCACCCAGCGGAGCTGTGTCCGCAGCAGCAAAGCCTCGATGCTCACGGTTTCAGCCTGTTCAAGGACCTCGACATTGGTGACATAGTCACTCCAGTGAATGCCCAGGATGGTACGCAGGCAGCGCTGGTGGAAGCGTTCGAGGAGTCGTAGTTGGCTGCGGTAGAGGGCCCAGGACTCGGAACCATACAGCAGGGTGGTGAGGACCACAGCTCTGTACACGCTGATCTTGGTGCCTGTTTTCAGCTGTTGATTGTGCCACACCCGCTTGAAAAGTCGCCCGAAAGCGCTGTTCGCTTTTGCCAGCCTGCTGTCAAGCTCCTTGTCCAGCTTGGCGTCCGACGTGATAATGCAGCCAAGGTAAGTAAACTGGTGCACTGACTTTAGTTCAGACTCGCCGATGGTGATGTGAGGAGGGCGATACACTGTCTTGGGTGCCGGCTGATGGAGGACCTCTGTCTTTTTCAGACTGACCTCGAGTCCAAAGAGCTGGGCAGCGTCTGCAAAGCAGGACGTGATGCGCTGCAGGGCTCTCTCTGTGTGTGCAACGAGGGCAGCATCATCAGCAAAAAGCAGCTCACGGATCAGTTGGTCTAGGGTTTTCGTGTGGGCCTGCAGTCGTCTGAGGTTGAACAGGCTGCCATCGAGACGATACCTGATGTACACTGCATCGTCATCATCGAGGTCCACTGTGGCTTGCTTCAACATCATGCTAAAAAAGATGGTGAAGAGGGTCGGTGCCAGCACGCAGCCCTGCTTTACGCCGTTGAGAATGGGGAATGGTTCTGAGAGGTCATTGTTGAGTCTG
The DNA here is from genome assembly GCA_036245525.1 of Semisulcospira habei. Taxonomy (NCBI): domain Eukaryota; kingdom Metazoa; phylum Mollusca; class Gastropoda; family Semisulcospiridae; genus Semisulcospira; species Semisulcospira habei. The sequence continues at coordinate 228,942,509 of BTPG01000001.1, read as the reverse complement.
ACCTGACCTTGCTGGTCCTCGTGTAGCTGGACAATCATGTTGAGGAACTTTGGGGGACAGCCAAGTCGCTCCAGGATCTGCCACATGCCTTGCCTGCTCACAGTGTCGAACGCTTTTGTTAGGTCGACAAACGTTACGTACAGCCCTTTGTTCTGCTCGCGGCACTTCTCCTGTAGCTGTCTCAGCACAAAGACCATATCGGTGGTGCTCCTGTTTGCTCTGAAGCCACACTGGCCCTCTGGGAGTTGGTCTTCAGCGATGGCAGGTACCAGCCGATTCAGGAGCAGCCTTGCAAGGATTTTTCCAGCAATGGACAGCAGTGTAATTCCCCGATAGTTGGAACAGTCAGACTTCTCACCTTTGTTCTTGTACAGGGTGATAACGACTGCATCACGGAGATCCTTTGGTAGTGTTCCTTCCTCCCAGCAGCAGAGAAAGAGGTCATGGAGCTTGTTGTGCAGTGCTGTGCCTCCATGTTTCCAGATCTCTGGCGGTATTCCATCAATGCCTGCTGCTTTGCCACTCTTGAGCTGGTGGATGGCTGTGAGGGTCTCTTCAGCGGTGGGCGGTTCGTCCAATTCAACTTTTACTGGGAGCTGTGGGATTTGTAGGACGACTGCTTCTTGAACAGTGCGCTCAGCGCTGAAGAGGCTCTGAAAGTATTCTGACCAGCGGTTCAAGATGGAGGTATTATCTGTGAGGAGTGCCTGGCCATTCGCGCTTCGCAGGGGACTTTGTACCAGGTGCCTGGGGCCATACACTGTTTTCAATGCTTCGTAGAAGCCCCTGTAGTCACCATTGTCTGCGCAAAGCTGGGTCCTCTGTGCAAGTCTGGTCCACCACTCATTCTGGAGATCTCTGAGCTTGCGCTGGAGACTGCTGCAGACGAGGCGGAAGGCAGACTTCTTCACAGGGCAGGAAGGCTGGGCTAGGTGGGCCTGATGGGCGGCTCTTTTTTTTGCTAGGTGTTCCTGGATCTCTACATCGTTTTCGTCAAACCAGTCTTTATTCTTCTTTCTAGCGAAACCCAAGACTTCTGCAGAGGATTTTGCAATAGCAGTTTTCAGTTCTTCCCAAAGTGTTTCAGGGGAGGAGTCTGCTGGGTCCGCTGTGTCTTTGAGCCTGCGCTGTAAATCTGTCTGAAAGGCAGCTTTCACGTCGTCACACTGAAGGCTCGCAACATCAAGCTTTTTCTTGGGGGGCCCCCATTTCTTGGGTTTTGGCTTGAAGTGGAGCCTGAGTTTGCAGCGGACAAGGCGGTGGTCAGTGTGGCACTCTGCGCTGGGCATCACTCTGGTGAGGAGGACGTCACTGCGGTCCCTCTGACGCACTAGGACATAGTCGATAAGGTGCCAGTGCTTGGAGCGAGGATGCATCCAGGTGGTCTTTCGACTGTCCTTTTGCTGAAAAGTAGTGTTGGTGATGACCAGTTGCTGCTCTGCACAGAACTCCAACAGTAGGCGGCCATTGTCATTGCAGTTCCCCACGCCATGCTTGCCGAGGACTCCTTTCCAGGCTTCAGAGTCCTGGCCCACTCTGGCGTTGAAGTCGCCAAGGATGATGACTTTGTCGTCTGCAGGGGTGCTCTGTATGAGGCTGCGCAGGTCAGTGTAAAACTTGTCCTTTTCAGCAGGCTCTGCCAAGAGGGTTGGGGAGTACACACTGAGAAGGGTGACGTGTTGCTGGTGTCTCAGTGGGAGGCGCATGGACATGATGCGGTCTGAATGACCCGTTGGTAGGTTTTCCAGCTTAGTCGCAATGGAATATGCTATAACAAACTTCTCCTAACCAACCATAGTTGGTATCATTAACTTTAAAAGTAGGTGTCTTTAAATCAACTGTCATGTGCTCCACATCTGGATGCTCATCGACATAATCTAAAGTCACACTATATGTAGCATATATTTCTGATGGTGCTGAAAGGCTTATGTAAGTCTGTTTGTGTGATATTAAGTCAGTAAAGTGCATAACATCTTTGAAAAGGTGTGTGAGATCAAGCACCTGTATGATTTGTCCGTCTGTCATTTTTATTGGACAAACAAATGTATAAATTGTTATCAAGCAAAATCATGTTTTCTAGGAAATTACACTGAGCAGTAACCTTTTACGTTTGCATCACTCCAGCAATATTGCCAAATAGTTTTTGAGTTTACCCCAGACAAGACTTACCCTGTCCCAGTAGGTATAAAGCGTGGTTTCAGCATGTGCTAAAATCATGCTTTTTTCCTGCTGCTTTTCTGCTATATTCCTGCTGGGCTATTAAATGATTTGGGTGGGCTTATAAATGGCAAGCATCACAGATTAAGAGACAACCCCTGTCACTCTAACCTGCTGAGAGACTGCCTTAAAACAATGAATGTGTCATGTTGCTTTCATTTGTATTCATTCCCCTGTTATAAACCTAATAGAACACCTTAGGCTCACCATTGTGAATACTAACATTACAGTTTTAGTCAAGACATAACGCCGGTTGGCACTTACTTGGCAGTGGGCCTGAAATGTCTTACAAATCAATTGTGATGTCATGTGTAGTGACCCTGTCCCACCTGAAGGTCTCTATGTTAAAGCAAACAAACCTCACAGTCTATGTAATTATCTTATTAACAAATCTACCTTTCATAGAAAGACCTGTTTACCCACCTGTTCGAACGCTAGCAGAAAGCCCTTTGTAAGGCGATCACAGCTCTTGACACCTGCTATTCAATTTCAATCCTGCTATGGGGAAATTCCCTTCATTCAATACAGGCCCCAAAATAGTCTAGACAGGTTGTTCCGCATTTAGATATGCATAACATTTTGGAAAGACCAAGATCGATTTTAGGATCAGGTTTTGCCGGATCCGTCTTATTCTTGCCAGTTAGTGTTCAAAATGACCGGTTGTTTTTGTTATAATTTATTCATTGGACCATTAGCCGGTTGAGATGTATGATGTCAGCTCTGTAAACCGCTAAGTTGTGTATGCGTGTCTGTGTTGTTTGAGTGTTAGTGTGTCTGTGTGTGCGTGTGTGTGCGTGTGTGTGTGTGTTTAAAAGTTCACTTGGTCCCTACTTGATCAGAGTGTTGGTTGTGTTAAATCGATCTATCTAAGCAGGTAATTGCTTAAGTTTATTCATAACATACCCGAATTGAGGTGGAGGTCTTTCAGAACCGGTCAAGCTTAGACATGAGGTGTCGGACTTTTACCATTATTTGGTTCCAGACCTCGACGACTTGACCCATGACCTTGACCCATGACCTTGATCCTGGTGACCTTGACCCATGACCTTGACCCATGACCTTGACCCATGACCTTGACCCATGACCTTGACCCATGACCTTGATGACATTGATCCATGACCTTGACCCATGACCTTGACCCATGACCTTGATCCATGACCTTGATGACTTGACCCATGACCTTGACCCATGACCTTGACCCATGACCTTGATGACCTTGATGACCTTGGCACGTGACCTTGACCCATGACCTTGACCCATGACCTTGGTGACCTTGACCCTTGACCCGTGACCTTGACCCATGACTTTTGACCTTGATGATCTTGACCCATGACCTTGACCCATGACCTTTGACCTTGATGTCCTTGACGACCTTGGCCCATGACCTTGACCTTGGTGAGAGAAAGATAATAGGAGACCCGTAAGATAATCAGATCAATAGAGCCGCATCCGTCATGCTCGTCACTTTTTTAAAATCAAAGGGTTGATTTAAAATTAACGGGGGGGGGGGGGGGGGGGGGGGGGTAAAATTGGGGTCAAAATTTTGATATTAAAAATGGCGTAAATTAATGATGGATGCAGCTCTATTGAATTCATTGTCTTACGGGTCTCCTATTATCTTTCTCTCGTGTGGGACTGCTCTGCAGTTGTGTTTGTGACTTTAGGGCTAGCCTTCAGTGGCGCCGGTGAACTATTTTCACGTGTTTGTGGCCGCTCGGACTTGTGCTTTGCCCTTGTGGCCCGGTTCTAGCCTGCGCTTGCTTGCGCCGGTTCAGGCTTGGCGGTGTGTGTTTGAAAACTGTGACTGGTGTGTTCGCTCGTCGTTCGTCCCTTGGCTTTCGCAGGACGAGCCCTGGAGTGTTGGTTCGTGGCTGGCGTCTTCCTGGCGGCTTCCGTCGACCCTGCCGTTCCTGCATCGACTGCTGTCTCGACCGCCGACAGTTCGGGCCATCGCTACGCCTGGTCGTCTTCCGCCACGTGGCTGTTGGTATTGGCCGGGTGGTTGGTCCTTCTTCTTCGAATGACGAGGTATAGATTCGGTTTGGGCGCTCAGGGGTGTGGGTAGAGCGCCGCGCCTCGGCATATGCCGTTTTTTGTTTTTCGAAATTTCGCTCAAACGAGGTTCGTTTTGCGTGTCCGCGGGGGCACGCTCGCTCGATTGTCAGTGTACCCTTTGTGTTGCATTTGGCAAGTCCGCACCTGCACGCGATGTGAGCTTTTCCAGTGGCCAAGTGACGAATTTCCTTATCTGACCTGTTTCGAATGTGCCTCATCTAACCCGTGCCCGGTCTGCACCCCATGGCCGGAAGAGTAGTGGACAGAACTACAGAGCTTCTACGGCCGATAACGACCGACCCCAGCACGGAGTTCCGATCTATCCCCGGTACGCGCCACAGACCCGCCTACTGGCCCTTACCGTGTGGTAGCGCATCTGTCGCAGCGGCTCGACTGCGAGCTAGAGCGCTAAAACCGACAGCCACCACAGTCCCGTCTAGTGGTCGCTGTGCGGTGCAGGATCGGCGAGTCCCGCCAAAGGGGATAGAGAATGAAAGGAAAAGTTAAGCCTCTTGTGAAAGCACCGGTATTCGATCCTTATCCGGTAGGTGCCACAGACCCGCCTAGTGGCCCCTACCGTGTGGTAGCGCCTCCGACGCAGCAGAAAAAGAAAGAAGAAAGCGACTGCGAGCTAGGCGCTATAACCGGCAACCACCACAGTCCCGTCTAGTGGTTGTTGTGCGGTTCCGGATCGGCGAGGCCCACCAGCTAAGCCTCTAGTGTTTTCTCCGGTTTCCACCACTGTCCCGTTGGGTGGGCGCTTCGTGGTGGTGGCTTCCAAACAGTCGCTGAAGACAAACAGGCACTTACCGCAGCTACGGTAGACGTCCAGGTAGAGACACCAAAGGCTGCAGCCTACCAGGTCAGCGATCGGCACGCTCCGATACATGGACCTTTGTGACCCCTCCTCGTCCGCCGCTGGTGAACGACTCGGCGCCCCGACATTACTCTGGCGACACAGAGCCTAGATCGGACAGACTTACTCGGCGTTCGCGCTCCCGCTCCCGGACACGCAACCTGAGACGCGGCCCAGCTTGCCCCGAGACTGCCCGCCCCGTATTCGCCGTGAGCGCTCCTCCTTCGTCGTTGATCGCGCTCCAAGGACAAGTCGACGCGCCAGAGAGTTCTTCCGCCACTTAGCTTCTAGCCGACCCCTCAGGCGTGGTCTAGGTCGGCTCGGCCGCAGTTCAGCTTTCCGACGGTTGGTGGTTTCTCGTCGCCGCTACGGCGCCAGACAGCGCAGCGTTTCCACGACACGACCGCGTGTAGCGACACTGCAGACCGTAATGTGAGTCTTCTCGTCGCCAAACTCTTGCGGAACTGTTCGGCGGTGCGGCTCCCTCGCTTCGTCCTTCTGTGAGAGGCCCGTCGCCTAGGGCTGCGGCCTTCTCCTGGGACGACAAGGCGGGGATTCTTGCTTCTTGTCAGGTAAGTTGACCTGTGCCGGCAGAGGACGACGCTCTCAGCTGTACCCTGCGGAGTCTTTCGTCACTCCTTGAGAGACCAGCCTTGACCTGCCCTTCCTTGCGCCTGACGTGGAGGAGCTACAGTCGGTTTCCTTGGGACCCTTTGAGACTCTTCGTGCTGGATGCAGCGGCGCGCGTCGTGCTGACTGCCTCCCCGCGGATCCCGTCCACGCTCTAGAGGAAGGCCTTTGCTTGCCGATGCTGATCGTCAGGGCAAGTGGTTCAAGTCGCTCCCCCAGCCGCCGGGCTTCAAGGACCTTGTTCGCTGTGGTTCCGCCGGTTCTTCTCGGACTCAGGAAGAGGAAGAAGAAGCAGGTGACCGGCAGGTGTGTGCTCCTTCGGCTTCGTGGTACGCGAGGCACGCGCAGTGTTCCTCTGCCCCTGACTCAATTTCTTCCCGTCGGTACCTTCGCAGGTTTGCCTTACGTCAGTCTTCTCCCGGCGTGGAACAGACAGCGACACTCTTCGGATCGCCCTGATTGCAGCGGGTTTCCTTGTTCTGGAGCCACTAGCCTTCGTCCTTTGGGTAGATGCCTGGCACCCTTCCTTGTCCTCTCGGCTCTGGGACCTGCTAGCGCTGGCGGTACCTGGGAACCGCGTGGCCTATCACACCTTCGTCAACGCGTTGGCAGCGGCGGTCCACGATGTCTTGTGGCGACGCGATGCGGCTCCTCGCCTCTGTTACATCCCGGCGAATCTTAAGACGCTTCTCCGCCAAGTTCCCCTTGGAGGAGAGCTCCGGTTTGAGCTCGCCTAGCTTGATGTCGAGGAAGCGATTAGGACTGCTGGCCCAGCTGCGCCGTCTCAGCTCCCTTCGGGTCCTCCGCAAGCTCCGGGTCGCGCCCTGCGGGCTTTCAGTCCCAGTCCAGCCCCCTACCAGAGGTGGACGTCTCCCCCCACAGACCTCCAGCTTCCCTGCGCCCGCCCTTCTTCAGGCTAGCGCTCCTCAGCTACGTGTGGCGAGCGCTTCTACCGAACGGCCCGTGGATTCTTTCAACGGTCGCCGATGGACTCCTGATCTTCTTCGGTCTCAGTTCCCTGCGCCGCTCTCCTTGTGGACGGCACCGCCGTCAGACCAGCCCTGAGACGAGGCCCTCAGCGCCGAAGTAGCCGCCTTGCTGCTGTTGCGGCCGCGGACGTGGTTATGCGACACGACTCCCCTGCGTTCTACAGCCGGCTCGTCGTGGCTCCCGTTCCTAGCGGCAGGTGGCGCCCAGCCTTAGACCTCTCGGCGCTCAGCAGGCTCTTCGTGCTCCATCCCTCCGCTTGGAGACCGCCCGGGCCCCTTCGTTCCGCCATGCAACCGATGGACTTTGCTGTCAGCCCGGGCCTCGGATCCGTGACTTCACGTTGCCTGACACCCAGCCTCCAGGCGTTTCTACGTTCGCCTTCCGGAGAGGGGTCTACCAGTTGCGCCCTCTTCCCTTCGGCCTCGACTTCAGCCCTTGGGAGTGTCTCGGATTTGGATGCTGCGGTAGCCAGATCCCGTCGTACGTCCACGAGTCTCTCCTTGGACTACTTAGACGTCCTGCTCTTGAGGAACCAGTCCGAGTCGGCCCTGATGGAGGACCGGGCTGCCTTTCTCCGCCTCCTCGAACGAAGTTCGGGGCTCCTTGGCCAACTTCGGCAAGTCCGATCTCGTCCCAGCGAGTCTCTTCGCGCACCCGGGTATGGAGTCCCGCACCGACCTCTACATCGGCCGGCTACCGGAGAAACGCTTCCAGAAGTTGGCGAACTTAGAGCGGCAGGTTCTCAGACGATGATGCTTCCGCCAGGCATTAGCGGCAGCTTCTGGGACTGATGAACGCAGCGGCGGATCTAGTTCCCTTGAGACGTCTCTACGCCCGGCCCCCTGCAACTGCGCCTCCTACGGCTCGGGCGTCCGTTGATGGCTGGCCTCGACGCTCCGGTCCCGGTCTCAGCCTTCACCCATCATCACCTACTGCACTGCGCAGATCCATTCTGGCTTGCGACTTGAGTGCCGCGGTTCTCGCCGCCCTTCTCTCTCCCTGTGCGCCGACGTGAGCCTCTCTGGTTGGGGAGCTCACCTCCTGCCGTCATTCGAGACTACCTCCGGCCTGTGACTCTGAGAGTCGCCGCCCCGACACATCAACTGGTGGGAACCCAAAACGGTCGGGCAAGCCCTCCTTCTGTGGGAACTTCGCCTCCGACCTTAGGAGCCTCTAGTACGGTCAGACAACTCTACGGTCGTCGCCTACTTCCAGAAGCGAGGCGGGACCTGTTCTCCCCCCCTCTGCTTCCTACTCCACCAGGCGCTTCGCTGGTGCGAGGACCGGGATATCACGCTTCGCGCGCCTCTCATCCCAGGTCATCGGAATGTCCGAACCGACTTCCTCTACCGACGCGGTCAGCTACTGCTTACCGAGTGGTCGCTGCGTCCAGACATCTTCGGATGATCGGCGCAGCCGGGGAGTCACCCATGGTCGACCTCTTCGCCTTGAGTTGGAATCTGAAGCTCCCTCTTCGTCTCTCCGCTTCCAGTTCCCTGGCCTGGGCAGTGGACGCTCTCTCCATCCCTGGGACGGCCTGGTCGCCTTGCCTAACACGCCGACGGTTCTAGTCCCCAAGGTTCTGCTCAAGCTCTGAGGGCGCAACACGATACGGTTCCTGGTGGCGCCTTTCTGATGGACCAGGTCGGGGACCACCGACCTCCTGATCCTCGCTACGGCCACCCTGCTGACGCTCACCACCTCAGCGCGAGGCTCAAGCAACCACGTTGTGCGGTTACCACCCGTGTCCAGAGCGTCTCCGCCTTCCAGCGCGCGGCAGTGGATGCGACCGCTACAGCTCGCAGAACCCCGACCAGACGAGTTACGAAGGCAAATGGAGGGTCATCTGCTCCTGGTGCGACGACAGACGCCTCTCTTCCACCGAATTGTCAGATCCACAGCTGGCGGAGTTCTTCTTCTGGCTGCTCTCCGACCAGCACCTAGCGCCCTTCTCCTTAAGGCTTCTTGGCCTTGATCGCGGGCGCGTACAGACATCTGGGACTGCCCGACCCCGGTGCCTGCAAGACCTTGCCGACCTGATGGACCAGTTCGGTCTACAACGTCCCACTCTACGCTCCTGGGTGCCTAGTTGGGACCTGCCTTACATGCTTACTCGGCTCAACGCGCCTGGCTTCGAGTCCATCCAGTCGGCAACACTACCAGATGTGATGCGGAAGACTTGCTTCCTCTCGGCCCTCGCCTCTGCTTCCAGGGTCAACGAACTGCACGCCTTTCGGCACGCCCCGATTGTCTGCACTCAGATCGGACGGCTCACTTCAGCTGCTGCCCGACCCGACCTTCCTAGCCAAGGCCAGATCTCCTTGGCTGCTCCTCAATTGGTCACGTTTCAGCCATTAAGAGAACCAGGTTCCACCCGTAAGACCAGGCACAGGCTCGGTGCGAACCTTACACCCATTAAGAGACCCAGGCTCCACTCGTGAGTCCAGACAACAGGACCCAGTGCGGGCCTTACATGTGTACCTGCGCCGGACCAAGCCGCTACGCAGGACACACACTCGACTCTCCTCTCTCTGTCCCCAGGTAGATGACTTCTCAGCCCAGATGATATCCTACTGGCTTCGGTGGATGTCACGTTCAGCCGACCAGGACCTGGCTTCTCACACAGCCACACGCTTGCACAACAGGGCGCACGAGATCTAGTCACGGCGGCAAGCCTAGTTTTTGACCGCTACTATGCTGTCAAGATGTCCTGGCTGTGGGTAGGCGAGCGGTGACCGCCTTCGCACGCTTCTACCTGAGGGACCTCTCCAGCCAGCGCCAGAACCTTCGCTGGGGAGAGACTTCGTGGCGCAACACTCCCTCCAGGCGCCTTAGGGCGCCGTAAGTATCTTTGCTAAAATTAGAGGGAGGTTGCTTGGGGAGGGCCACTAGAAGTAGTGCGATGGCAGGGGTAGGGGCGTTTTAGCGGCACCCGCCTCCTGTTCGGTATTCTCCCATAAAGTAATACCATCGGTAATGTGTTTTGAGAAAACAAATGTATTTTTCTTTAAAATGAATTTTTTTGAAAAATACTTACCGATGGTATTACTCGGAGGTCCCTCCCACCTACCCCGCTTGCCGCTGGTCTGCTAAGAAACTGACTGAAGCGGGAAGCGCGGAGCGCATGCGTGGTGATACAGGAAGGGAGGCTAACCGGGCTTCCGCCCAGTCTATGGCGCCCCTCTCCTGCCATAACGGCCATAATCGTACACAACGAATTTTGGGCTAAAATTAGACTAGCTAAGAACTAATTCCATAAAGTAATACCATCGGTAAGTAATTTTGAAAAAAAATCATTTTAAAGAAAAATACATATTTCACTCGTGCGAAGAACAAGACCTATTTTTATTGATTTGTGGGAGGCGCAACGCTGTTTGTGGGGTCGCTACTGCAAGGAGTACAATAACAAACATCGTTCAAATCGCGAAGCAGCATGGCGGCAGCCATTTTGAACACCTTCGCAGACAGTAAGTACGCCGAATCAAGCACTTCAGTTAAGAAAGAGAACCATGGCAAACCTGATTTGCTGAAGTTCGCCTAGGTTCGTTCAACCTCAATTAAGAAACAAACCAAAAGATCGCCGATCTTCTCCGATCCAGGTTTGCCGATCAAAACTTTTGAACTTAAGAACAGCTCTTAGGTGTGACAGAAAATGTGAAACAGTATAAATGTAGTCACCAATCCGCTCTTCAGCCGTCTCGTGTGTGTGCGTGCGTTTGTCTAAAGCATGTTCTTAATTAAACGAACTTTAGTTCGCGAACTCTGACGAACTACAGTTCACGATCTCGGACGAACCAGGTTGGTTCTTAATTGGACGATCTAAAGATGTGGCGAACCTAGTTCGAAGTAGTTCACGAACCTCGGCAAACCATAGTTTGCTGTCGGAAAAGGTTCGCTCAACGTGTTGAGCAAACAAAGGCGAACATTTTCTCTGATTGGTCAAAACTTTTACCCTCTTCTGCGTTGGAGATAAGAAGACAGTCACCGATACAAACAAATATGGCGGACGGCGATATTTCACTCGTGCGAAGAACAAGACCTATTTTTATTGATTTGTGGGAGGCGCAACGCTGTTTTGGGGTCGCTACTGCAAGGAGTACAAAAATAAACATCGTTCAAATCGCGAAGCGGCATAGCGGCAGCCATTTTGAACACCTTCGCAGACAGTAAGTTCGCCGAATCAAGCACTTCAGTTAAGAAAGAGAACCATGGCAAACCTGGTTTGCTGAAGTTCGCCTAGGTTCGTTCAACCTCAATTAAGAAACAAACCAAAAGATCGCCGATCTTCTCCGATCTAGGTTTGCCGATCAAAAGTTTGTCCAATTAAGAACAGCTCTAAGGCAATTTCGTAGGAGCTACACCATCCACAGACTTTAAACTCGACACAACTGTAGTTTACAAGAACAATTGTACCTACATATTTCATATATGGAAACGGTCAAGGTCATCATAGGTCGATGTGTTTGTAAAGATTAGTCATTTTTCGCACACAGTTTAAAAAAGTTAACTTCAGGCGCAAAAGTTTGAAAGTACCTAAGGATGCATTTTAGACCACGAATACTATTCCAAATGACCTCTCTTTAAGGTAGAGGGCAGTTAAAATGTGCGGGAGATTTTGTAGACCTTTTCATAGGAACTCTTTTTGTCGGCGGTGTCACAGTTGCTGAGAATGTGAAGAGGGCGAGGACCTACAAATGCACCACTTGTTGACTATCAAACGAGGGGTGCATGGTGCTAGTGTTACTGCGAGTGGGGGATCGAGGGAAGGGGGAGAGAGATTTGGAGATCTTTTCACCACTGGCCGAACATCAAACGACGGGAGGGGGTCATTCTCAAGGACCATTTGCAATTTCCAAGAAAAGGCGCAAGAGGGTGTGTGTGTGTGTGTGTGTGTGTGTGTGTGTGTGTGTGTGTGTGTGTGTGTGTGTGTGTGTGTGTGTGTGTGTTTGTGTGTGTGTGTGGGGGGGGGATGGGTTGTTCCAAACTCCCCAAAATGGAAAATTACACATAAAGAAAGATCCTGGGATCCTTGCACCCTGGAACAGCCCCCTCCCCCTGAATTTTCTTCTGAACATGTACATAAACCTGTGTCGATAATGCTAGCTTTTATCAAGTTTTACTTCTGAGGTGGAAAAACTAAATACAGTAGCTTTAATTCCCCCATACATAGAACATTTTCCACACACTTGCTGACCATGCCTGACATTTGACCTTTGGAAGGAGCCAATAAAATTAATATGCATACACAGTGAAACCCTTAGCAACACATTTCTATTGCATAATTCACATCGTAACTACCTGAAACAGCAACAACCTAACATAAATAGCCTTCATACTTCCCGTGACCTTTGACCTTAAGGAGAGGTTAACTTAGTAGAGCTGTAAGCAAAAGTTGTATCATAAATTTTCTCTTTGGCAAGTTTTTAAATAAAATTATAACAAGTTTCTTTTAAAAAATCGCCCTTTTATTGACCTTTGTAATCTTGACCTTTCATGGAGGTCAACGCAAATGACAATCAAAGCTATTGTCAAATTGGATTACTGTGCCAAATTAGAAGAAGTCAGTGGCTCTGATGGTCTCTCAGAAATTCAAAATGATAAAATCTGTCACAACTGGATATCGAAGGGATAATTGATGGATGGACCAGTGGCCGATGACTCATTAAATTCAACTCACTTTCAATGTTAAATGAGCCTATACTAATTATGTGCTAACCATCTCTCATGCTGAATATTCCAACAAAATGTAAGTGAAACTTGTAAAAACGGACATATTCACACTGTTTCATAATAGGAGACCTGGTGTTTCATATTAGGCAAATGGTGCCTAATATTAAACAATGTGTCACTTTTTCAAACTGGAACTGCTTCTGTGTCGATTCGAGTTTTAAAATTTGGCTATGTCCTAAGATGCATCAATATTATAATCTCAAACAAACCCTGATTTCGGATTGATTCTATTTTTCTTTGGACGGTCGCGCGAGACGTTTTTGCTTAAGTGTTTCATACATGGGTCTCATCCCCTACATTGTATGAGAGACGCAGTGTGTCAAAAGTGTTGAAGCATTGTAGAGGAGAGAGTACATCAGTGTTGGTGCATTTGTGGATGCATTGTGCGAAGATTGCATCGCTGCAATAAAATATTGTTGGAACTGTTACTCCAGTGTGCTTTAGAACCTTGTGCCACGTGCGACGAGTTGCAGCTGAGTGAACCCAAGAACCCTACGTGCGTGCGTCTGGTGTGATTGCATCATGATACTACGACTACCACGTAACAATCTATGTCTCTTGCAGGTGGATCGTGTTCACCTGTTTTCTCGGCAGTCAAGGGGTACATATGTGTGCATTATTGTGGTTTATTCTCTATGAGCCAATTTCTTAGTGTTCACTCTTTAAATTGAGAAAACCTGCCTGCTGAAATTATCGGCACGCAATACAATATTCACCTGAGGAAGATACTTTCACCAGTGTGATGATGGCGCCGACAACGCCAACTTTGGAGTCTGAAACGTACTGTGGAAATGTTCCTAAGTTCATGTTGAGATCGGCCTTGATGGCGAAGTACAGTTCTGTCGGCTGAGTTGAGACCCACGCGTCCTGCTGACTGTCACAGTTAGAGTAAGTCCCAACGGTGGAGGAATTCTTGGTGTTGCCTTGACTGTCGGTGACGGATACGCGGCAGGTTGAGAGATTTGGTGGCGTGTCCACTGTAACAGATTGCAAATCGAAGAAAACTACGCATGGAAAACGAACATATCAGAGGAGAAACCTACTGCGCAAAGGCCATCGGGCCGACGTCGGCCGCCATTGGCCCGCGCACGGTCGTGCCCGGGCCGACGTCGGCCTGATGTGTTGCGCACTGGGAATCATACTTACCTTTCTGCGAAAATATTTCCAAATTGTCACAACGTGCAACATCAGGGCTGCTTTACGATCATGACAATGTAAAACTCGTTTGAACGCTGACATGTGACATCTGTACGAAATAGAAAATGATGCAGTTTTGATGTTGCGATTTCTGTCTGTCAGATCTCAGTATTAGTGTTACGACGCAGTCAAAGATTCTTACGTTCACAGCGTCGACGTCCGTTTACGGTGAGTGCTGTGAATCCCGCACGACAGACACAGTTGGACGCCATCTGCTGACTGCAGTCTCCAGGCCAACAGTGACTGGTCTGCCAAGCGCACAGTTCTAGAAGATACATGTTTTAAACGGCTTTGAAAAACAAAATAAAGATCAAAACACCCAACAAAATACAGGAATTACGCTCATCCAATCTGACAGAGCAAGGAGAATAAACAGAAAGAGTAATACAAGTGCAGCAACATTCATAGTACAAGTCGTAAAAAAAAAAAGAATGGCAAAGCCCTTAGGCTCACGTGCATGACCGATCCACACAATCTAACTTTTGTGATCTTGATCTTTCCGACAGATCTTGAATTAAGCCGTTGTTCAAGTGTGGCAAAGTAAGTAAAGGTTGGCTTTTGATCTGCAAAATCATCGTTTTCTCAAAATGTATGCATTTTTCAACAGTGTTAACACTGTTGTAACCCAAACAGCCAGTGAGATCCTTGGCAAACACCGACAAGCAAAGAAACCTTGGGTTACAGCTGACATCTTTGTTCTATGTGACAAGCGTCGAAAATTAAAGAAAAAGAAATCAGAGGTAGAAGGAGCTAAACAATACAGGGAAATTAACCAGGATATCAAGAAAGGCATGAAAAAGGCAAAGAATAAGTGGATTGAAGATCAGTGTAAACACGTAGAAGAAAATCTGAACAAAAATAATAGCAAAAAAAAGCATACCAGCTGGTGAAAGACCTGACCAGTGTAAAACAAGGACGCGCCTCGATCATTCAAGACAGTGAAGGGAACTGTCTTACGGAAGACCAAGACATACTGAAGAGATGTACAGAGTACTGCTCAGATTTGTACAACCACCGAGCTGCAGGGGACCCAGGCATACTTGTCAACCCACCCGTGACCAACAATGGCAACTATCCCATCCTCCGAGAAGAAGTAAAGGCTGCAGTGAAGTCGCTGAAAAAAGGGAAGGCAGCAGGAGCAGACAACATCCCTGCAGAGCTAGTCCAAGAAGGGGGAGAAGACACGATAAGCGCCTTACTAACAATCTGCAATAAGATCTGGCAGTCAGGGGATTGGCTCACACCATGGACCCAATCACTTATAATAACTCTCCCCAAAAAAGGCAACTTACATCAATGTCAGAACTATCGCACGATCAGTCTTATATCCCACCCAAGCAAAGTCATGTTAAAGATCCTACTGAACAGGCTAAAGCCACAGGCAGAGGAAATCATAGCTGAGGAACAGGCAGGCTTCAGACCAGGGCGCAGCACAACTGAGCAGATCTTCAACCTGAGAGTTCTATGTGAGAGATACCTCCAGCACCGGCAGGACCTCTATCATGTCTTTGTGGATTTTAAGAAAGCGTTTGACAGGGTGTGGCATGCAGCCCTTTGGTCCACCATGAAGCTATACAACATCAATGCCAACCTGATCAAAGTCATAGCAAACCTTTACAACAAGGCCACTAGCGCAGTCTGCTTCAACGGCAAAATAGGAAGCTGGTTTAGGACTACAGTTGGAGTCAGACAAGGCTGCTTGCTCTCACCTACTCTTTTCAACATCTTCCTGAAAAGAATCATGACGGACGCTCTGAAAGATCATGAAGGAACTGTCAGTATTGGAGGCAGAACAATCACGAACTTGCGCTTTGCGGACGACATTGATGGCCTTGCAGGAACAGAGAAGGAGCTAGCTCAGCTGGTGGAAAAGCTGGATAGTACAACCATTGCATAGGGGATGGAAATCAGTGCAGAGAAGACCAAACTGATGACCAATAACGCCAGTGGCATTGGCTCTGAAATCATGGTTGGAGGCCAAAAACTGGAAACAGTTAAGAAATTCAAATACTTAGGAGCCATTGTGACAGACGAGGGATCAAAACCAGAAATACTGTCCAGGATTGCGCAGACAACAACAGCACTGACAAGACTGAAGACCATATGGAAGGACAGAAACATCACACTCTGCTCCAAGATCAGACTGATGCGCTCCTTAGTCATCTCAGTGTTCTTGTATGCCTGCGAGTCATGGACCCTCACAGCAGACCTTGAAAGGAGGATACAAGCCACTGAAATGAGATGTTTTCGAAGGCTGCTTGGCATCTCATACAGAGATCACATCACAAACGAGGAAGTGGGAAGCAGAATCAGGCAAGCCATCGGGCCCTATGAAGACTTATTAGCCATTGTGAGAAAACGCAAACTGAAGTGGTATGGGCATGTCACACGTTCAGCAGGGCTTGCCAAAACAATCCTGCAAGGCACTGTGCAAGGAGGACGAAAGAGAGGAAGACAGAGGAAAATATGGGAGGACAATATCCCAGAGTGGATAGGACTGAAGCTGGGCGATACGCTGAGAATGGCAGAAAACAGAGAGGAATGGAGGGAGCTGGTTGTTAAGTCATCAGTGGTGCCCCAACGGTCGGGATATAGATAGATAGATAGATGCATTTTTCACACCTTTGTCATCTTCCCGTAGCCTTTGTGAGTAGTCAATCAGAATAGTATGCATAGAATGGTCTTATCATCAGCTAAACTTTTGCCAAATGTTATTGAAAAGTGTTGCAAAAATGCTGCAATAAACTAAAATTCTACCAAAATTTAGACAGTTTTCACATTATTTGCCTGTCTCATGTGACCGTTGACCTTTTCAAGGGGCTATCTAAATTAGCATGCACAGGCACGCCGTACCACCAGGTATCTTTGTACCATGTTTGGGATGGAAGCTTTACACAGTTTTTGAGAAAATGTATTTGTATTGTGACCTATTTCCTGATCTCTTCTGACCCTTGATCTTTCCGACGGGTCATCCGAGTTAGCATGCACAGAAATGTCGTATCATCCGGCATCTTTGTACCATGTTTGGTTTTAAAATTGTGAATAGTATTTTCTAAAAACTTGGCTATTTTGAACCATTTCCTGACCCCCTGTGATCTTGATGGCAGAGAGAGGTCGCTGAAATTGGTACAAGTATCCTTGGACCAAGTTTAAAGATTGTGGCTTGAGTAGTCTCCGAGAAAATGTCAACTTTAAAGTTTACAACGGACGACGACGGACAGACAACCCCTGACCCATTACATAGTCTCACTTTTGCGATTGCAAGTGAAGGGGGAAAACACCTTTGGCTGTCGGTAGCGGTTTTTGTCGCGATGATTCCTGAAGGAATCAAAATCAAAATTCTCTACCGACAGCCACAGAGTAATCTTCGCCTCTCGTCTTTATTCCATGTTTTTCTCTCCTGAATTGTACACGCCTCGATCACGTTTGGTCTAGATTCTGCACCTTGACATATTGGCGCCTGATGCCAGTTGTAAAGACTTGTCCCCAACTTCAAGCACTGTATAGAAGGCGATCCACTTAGGAGATATCCTCCGTGGCAGGTATGGGTGCATGTGGACGCTTCGTAGTTGCCGTCTGAGCACGTTCGCACACCGTTGTTGTGGTTCGGTAAAGGCTGACATTGACCTTGCAAATTACGTAACAGCACACAGATCGTTAGAAAATAGCTGTGTTCACTGCTTAATTCTATTTAGCATTTCTCATTACACATTTGAAATACAGATAGGTAAAAACAGATGCATAGCATACCTTACAAATTTGTTCCGGAAATTCAACATACAAGATTTTGCTGCCAGTTATGATAGAGGCATACCAGTTACATTATATACCATAACAGATGGATTAGAAGTTCTCAGTCTTTCACATCTCTGTAACCCCAGAGGTTTAGGTATTTATTTGCAAAGCTGCATTGTGCAACGCAGAACTTGTCGTAATTAAACGCCAATACCAGGTACTGAAAATCAAACACAACAGCTTGTTTGACATAATACAGTTCCTAAAGACATGTAGTGTTTTAATCTTACCTCTTAGCCATGCCGTTTATTTTATTTATCAATGTAACTATTATAATCGATATCCTTTTGCAGGTACAACTGCGAACGCAGGGGCTCATGAGAAGTCATGTCTCTTGCATGCCATGAATCATGGGTCATAGTTAGTCCATGGACCGTTTTCAATCATTTCAAGTTTTCGCACTGTCATCAATGCATTACATTTATTTTATTTTCAAAGAATACAGTGTGACCTCTTTTGAGTGACTATATTTTTTGCCGCAAAAAGGGGTTTGAAAAGACAACTGGACTGCCGTGAGTAATGCGAAGGGCCCATGGTGTCTCTTGTCATTCAAGACCATTGTGATGAAACTCTATGCTCACGCATAGGGTTCGCACAGTGGGTTTAGTACGGTACAGTTTTTGTTAGCGGTTTGTTTTGTGCCGATATTCCGTGAGGCACGTGGCCAACGTGAAATCTTAAAGGAACGTTTGACACGGGGAGTTTTTAGTGAGTTTAGGCGAAACAGCGCTGTAGAAACGTCAGTACGGGGCTTTACTGTCAGTGAGGACAGACGTGTGTGAGATACCTTAGCCCGTATTCCAAGACTCTGAAACCTAGAATTCAGGTATGTTTCTATACGTATTATTGATGGTTACTGCGTTAAAGATAGTATGCGTTAATAGGAGTTAAATCAGTTGTGTAGTGTTGCCTGGTTTGGTTCAGCTATGCTGGTTTGAAATTCATTGAGGTAACCGGTGTTTTCGTATATAGTTATTTACCGAGATGGATAACTAAGGAATGTAAGGTGTGTATGCCTATGTCATTATGGAGGTATTTCGTGATTAAGTATAGTCTTTTCCAGCGTATGGGATAGCGTATAGCGAGAGATTAGGTTATAGTTTGTTTCAATGTAGTGACAGAGATATGGGGTGTTGCGAAAGTAGTCGGATTATGAAGCAGGTGTGTGTGTGTGAATGAATGTGTGAGTTATTTGTATCAGCCAGGTTACGTAATGTATTTCATATTATCCAATATTTGTGTGTGTTTAGCAAGTGTTACGATTTAGGACTTTATTATTGTTCAGAGTGCTTGTCGGAGTTTGGAGCGACCGGTGCCGAGACACCCGGGTCACAGCGATGACTGCGCTATACGATACGAGTAACGAGGACGTCCACGGTACGAGACGGGACGATTCGGGAGCGTACGAGAAGGGACTTGCACGTCTGTACGTGAAAGGTCTGAACGTAACTAGGCGAGAACACCAAACAGGTTGGAGTGTGAGAGACTACTACCTAGCCTGGCCTTGATATTGTGTGTATGCATGTGGTGTTGAGATGCTGGTAGTGGGGAAGGTGTGGTGTATATAGTTTGATAGTTTTGAGCGTTCTTTTATTGTCTATTTTGTTATAAACGTCTTCGTTAGAAGGAAAGCCCTTGAGTTGTGTTGTACCGCGTGAATGCGCCCGTCTGAGTCAGTGGCGGTGTATGCGTCTGTTGTGCGAGAGTCTGTATGTGCGCATGGGGGAAAGTCTGCCTGCGTTACAACCATCATTGAGGTGGCTAAAGTTAACTGAATGGTGGTCTTTCATGACGGGTGAGCTGTTATCAGGATGGCAGCTCAAAAAAGTTTCACTGTAATATCCGGTAAATATTTGTGTTCTGTCTGCTTTGGTAGGTGAATGCGACTGATGACAAGCTGGGACTGGTACATGTCAGCTGTATAAAGCAGTTTGGGGAGCTGTACACTTGGCCTTCCACTCTATCTTGGGAACCACCAGCCTTAGTCAAGGGCCCACCAGTGCAGCTGACCACTGATGAAGCTCAACGCAAAGAAAACAATATTTGTGTGTGGTTTGGTGGCAAGTGGCTGTTTTCACAGTTATGGTTTGCTGAAATTTATTGCACACTATCATTGTAAGACATTTTTGACTTGAGAACCAGGGTTTACTTACAAAGTACTTTCTGACTGCATCTTGCGGTCTTCAGCAGCCTGCCGTTGGAACATACAGCAAAAAGCAAAAAACCCCACCTTTTAATCATAAAATTAAAGCAAACTCAGCTTGTGCATTTTTTCTTTTACTTGTGGTGGTGGTGCTCCTGCTGTCATTTCTCACCGTTTTCTGCTACTGTGAGTAATATTGTATCCTGAATAACGCAATACCCTTTGGATAACAGCTAAAAAAGAAATGAAATACGTTTTGAAAACAAAATCCAACAAGTTGAGACACGATGTGTTTCCTGTGACAAGCAGGAAACACATCACTGTGCAAATCAGTCACGAGTGATATTACTATTATCATCTCTGCTCATGATCGTTTTGTTCACATCTACACTGAAACTTGTGTGTCAGTTTGCGTTGGTATTGCACAATAAATCCGTTTCAATGAGTTCTACATATTTTGTTTGATCCAGGTTTGTTGGGTATTGCATGTTACTTGTGACACGTGACGAGGCAGCTTTTGTCGCACATCATCTTTTGTCACCCATGACCGACACAAATGGGTTCTTATTTTGCACATAATTAAGTCATTGTTCCTGTTTTGCAGAAACATTTCATTGAGGGCTAACTAGAGAAATGGTTTGAATCAATTATAAGTATAATGTAACCTATAGTTTAGGCAAATTGAAAAAAATGTTTCGTCACGTGTCGCAAGAGATACATTTTAACCTTTAGCTTTAAAAACTCAGTTTCTGATAAACCAGTCATAATATTTTCAAAAGCTGAACGGAACTGAGAAGCCAAATGGAAAAAAATATACTCAGAAAATCTTGTGAGATTGTTTTCAACCCATGTTTATTTTGGGGTTGTCTGCATGGCACCTTTTGAGACTGAGTCACATGCGTTTTGCAGCCATGCATACCTCGGCAATATGGAACTGGATTCGTCCACTTCATGGAATAGCTATCTTGGTAGCATGTTGTGGAGGAAAGTCCCTCGAGACGGAATCCAGGGTTGCAGTAGTGAGTGCACACTGAATATTTGCCGGAAGAATCCCCGTCATGTCCACTTGTACAGGAGCGTCCACCGTTGATGATGTTTTCCAGAGCATGGCACCTCACTTTTAAGAAAATTAAAACACCAAAATTATAATGCTGCTGCTGCTGTCGACGACGACGACGATGATGATGATAATATACTGATGATGATGACTACTGGAGAGAGAGAGAGAGAGCGAGAGAGAGAGAGAGAGAGAGAGAGAGAGAGAGAGAGAGAGAGAGAGAGAGAGAGAGAGAGAGACTCAAGACTCAATCATTTTATTGTTTAGGCCATCGGCTCCTCACATGAAAACTCTGGTAAAACGTACATCAACAACACAAATTACAAAATGCAAATACGTTGTGCACACTCCATGCGTTTTTTATGCCACGTCATAAAAAACGAAGCAAGTTCATTCTTGCCAAGAATAGACCAGCTGCGTTCTTCAAAATAGGGCGGCAATGTTGGCAAGCCCGTGAGCCACACAAATATCAGCGGACCTCACGGCGGCGTTTTAAACTGTAATAAATAAATCGGGCAATATTCTGCACCGACTCTCATTAAGCAGACGACTAAGGGAACCATAATTGGCATAAAGGGTGTATTTAGTAGGAATAAACTTTTGTCTAAGGTCTTCAAGTGATCTGCAATGAAACAAAAAATGCATTTCGTCCTCAAATCGGCAGTTGAATAATGGACAAGTAAAAACCAAATTAGTATCATTAGTATATCTGAATTTCTGCGTATTAATTTCTGAAGCCGCAGTTCTAAACCGTATAAGAAGGTCCCGTAAATGTTTATTGTGAATATCAAAGAAGTAGGTTTCTAAATATAAAGATGCTTTAAAATGCTTATACACATTGAACCGTGGACTGTCTGCCAAGTGACTATGCCAGACCAGCCCAAACGAATCAATCAATCTTTGTTTGTATTCTAGCAGAAACCTGTCAACATTGCCAACACCTTGGTTCTCCCATACAAAACCAAAACCATACCGGTACAGTTAATCATGAACACGAGTTACCCAACAGTCTTTTCCACTATTTTGTAAAGCTAGCAACATCGTTTTGTACGCTTTAGAAGGAAGGCTGTGAGGCTCCATTTGTAACAGACGAAACCAATACCTTAGACAGCTAACCCTGGCATAGATGTATAGTGGATATCGGCTGGTTTCGCCATAAATAAGGTCATTTGGTATACGTGGACTTACATTAAGCAGCTTTTTGAGTGCAAAGAGATGTAATTTATCAATCTCTTCGTGCCTGTACAGACTCCATACCTCTGAAGCGTACAACAATATGGGCTTAATCTGGGCAATCAAACAGCTTGAAAAATATGGTTGGGGAAAAGTCCCCAGTCTTCCACAAGATATTAAATATTTCTATAGTGCCCCTCCGTGCTCTAGTACAAATATCACCAAAAGTTCTGGAAAATGACATTCGGGTAGAAAAATACAATCCTAAATGTTTATAAGCATTAACTACTGACACTTGTGTACCTTTAATATGCCACTTCTCTCTGCGTGTTAAGTACCCTCCTTTACGAAAGACAACAATGTTTGACTTGGCCAGGTTAACAGACAAGTCCATAGCATCAGCATTTTTAATTAAAATATCAAGCTGATTTTGCAGACCACGTGGTGTGTCTGACACGAGTACTACGTCATCTGCAAACAATAAAATAAAAACTTCAACTAAGTCTGGGAGAAGCTGAACACCATGTATTCCGTTATTCATAATTTCAGTGGCAATTTCGTTAATAAACAAGGAGAAAAGTGCGGGCGAGGTTATCTCCCCCTGTTTCAAGCCTCTAGGGCAGAGGAAGAGATCAGTCACACTTTGGCCGTACCTTACACGAGCTTTAACCACCTTGTACATACTTTGAAATGCCTGCAGCATCTTGCCATTAACGCCCTCTTTAAAAAAAAAACTGTCCATAATTTAGAACGTGATATATATAGTCAAAAGCTTTCTGAAAATCTATAAAAGCAACGTACAATTTTTTTTTATTGCAGGTAAAATATCGTTGAATCATAGAAAATAGAGTGAAGATGTGATCAATTGTAGAGTGATCTCTTCTGAACCCAGCCTGTACTTCTCCCAGCACATCATGACTTTCGGACCAGTCGGTCAAACGCTTATTTAAAATGAAACTATAGAGTTTACTACAGACAGCGAGTAGTGAAATGCCACGGTAATTATCAGGTACATCCATATTGCCCTTTTTATGGATAGGCTTCTGACCAAGATTCAGTGTACAGGCCTGAGGGAGAAAATGTGATTAAACAGCTTCACAAGAAATGGGACAATCACATCAGAGGCATGCTTAAAGACTTCACGAATGAGACCATCAGGACCAGCAGCTTTATTATTGTGTAGGTGCCTGATGGCCTCATTCACTTCCTCTACTGAAATATCTGCGTCTAAGTTTTCATCTGTTGACATGTCAGAACTTCTGAATAAATTATCATCCCCATTTGAATCGTCAGTTTGATCTGCACCAAAAACTTTCTTGAAGTGCACAAACCATTGCTCTTTATAAATTGCTCCGCAAAAAGCCCTGTTTGAAGATAATTTCTTAATTGTTCCCCCAAAAGTACGCGAATCGGTTATGTTATTCTCATCTACATTCTTATCTACTTTCTCATCTGTGTTTTATGACATTTCTGTTTACTTTTTAACAGCTTTTTATTATCTCTTCTTTTTTTCACAAAACCCGTTCGGTCAGCAGAACGACCACAATCCTTAAAATCTGTCAAGCTCTTTCTGACCTCTGCACGCTTGTTTTTACATTCTTTATCAAACCAGTCACGACTATGCCCTGTCTTGTCAACACGGATTGTTTTCTGCATACAGGCAGCAGCACGGCTAAGACCTGAAGAAAAAAACCATGTCAACAGAAGAATCAATTTTTATGGTGATCATGCCTTTCGCATCCTGCATGAGTTGAGCTACTTCTGCAGAGTGCAGTGCTTCACGAAATTGGCCGAGTAAGTCATCCGACCATTTCAGTTTGTGCACAATAACAGGGTCAGGTCGCCGGAGAGTGGGCGTGTCAACAACACACTGCACGTGGCATGTGACAGGCATATGACAAGAATCAATCTTTTCTTCTACATTTAACTTTTTGCACAAGGACGCTACTGAACAGGACATGATGAAATAATCGATGACAATACAACCTTGCTGGGAAATTAAGGTATAGTGGCCAGGTATATCCCTGTCACATGCCCCATTCAGTCTGTGGAGATCGAACCCTGCACGCAACTGTAGCAAGGAAGTACCATAGGCATTTACAACGTTGTTCTTTGACTGTCTATGGTAAACATCACAGGTGTAATCAGTTTCCATACCAGTATCCCTCTGACAACCAAGAGTTGCCAGGTAGACACTGGCAGGACTGTCATCAGCTGTTCTAGCGTTAAGATCACCACAAATTATAAACTGAGCTACCGGCAGTTTCTGTATAATATCCAGCATGCACTGCTCTAGTAGAGAAATGCCATCATGAAAATCGCTGGTATGGTAAGCAGGAGAGCCACATGGGGGAAGATACGCGCAAATAAGCACAATATCCTTCCCTGCGTTGAAAAGCTCGCGTTAAATTTCAACACAGACGATGTTGTCATAAACAACATCAACACGCCTTACAAAAGAAGCTAGGCATTTTCTCACAAGCAACACAACACCACCAGACGCTCGTCCCTGTCTGCTCAGTTTCCCGGCCGGAGCAACAAAGCTAATATGAGAGGCAAACATGGTAGTGGTCAAATCGATCACAAATGTTTCGACCAAACAAACAAAATCAAGAGATGAAACCTAAGAGACGAAATCGTTATCATATAGTTTTGGTGCCAGACCTTCAATGTTCCACGTTATGAATTTCAGTTCACAAAAATTGGAAACAGATGGGCCGTGGCCTGTGTCCTATCTATTCAGTTTTCGCTGTCGCGTTGTCATGCGCGAGTCTGCAGGAACCCAGGAATCAGTCAGCCGTGTTTGCCTACTGTTCTGCTGACCCACATTTGCACGGGCTGGCTTTGCATTTTGTTGACTGTCAGTGTCATTACCTGTACCGTTTATCAGTGGCGGGTGCACGGGCGTCACTCTGTCTGCACCTCCAGTGACCGGAGCCGGGGAAATCCCTTGTTGACTGACGGCTGTAGCCAGGGACTGTGCGTTGCTATCCACACTGGCTGCTGGTGACCGGGGGTCCGCTGCCCGCTTGCCTCGTGGAGTCTGGGACACCGGTTGTGACACAATGACGACGGGTTCTCCTTGGCCGTCAATTGTAACCTGTGGCTGCATACAGCTGCACACAACAGTCACAGGAGATATAAAAGCACCAATGACAACGGCACTAATCGGAGATGGAGGTGCCACTGTCTGGATACCAGCTGGGGTGGAGGTCACCGTCTGACTGCCAGCTGGGGTGACTGGTTGCTGAGCGGCGCTGCGACATGCTGTCTCACTGTCACAAGCAGCCGGGGGAGGATGGAGATCGCTGCCAGATGCCGATGAGCGATCCTCTGTCTGGCCGTCCGTGGTAATGCCAGAATGCTGCTGGGTCACTGTGACACTGACAACTGAAACCTGGCGGTCCCGGTCATCGACCCCAAGCAGGTGAGTTTCAGCAACATCGCCAGTGCCGGGACCGACACCAGCCACGCCTCTGCTGTCACGGGCAGTGCAGTCCTAAGAGGATGACCGCGGGTGCGGGTGCGGGGACGGGGGCCGGTTACGGGGGTGGGGGTTAGGAGCAGGTGACGGTGAGGGTCGGTGAGAGGACGTGGACGGAACTACACTCCGGCTACGCTGCGCCAAGTCAGGCTCCAAGTCTATCCAGTCAGTGACCCGAGTATCCCGCCATTCTGTTTCTCGCACCGCAGGGTTCCCGAACGCCAGGGGGGTGGGACCTGTGGCACGGTGCGGCAGTCCCGGAGAGTCCTGGTAATAGTCCTGGTACGAGAGTATGCCAAATGCTGTAGTCGTACTCGTCACGTGTATTGTCCTCGTAATCGCCGTGCTGCTGGCTGCCGCCGCCTCGTTGGCGCAATCGACCATCATACCCCCGGGGGGTCTGGTACTGACGGTCGCGCTGGTCGTTGTAGTGGTCGTCGCGGAAGTGACGAGAGTCTCTGCGGCGGGACCTGCGAGGGCTGGCGTTCCTGGGGCGGTACTGATCAGCAGCCCGACCCCCGGGCTGTCCACCGTCACCCACGTGGAGTCGACCGTTACGGTAGAACCCCCTCCTCCCCTCGTCGCGCAGGACTCGGTGTTCAGCTGCATTCCGTCTGGTTAGGTCAGAGGCAATACGATACCCATCCTCTCGCATCGCGTCACGTGCTTCACGACTGCGAAGTAATAGGAGCTTGTCCGTACACCTGTACAGTCTCACAACCATACGTCTACTGTTTTCCTGCGGCCTGCCCACACGATGAGCCCTCTCAAAATCGTCATAAACCTACTCTCGGTAAAAAGCATAATAGTTCAGGAAACGTAACACATGTTCAGCACAGTCCTCACCTCTATACTCCTACAGCCCACAGATCCTTAAATTGTTCATTCGGGAATAGTTTTCCAACTTTTCAACTTCATTTTCTAGGCCGGAAACTCTGCACAACAAGTCCTGTAGAGTCTTACCAACATCAGGTCTGTCGGATTTGTTGGATGCCATGCTGACAGTACACATCCACTGAAATATCGTACCACTGTAAGCAGTTACACGTTGCTGGCCTCACATGCTGAACACATGGCTGTGATGGGTCCTGCCAAAACCGGTTTGAGGAAAACAGTCACCCAGTCACACACTGTAAAAACAGTCACTAATACGGCGCATATCCTGTATATGGGAGCTTACCCAGAAAGAACAGCAATCCACCGACTCACTTGCCAAATGTTTAGTAAATCACTCACTCTAGCAGCTATAAATGTCCAAATCTTCGCCCTGGGAACGTAGCCGGAGAAAAAAAAAGCATGTCTACCGGCCGCCTGGGGAGGCCACCCTCTGAGAGAGAGAGAGAGAGAGAGAGAGAGAGAGAGAGAGAGAGAGAGAGAGAGAGAGAGAGAGAGAGAGAGAGAGAGAGAGAGAGAGAGAGAGAGAGAGAAATGAAATGAAATGAAATGAAATGAAATGAAACTTTATTTCTCAACGGATAAAGTAATTAG
Source organism: Semisulcospira habei (assembly GCA_036245525.1). NCBI lineage: Eukaryota > Metazoa > Mollusca > Gastropoda > Semisulcospiridae > Semisulcospira > Semisulcospira habei. The sequence goes on along the minus strand of BTPG01000001.1, from coordinate 228,915,694 downwards.
CACGTGTGCCATTTTTCATACTTGCCGTTGCTACTCTACAAACACAGGATAATAATTGTAATACTAATAGTACCAAATTACACCAAAAAAAATTAGAAAACATTAAACATGAAGAGACATTAAACAAAATTCATTCATTCATTCGGTCATACAAAAAACAAACGAAAAATAGAAAGTACACGCAACGCGCGCACACTGACACATACACGCTCGCGCGCACACACAGACACGCGCTAATGATAACTTGACCTATATACGAAGCAAAACATTTGGATCATAGTGAAAATTCACTTCAGACAGCAAAATTATTTGGATTATAATAGAAAGTTGAATTATGTAATTAGGCGATTATTACTAGTATGCACAAACCATACGGCAGCATGCACTGATTATACGATAAGCACATGTTTGATACGAATACTTGTGGTAGATTCTGTATCAGCAGACAAGTACTTGAGGAGGCATTCCTTGAAAGAGGAGAGGGAGCTAGCGTGTGTTATACATGTTGGCAGTGTGTTCCAGAAAGATGCGCCTGAGAAAGATACACTGGTTTTAAATAGATCTATCCTGGAGCGAGGTGTAATAAAGTTTCGTCTTGAAGTAGAATAACCTGAACTTGCCTTGGTAAAGAGCTTACAAAGATATTTTGGGTGAATCTCATTCCAGATTTTATACATAACCACACCCTTGTTTAAGAGGTGATGCTTGCTAAGAGGTAGCATTTTCAGTTTTTCAAGTCTTTCATCAGTTGTTAGGGCTGAATCAGGCAGGATATGTTTCGCTGCTCTCCGATGCAGGGAGTTAAGCCTCTTCAAGTGTATGTCACCGCTGCCATCCCATATCGTGGACGCATAATCGATGTGGGATTTGACATGCGCATTGTAAAATAACTTGCGGGCATCAACATCGATAAAGTACTTCAACTTTGAAAGCATAAAAACATTTCTAGCAACAGTTTTACATACAGCATTTATGTGTGATTGCCACTTCATCTGGTCATCAACAATTACACCAAGTAATCGGTGTTCCGATTAACCTGATTAACGATGTCATTATGGATAGTCAGGCTGAGTGTAAGTGGCTTGAGCTGGTGCTTCTGACGGGTTGCTATCGTCATGCATTCCGTTTTGGAAGGATTTAAAATCATTTCATTGTTTGCGCACCAAGTGGAAATTTCGCTCAAACCCTGCTGCAAACGGCCTTTTAAAGAATCAATACTCTTGTCCGGGGTGTGAATTGTGGCGTCATCAGCGAATAAATCACATGAAATTTTGTCGCTAGTCAAATGTAGCGGTAGGTCATTTATAAAGAGGCAAAACAGAAGAGGCCCTAGGACTGAACCCTGGGGAACTCCCCGTGTTACTAATCCGCTTGAGGAGTATGATCCATTGACCATGACGCGCTGCTGTCTGTCGCTAAGATATGAGGCAAAAAGTGGAGTTGTGCCATGGTGGTAAAGAGATTTCTGGCTGTAGTTAATTGAGGAAGAAATGCATTTATTGCCAAACAAACTACCGAAGTACACATTTAGCTTGGAAAGTAAAAGTTTATGGTCCACAAGATCAAAGGCTTTTCGTAAGTCAATAAATACAGCGCCGGTAAATTCGCCCTGATTTATTGAGCGTAGCCACACATCAGTTAGACGTGCTAGGGCCGTGTGACAGCTGTGCTTTGGTCTGAATCCCGACTGAAGGGGGTGGATTAATGTATGATTTTCTAAATATTCCAAGAGATGTTTATGGATATGCCGTTCAAGTGGTTTACTAAGGATGGACAATAGTGAGATGGGGCGATAGTTATTAACATCAGTCATATCTCTTGTTTTCGGGAGGGGTATAACCTTGGCTTTTTTAAGTTCCTTTGGGAAAATATTCGTTTGAATGCACAAACTATAAATATAGGTTATTGTTTCAATAACATAAGGAATAGCTAATTTAAGTATTTGGGGGCTGATTTCATCTGGCCCGGACGATTTCTTATTCTTCATTGAACTAATTGTCCTACCGACTTCGTGCACTGCCAGTGGTGGAATCACGAAAGGATCAGATCCTGCAGTTCGCGTTCTACAAAAGTCAACTAGTCTGTCTGAGCAAGAGTAGGGCTGAGAACTTGCTTCTGAAGGGACAAGAGACTCGGCAACTGAGAGGAAATGGTCGTTAAACATGTCTGCAGTCAGATCAGAAGGGATTAAAGGAGATTTATTACACTTGCCTCCAGTCACTACGGCCATAGCGCGCCAGAGCGTGGACATGTCTTTGTCTTGTTTAATCAAGCGATCAATGAAAGATTTTTTAGCCTGTCGCACAAGAGATTTTACGCGATTGCGCTCACGCTTAAATTCAGTGAAGCACTTCTGCTGTCTCAGATCATCTCTCACCCTCATGGCTTGAATGATGTCTTGAGTAAGCCACGGCGGGAGTGATGCGTGTTTGACGCGGCGTCTCCTCCGCAGGGGCGCATGTTTATTTAAGATCTTAAGAAAGATGGTATACCAAACAGACAGAGCGCTGTCAGGGTCAGATGTACTAAATACTTCATCAAAAGGTGCGCTGTTAAGATCAAACAGAAACTCGCTTTCATTAAAACTTTTAAAGGAGCGATAGGTGATATACGTATGGCATCCTTTCTTTGCTTTAGGGAGTTTAGTAGACCACGTACAGCGGATGGGAAAATGGTCGCTGATACTAAGGTTACCGACAGATACATTATGAACAGACTCTGGCTTGGTTGTGTATATATGATCTATGAGTGTGGATGTTGTTTGTGTGATCCGTGTGGGTGAAGTGATTAACTGTTGCAGACCCAACAACGTTAACGTAGAGTCCCACGCATGGTGAGGCTTTAGCATGTCTATGTTAAAGTCTCCCATGAGGATGACATTGGAGTTGGGATTACAAGCTTTATCTCACATACTAAGGAAATCATCATACCACTCAAAGTTCGCAGCAGGGTTGCGGTACAGAAGGCCAATAAGAAATGATGGAGATTGGGGGGCCTTCAGTTCAAGCCACATACACTCAATATCTTTGGTTTCTAAATCATGTCGTCTACGTATAAAATCTTGAATAGACGAGTGAACATAAGCAGCTAATCCTGTCTGTCCATGGGCCGTAGGATCACGTCTCATGACAGTAAATCCAGGAACTTGGATGGATATATCTGATACATTTGAATTGAGACGTGTTTCAGACAGTCCAAAAATATGAAACGGGTCTGCTCCATTTAGATAAACACATATGTCAGGCAACTTATTGCAAAGATGGTAAATATTGAGATGACCAATGCGGAGATCTTTCGTCTTGAGTTTTACGCCACTCATTTCACGCAAAGTCAATGTGTTTGTAGAAAAACAAAAAAGAAGAAAATCAACAGAATGTATCCGTAACACGTGCCAAATAGAAAGTAATAATAATGATACAAATAAAAAGTATAAAATCACTAACTAAACTATTCTAAGTGCAATAAACACAATAAACAAAGACTAGAGGCGTAATCACTGTACGCAGGGGAATAGGCCTTCAGAAGGCTTACACACGTCCGTGGGGACTAAAATATCCCAGGTACTCTTCAATGTCTCACACCCCGAATCAACAAAAGATTAAAATCCGGAGTGAACATTAGTTTTCAGCAATTGTCACAAGTAACAGTGAGAGTCTGTGTGGCTGCGATTCGTGCAACTAATTAATATTAACACAGACAGACAGTAGCATTGAAAACTATAGTCCACACTTTTGACGGAAACATCGTCAATGAGACTGCAGAGCTCGCTAGAGAAAGTCTTTCAAGCGACTCCGTATACAGTGTAATTAATCTTTCTGGTGAAGAACAACACTGGACGTCGTAAGCACTCGCTCTAAACACACGATGCTAGGCCTGCAATGTTTGGTTGTTGTTCAAGTTTTTCTCATCAACAATGAAGGTCAAGTCACTGACGTCTTTGTGTCAGGAAAGAAAATGACACATAATCTTATTATTCCCTGGTAGAGAATGCAAATGAGAAAAATAGCACACAAACTAACAGAAAAGAAAATTCAAATGACGCAGAAACTCTGTCCACCCGAGCAGTCACGGCGAACACTGTTTCAAACGACAGTTTTATATATTCATATTGAACGGCACTTGGCACTGAATTCACAAGTGTCCACGTTCAGCTTGCAGTGTCCTACAACGCAAACCAACAAAAATGATGCAGTCTGCGCTACAACAAACAAACATCCCTAACTTCCCTAATTACACCGGGGGAGGGGGGTAGGGGCGGAAAGGGGGGAGGGCGGAGGGGGGCGTGCGGCGAGGTGGAGGGTAATGGGGTGGGGTGGGGGTTACTGCTGTGAGTAGAATTGCAATATGGCTTGTGCAATGCTAACACTTAGCGCCTGAACTTGATGTGAATCAAGAGGGGAGGCAGTGAGGGCTAATCCCCTCTTCTCCCATCCTCTGGTATTAGGCGCTGAAGATGGCTCGCTGTCATAGTAGATGGTAAGGTAGGGTACTCCGTAGCAGCGGACAGTTGTAGCGGCCGACTATGCCTCTGTTCCTGACACAGAGGGGTGGTGGTGTGTGCCCGAGACCTGCGAGAAGCCTCCAGGCCACTGCTGTTGGTCGCAGAAGACTCACGCCTATCAGCGGCCTGACCAGGGGCTGCCTCAAGAGCGGCGGGGGCAGACCCGGGCTGCTGGTGGTGTTGCGTAATACACTTGTCCTCACCAGTGTACTGTGACCCGGGGAGAGGACGTGAATCGGATGAGTGGCCACTGCTCGGCTGTGCGGCCCGTCTGTCCTCACCCGGGGACGTCGGCGGCAGGTCAGCGCGTCGTATGTTCCGGGCCAGTGCACTAACACCGTGATCGCTGGGGTGCAGCTTATCATGATACATGACCTGCTTGGGTGCACCTCTGCTTGACAGGAAAGTTGATGTGTGGTCGATAAAAGTGACCTTTTCCTGTTTGCACACAGTTTTGAGGGCTTTGTTCGAGTCGTGTGCAGGTCGGTGTAGGGGATGATGGCTGCCACGTGTCGGGAGGAGGGAAGACATTTGTAGTCTGGCTTTGGGGAACTTTGCTGACAGCAGGCCACAAAGTTTGAGCCACGTCTGTTGGCTGACAGCCCCATCCCAGCAGCTGTTGATGCCGACGTGGATGGTGACAGTCCGTATATTAGGGTTTAGGGGTTGTGCACTCAGCCACTGACCCAGGTGATCCACCCTGAGGCCTGACACTGATAGATTCTGCACCATAGAGTCAGCAGTCGTCATTCTCTTCTCATCGATGAATTTGGTGACAGAGTCTCCAATGAGAAGAGTGTTTACCTCAGGGCGGATTTTCATTCTGCGGAGTCTGTCCAGTAGTGTCATATTGCTGTCCTGCTGCTTGTAAGTTTGCTGTCCCTTTTTCACGCCGGTATTTTGGGGCTGGAGGACAGCAGACTGATTATCATCCTGGCCCAACCCCTGGAACCTGTTTGATGTTGACACGTTGGCTAGGAATTCAACGCTGACGTCAGCATGATTGTGCTGGAAGGAGGGTGCAGTAGGGGAGGGTGCTGGGGAAGGTTGTCGAGCATGAGGGTTTTTTATCTCAATGGACTGGCTAACGAAAGTGTCAAGGCGTTTGTTGATTTCGTCTAGCTTTCCTGCATGACAGTCTCTGGAGGAAACGAGGCTGCTCATCTTTTTGGCGAGTATAGCGTGGTCGTTTTTTATCCCTGCTGTAGTTGTGTTCATCAACTCTCGCAGCCCTGTATCAGTAGCCTTGATTTCCTTTTTGGCCTTTACCTCGCTGTCGAGGACAAGGGATGCCAAGTTGTCGTGCCCCTGTCTGAGGTCAGCACACTCCTCCCTGCAGCTCGGCACGGCACTGACGCAGCTCTGACTGGAGAGTGGTGATGGCGGCTGTAGACTCGGCCAGTTGATGTTGCAGCGCGATGATCAGTCTCAGTGCCGTACTCTCAGTCAGAGGAACCAGGAGTGGGTTGCATGTAGCGTGCTTAAATATAGTGTGTTAAGCTCGCTGACTTAAGGTCTTTCTTGCTTAGTAAAGCTCTTGCTTAGTGCGCGAGTGTTTTCTGTTGCATGGAGCGACTTAGCGATGTGCGTAGCTCCGAACGAGTTCTTAGCGAGCGGGGATAGGTTATTTATAGCTTATGGTGGGGTTCTCCCCTACGTCATCATAGATTGTAGAAGTCGGCCAATAAAAACGCACGGTTTTCGCTTCTTCTGACCTAACGGAAACGACTGAAGTAGACAAAACGCCGGTGAAATGGCGGCGATGGAAAACAAGAAGTCAAGAGAGAAAGAATGGCAATTTTTTCGTGCAGGCAACCCTGCTTGTCAGTCTAATGTAGACGTACATTAGTTAAGGAGTACCGTGTAGGCTCCCATAGTATGAGGATCTATGTCTCAAGTCTAATGTAGATGTACATTAGTTAAGGACTACCGTGTAGTAGGCTCCCATAGTATGAGGATCTATGTTTCTCTGACAACGGCTGGTGTTGGGTTATACCCATCGGTGTGCAGGGTCAGTTGAATCAGTTATGCAGACTCCTCACCGATAATTCCCAGATGTCCGTGAGACGAGGCTGGGTGGGGGGTCCGCGTGCGTTCCCACGTACATTTCGTGTTCCTCCTTCTCTATCCTAGATGGAAGGCTGTTTCTGCCACAAGGTTTAAGAGAGTGAATTCACATTTCCGTTCTCGCGTTAACACGGCAGCTAAGAACTCTTCCTCAGCTAAGCACGCCGCTACGCACGGGGGGGACCGTCCTTAGAATTAAGCACGCCACTAAGCTCGCTCCAGCAGATAAGCACGCTCATGCAACGCACATTTTCAGCTAAGCTTGTGAACTTAACGCTAAGCAAGAAATTTGCGCGCTAAGCAAGCATAATTATGCAACATGGTGTTAAAGGGGCTGCGTTGATCTTGTCCGGGATATCGGTGATTTCATTAGCCACGGGTGTACCCGTTGGTGGGCGGAGCTGTGGGTGATTATTTGCGTTTAAGACTGGATGGCCGGGCTGAGATGCGAGTGGAGACTGGGAGGGTGAAGTTGAGGAGTCAGATGAGGGGGGTTCAATGGCAGGTATTGACGGGGTAATCAGGGGGTGTTCGGACGAGGATTTAGATATCGGGGATTCAATGGCAGGGGTAGTTGTCTCGTCAGACATTGTGCTCACTATTGTTTTCATCTGTCAAATTCCTCATCCACCCACTGTCGGCATGCGGTCCCTTGCACAAGCACAGTGCCTGTAGTATGGTAGAGGGTGATAGTGATGAGCTTGCTCGATTCGAGGTAGAGTTGGAGAAATGTCTTGTAGAGATTAGGAGGGGAAGGGTTGCACATTGGAGTGGGGAGGGTGATAATGCTGAGCTGATTTCTGGTTTGCTCGTAGTCGAACCAGTCGGCGGTAATGGCGGCTGGACACCCGGCGACGTACCGTGTGTGGAGTATGAATCTCCATAGCGGAAGTTTATCGCTAGTGAAAGTCTTTTGAATAGGATCCATTGTATGGCGAATTTTCTCAATGGAAGTGTCCATGGCGTGCTTGGCATTTGCAGATCGGGTGATAGGGCCCATGGTGGTGGTGGAGGGATAGGGGAGGGGGCGGCGGTGGTAGAGGGAAGGGGTGGTGGTATGCTACACATGAAGTGCCAGCATAAAGCTAGCAGCCCATGGTGAAATTTAAGGTGGTGGACTGATGGGAGGGTGTGGTGGTGGAGGGAAGATGGTGGGATAGGGGAGGGTGTGGTGGTGGAGGGAAGATGGTGGGATAGTTAATTATCTGACATGGTTGGCGCGGGTGGAGGGGCCCATGGAGGAGGGTGGGTGCGGTTGGCAGATTACACAGCTGGTGCCAGCCTCATGGTCATGCCGATTGCCATGATAGCTCATTGCTGCGCTCAAGAGTGACGCGGCAGCGACTGTCACTGAAGCACTGGGGCTAGCGTCACTTTTTACACACATCTGGAATAGAAGAGAATTCTAACGGCTCAGACTCAGAAATGCCTTACTAATCATCAGTTGATAAGCTGGAATGTGAGCTCGCACTAGCAGAGCGGTCTGTTTATCATCCCTGTCAACACGTCTAATACTCGATGGAAACAGTCACTGAATCTACTCGCGCAGCCAGGATTCTCATGCGCTTTCGCATCTGCGGGCACCATAAGGATCTCTGTATAGGTTCACAGCAGACTCGGATCTGGAGACTGACTGCTTAATACGACTGTACTAGGCACGCCGGCCACTCTGGCGCCAAGCGACACAGAAACGGAAGCGTCCATGTTCCAATGCCCGAAGTATTCAACAGAACAGTGATGAAGAAGAACAAAAAAAAAAAAAAAAAAAGAAACGTTAATAACTCTGGCAAAATGAATGTTACACAAATGGAAAAATCACACTCCAATAGAAGTCACTATCACAAGTCACTGAAGCTAAAAATCACACATCACAACCAAACACTGCCAACACAATTGTCACTGGAGACGGAGCGATGTGACTGTGCGACTTACTCGCACTCGAGAGAGAGAGAGTTAGTTATTGTGGTTTAACGCCGAGCAGGCGACTAAGGCCATCTCACGGCGGGAGAGAGAGAGAGAGAGAGAGAGAGAGAGAGAGAGAGAGAGAGAGAGAGAGAGAGAGAGAGAGAGAGAGAGAGAGAGAGAGAGAGAGAGAATGACAATGACAATGACAATGACAATGACAATGATTTTTTATTTTACAACGGTGAAAGTTTTGCCTGGCACAACCATTTTTCGAACTTGCCGTTGCTAATCTAATTACAAATAATGCACAAAGTGTGAAAATATTATATTGAAAATTAAAAAAAATAATGTATTAAAATAAAAAACTGCGCACACACACGCACGCACGCACGCACGCACGCACGCACGCACACACACACACACACACACACACACACACACACACACACACACACACACACACACACACACACACACACAAACTAGCGCCGGCGTGAACGCACACACTGCATAATATACGTTGGTGATGGAATGGAAAATAGTTTCTTAATATAATCAGACATTTTGCTATTCAATGTTTTGAACATAATTATTCTCTTATTGTACATTAAATAATTGTTCAGGGGCAGAATCTCCAAGGTTTTTAATTTATTATCGGTAGTTGAGTTAGGGTCTGGAAGGATAAGTTTTGCGGCTATATGATGAAGAGCGTTCAGTCTCTTTTACTGGACCTCGCTTGCTCCATCCCACACTGTAGAAGCATAGTCGATATGTGACCTGATGTGGGCGTTGAAGAACAGTTTACGTGTTTCTACATCAGTGATATATTTCAATTTGGCTAAAATGTAAAGTTTCTTTGATATTATTTTGCATATGTTAGTAATATGACACTGCCATTTAAACTGGTTATTTACAGTAACACCGAGAAGACGATGTTCTGTTGGCTGATGGGTTTTCCTTGAAGAGACAAGCTGAGTGAGAGAGAGCCATGCTGGTGCTTTTGACGGGTACTTAATACCATACATTTAGTCTTCGCTGGGTTTAGGATCATAAAATTGTTACTACACCAGTTGTCGATGTATTGTAGTACGTTTTGTAGGCGTGTATCAATAATAGATAAATCCTCGTCGGGCGTGTGTATTGCAGCATCATCCGCGAACATATCGCATGGAACATTGATCGTGTGAGCGGAAGGTCGTTAATAAACAAACAAAATAGAAGATGGCCTAAAATAGAGCCCTGGGGCACGCCATGCTTGACTAAGCGGTGATTATTATATGTAACATTAAGAATGACTTTTTGGCTTGTCATTCAAGTAGGATTTGAAGAACGTGGCAGCGCTGATGGTGTATAATGAGATTTTCTTTATCAGTATATCATGGGTTACTAAATCAAAAGCTTTACGGAAATCTAAAAAGACTACACCTGTTAGTTTGGTGTATTGATAGATGCTAACCAGGTATCTGTTATCCTAATCAGCGCGGTATGGCAGAAATGGTTTGGTCTAAAGCCTGACTGCAATGAATTAATAAGATTTCGGTTTTCTAAATATTTAGATAGGTGTTTATGAAAATGCCTCTCTAAAGGCTTTGACAAAACTGGTAGTAATGAAATGGGACGAAAATTATTAATTTCACTCAGATCTTTTGATTTTGGTAGTGGAATTACTCTTGCATCTTTAAATGCGTCCGGAAAACAGTTTTGATTTATACAGAGATTGTAGATGAACGTGAGACTCGCAACGATATATGAAAGAGATGTCTTGAGTATTTTTGAGCTGATCTCATCAGGCCCGGGTAACTTTTTATTTTCCATCTAGATAATTAATCTGCCCACTTCATCAACCGCTATAGGCGGTATCATGAAAGGTTCGTTGTTTTTATTTTTCTGGTTACAGTCGTCTAATAGCTTCACTGGACAAACATACTCATGTGAGTTATTTCCCAGTTGCATTAGTGATTACGACACAGAGACAAAATGGTCATTAAAACTGTTTGCAGTCAGGTGGGGTGGTAAAGGCGCACTACTTTTATTTGTACCTTTGGTTACTAAATTAATGGCAAGCCATACTGTGGAGGAGTCTTTACTTTGCTTAACTACCTTATTGAAGAGAGATTATTTTGCTTCTAAAACCATTGATTTTACGCGATTACGCTGTGTTTTGTATTCAACAAAACGCTTTGCTCTTCTTAGCTCAGAGAGAGAGAGAGAGAGAGAGAGAGAGAGAGAGAGAGAGAGAGAGAGAGAGAGAGAGAGAGAGAGAGAGAGAGAGAGAGAGAGAGAGAGAGAGAGAGAGAGAGAGAGAGAGAGGAGAGAGAGAGAGAGAGAGAGAGAGAGAGAGAGAGAGAGAGAGAGAGAGAGAGAGAGAGAGAGAGAGAGAGAGAGAGAGATTGACTATGACAATGACAATGATTCTATACTTTACAACGGTGAAAAAGTTGGTTGAGAAAACCATTTTTCGAGCGTGCCGTTTCTAATCTAATTTACATAAAATGCACATGGTCTGATAATACTATTTAAAAAATAGACCAAACAAACAAATAAAAAAACACACAAACACACTCACACACGTGTGCGCGCGTGCACACTCACACACTCAACACACACACCGTCAAACATACACAAACATGCATGCTCATCCGCCATGGAATCATCAAATCCTGCATGAACAGAAGATACTTTTAGCTACAGTTAAAGTTCTAGGAAGTGAAATTCATGCATTACCTAATAAAGCGTCGCAGTGAAGATACTACGATAATGACGTGAGGTATTTGAATAGAATGGCTCTAAAAGACGGAAGCGTTGTCGGTGTTGCGACAGAGAGAGAGAGAGAGAGAGAGAGAGAGAGAGAGAGAGAGAGAGAGAGAGAGAGAGAGAGAGAGAGAGAGAGAGAGAGAGAGAGAGAGAGAGAGACAGAGAGAGAGAGAGAGAGAGAGAGAGAGAGAGAGAGAGACAGACAGACAGACAGACAGACAGACAGACAGACAGACAGACAGACAGAGAGAGAGAGAGAGAGAGAGAGAGAGAGAGAGAGAGAGAGAGAGAGAGAGAGAGAGAGAGAGAGAGAGAGAGAGAGAGAGAGAGAGAGAACGAACGAAACTTTATTTTCCAAGAATTGAGATATTAGGCGCGCAGGCCTTTCTTACAATATGTCCTTGCTAAGCTACTTTAAAAAAGGAACACCAACCAAACAACAAAAACAAACTAATAATAAACGTCACACACACGCATACACACACGCACACAGATACGCATATATATGTACTCGTGCACATGTGCACTTTTGTAAATACACATACACACGAAAGTGCGCACATAATTATCTAACATATAAGTAGGTATGATATTTTGTGTACTATTAAAAACAAGTTAGAAAACAGAACAAGCAATTTTGAGGCTAGATGGAGAAGAAGAAAAAATTAAAAACAGGAAGCGTATTATGTCGAGAAACAAAGAAGAAGAAAGGATCAGCATAACGTTGTCTTAGAAAGGTAATCATGTACTTTACTTTTAAACAGCGAGAGGGACGTGGTTTGTTGAATAGTGGGAGGAAGGGAATTCCATAAAAGAGCACCTGAATAAGACAGGCTAGATTTGAACAGGTCTATACGGGGCCTTTTTATAGAGAGACTGTTCCTGGAGGTGCTGTATTTTTTTTTTTTTCAGTTGGCGAAAACAGACTAGATAAGTAAGGTGGAGCGTTCCCGTTAAGAATTTTGTGCATCAGTACACATTTGTTTAGTGCGAGGTGCTTAACCAGAGGGAGAAGTCCGATGGCCTGCAGCTTGGCATCAGTGGATAAAGACGGATCCGGGAGGATAAGCTTAGCAGCGCGCTTGTATAATGAGTTTATCTTCTTGAAGTGATTTTCGCTGCAGCCATCCCATATTGTTGAGGCATAACCAATGTGTGGTTTAATGTAGGCATTAAAAAATAGTTTGCGCGTCTTAAGGTCAATGATCGTTTTAAGTTTGGAAAGTAGAAACAACGTTTTGGACAATTTGTTTTCTTATATAATATAGGTGGTTATGCCAGCTTAGATCATCATCTATTATTACTCCAAGCAGGCGGTGTTGACTGACCTGCTCAACTGGGATGGATTCCAAAGAAAGGTTGAGTGATGGAGGTTTAAGCTGATGTTTCTGGCGGGTTGAGATAAGCATGCTTTTTGTTTTTGTGGGATTTACAAGCATGCGATTTTCATTACATCACAGAGAGACTTCATGAAGACTCTCTTGAAGATTATTTGCAATTTCAGGCACAGTTTTACCAGCGGAATGTAATGTTGAGTCGTCGGCAAACATGTCACACTCAGCCTCAGTACACGTTACATAAAAAGGTAGATCGTTAACAAAAATACAAAACAGTAGTGGGCCTAAAATAGACCCCTGGGGCACTCCATACTCCACAAATTGTTCAGAAGAACATTTTCCATTGACGTAGACTGTTTGTGTTCTTTTTGAAAGATAGGAGTTCAGAAACGAAACAGCTGAGTGGCTCTTTTTGTTTAAGTAGGTGGCAAGCTTTTTCAATAAGATGGTATGATCGATAAGATCAAAAGCTTTTCTTAGATCCAAGAAGACAGCACCAGCCATTTTATTATCATTTATGCTGTTGGCCCACGAATTCACTATTCGTTCGAGTGCAGTGTGGCATAAATGCTTGGGACGAAAACCTGACTGGTAATGATATAATAGGGACCTTTTTTCCAAGAAATTCCAGTAGATGTTTGTGAACATGCTTTTCCAGAGTCTTCGAGAGAACTGATAGAAGGGAAATGGGGCGAAAGTTATTAATGTCAGAAGAATCGTTTGCTTTAGGAACAGGCACTATTTTTGATTTTTTGAAAGCTACTGGGCAGACATTTTTTTGTATACATAGGTTATAAATGTATGTAAGAGGTTCCACTATGTATGGTTGCGACAGGTCAAGGATATATCCATTGATACCATCACTGCCCGAAGACGTTTTCTTTTTTTAGGATGGAAATATATTTGCCTACCTCGTATACAGCAATATCAGGGATGACGAAAATATCATCTGAGAGAGAGAGAGAGAGAGAGAGAGAGAGAGAGAGAGAGAGAGAGAGAGAGAGAGAGAGAGGAGAGAGAGAGAGAGAGAGGAGAGAGAGAGAGAGAGAGAGAGAGAGAGAGAGAGAGAGAGAGAGAGAGAATCAATGAATCAATGAATCTTTCTTTTACAACGGTGAAGATACATAAAATGCTCATGGTCTGATAATACTATTTTTAAAAAAAATAGACCAAACAAACAAATAAAAAAAACACACAAACACACACACACACACACACACACACACACACACACACACACACGCGCGCGCGCGCGCGCGCGCGCGCGTGCGCGAGCGCACACACACGCGAGTGTTTTAAAGCTTATCCTTCTGATTCATCGATCTTCACCTGAACTCACCCTAAAACCCGATCCACACGGCAATGGGAAACACAAACACAGACAGGCACACGGCGTTTCGCGCCGCCAGTCAGTTAAGTTATACGTTCTGTGGGCTGGCGTAGCCACAGCTGTTCTGAAGAAGAACAAACCAGATAGGTGAGGATAGCGCTGGCAGAATTGTAAACAAACCAAGGGGAATCACAGCGCTGGACAGACAAACAGTTAGATCCCCTGCTTGAAGAAGAACAAGATGGGATGTCCCATACACAAAGCCTCTTCTGCAAGAGCTTACATGCATTTTCCCACCTTTTCCACAACACGCTCGCAGACATCATAACAAAAATCGAAAGGCTGTCTACCTAAAGCAAATCGTCAGAAAAGGAGAGCATCGCAGCAACTCATATGGTCTAGCAGATGCCCTTCATAGATGTTCAACCGTTTACGAGATAGTAGTTTTCTTCTGAGTAACAAAGGTGTGGGTATATCAAACTGAAGTATGCGATACGCCCAAGTCAAAATCGTGCCGCCGGAGGATAGAGACAATTTTCTGTAGCTAAGTTTGTACCGACGTTACCGACAGACGATTTTCCGATTTGCATTTTTATTTCGGGGGACCAGCTGTCTATGCTATCCACATTATTAACGTTGCTTCAATAAATCGATCGCCTGGAGTCACAGATTAAATATAATAATATTTCAAACTCTTTGTTGGAGGCAACTCACAATAAATTACTGAAAATTATTTGTACCTTACGGGAAACAATATGTGCTAATGCGTTTAAATAATTAGCGCTCCCATCATTCTGTTGACATTCTTTGCAATTGGCGCCGATTGCGCAATATCCGGTCATATGCGGGGAGCTAACGGCAAGCATATCCGCTCAAAACAATGTGAACATTTTTGTTTTATGTAATTTTCCGTGGGAAATATGATCAGTACTATGCACCTGTGGGCTGGCGATTGGGTGCCTGATAGGCGGGGGCAGGGGATCTAACTGTTGTCTGTTCAGCGCTGTGATTCCCCTTGGTTTGCATACAATTCCGTCAGCGCTAGCCTCACCTATCTGGTTTGTGAGTATCTATAACTCGAGGCAAAATTGTGTCGTTACATTGTTGTGTAATGTTCTGTGCATCTACTGTGGGAAATCAGGGTATTTACCCGACCACATATAGTAGCGCGGGGTGTAGAGTGTTCATGGAGAAGTAGTACCTTTGACTTTTCAGCCAGCAGCGCCTCTTGGGGCAGGCGGGAGCACTGGTCTTCACATGGCACTCAACTCTCACAGCTGGCTCCAGGTCCTTTACCTAGCCACACCCCGGTAACCGCTTCTGCTGGCGGGCGAAACGTTGTGAGGGGCTGACGCGTCTTTCAGTCAGTTGAAATACTTGGAGAGGAGACGGGCGCCGCCAAGTTCGCCTAAGCCCATTGAAAGGACTGATGGACAAGCAACAGAATAAGAATAACATGCCGGATTGGTCGGGGCCCGGATCACCAACGACCGCGCACCCCATTGGAGGTCTCCAGGGTGGGGGCGACAAGTGTGTTACTGGAACCAAACCCACCATCAAGCTGCCCACGCAAGGAATAACTATCGGAACTTGGAACGTTCGCACACTCTACCAGTGCGGCAAAGTGAAGGAACTCACCCACGAGTTGAAGCGCTATCGCTGGGACATTGTAGGACTTGCAGAAGTTCGATGGACAGGCTTCGGAGAAACAACAACAGATGAAGGCCATAAAATCTGGTTCAGCGGAAAAGAAACCAAGCACGAACATGGCGTAGCTTTTATCGTAAGGAAAGAGGTGGTTGGAACTGTCGTCAGCTGCACCCCCGTGTCAAGCAGACTAATCTCCATCCGCATCTCCGCCCAGGAAGGCTGAAGACCTGCCAGTGTTAGCTGAAGAGGTGGAAGCAGCCGTACGCGGCCTGAAGGGAGGAAAGTCTCCAGGTGTAGACAACGTACCTGCTGAACTGTTGAAACATGGAGGAGAAGTAACAACGAAGGTCCTCACTACACTCTGTCAAAAGATCTGGGAGCAAAAGAAATGGCCAGTAGAATGGACACAGTCTCTAGTGATCCCGCTCCCCAAGAAAGGAAACCTGAAACAGTGCCAGAACTACAGAACTATCAGTCTGATAAGTCACCCTAGCAAAGTAATGCTTAGAATCATTCTCAACCGCCTCAAAACTTTCGCCGAGGAACTGCTGGCAGAAGAACAGGCTGGCTTCAGAGTTAGAAGAAGCACTGTAGAGCAGATTTCAACTGCCGCGTCCTGATCGAGAAACATCTGCAGCATCAGCGCGAACTCTACCACAACTTCATTGATTTCAGGAAAGCATTTGATCGCGTCTGGCACGACGGACTCTGGCAAGTCATGAGATCGTTCAACATAGAGGAGGGACTGATCCAAATGATAGAAGCGCTTTACAAGAACGCCTGCAGCGCGGTTCTACTTAACAATCAGTCAGGCGAGTTCTTCAGGACGACGATCGGTGTCCGTCAAGGATGCCTGCTCTCTCCTGTCCTTTTCAACATATTCCTGGAGAAGATCATGCAGGAAACCCTCCACGACCACCATACTTCAATCTCTATTGGTGGCAGATCCCTGTGCAATCTTCGATTCGCAGACGACATTGACCTCATGGCAGGCAGCAATAGTGAGCTCCAAAACCTGACAGACAAACTTTCAAGTAGCGCAGGGTCTTATGGCATGGAGATCAGTACGGATAAAAGCAAAGTGATGATCAACACCACAAGCGACAGCAGCAGCAACATTCACATGAATGGCCAAAAGCTAGAAGAGGTCAATAGCTTCAAGTACTTGGGAGCCACCCTGTCCAAAGACGGTAGTTGCATAGCAGAGATCCGTATCAGGATAGGTACAGCAACATCCGCAATGGCCAGGCTGGACAGGATATGGCGAAGTAACTCCATCAGCTTCACCATCAAGTACAGGCTTTACAAGTCCCTCATAGTGTCTATTCTACTCTACGGCTGTGAGACTTGGACACTGCTTGCAGACTCAGAAAAGAAAATCCAGGCCTTTGAGAACAAGTGCCTGAGGAAGTTGCTCCGCATCTCGTACCGCGAGCACAAGACCAACGAATATGTACGGAGCATCGTCACTTCCCTGGTGGGCCCACATGAACCCCTTCTGGCAACCGTGAAACGGCGCAAGCTTGCTTGGTTTGGCCACGTGACCCGACACAACACCTTGTCCAAGACTATCCTCCAAGGCACTCTCGAAGGAAGTCGTCGGCGAGGTCGTCAGAGAAAGAGTTGGGTGGCAAACATAAAAGAATGGACCGAACTCGAGATGTCAGACTTGCTTGCCACCGCCCAAAATAGAACTCAGTGGAGAGCACTGTCTGTTGCTGCTGCCTTTCAGTCCCCCCAACGCCCAGTTCGGGCAAGGGACTGATGATGATGATGATGATGATATAGTAGCGCACCTTCATGTTTGTGTATGTATGTTTCTCCTGCCTACTTCCTAAGTTCCGGAGAAAGACATGGGTTACATAAGAGACCTGATCCATTCGTTAGAGGATGGAATTGATCGTCTTATTCTATACCTGCGTATTTCTCTGTGGGCTGGCGATTGGGTGCCTGATAGGCGGGGGCAGGGGATCTAACTGTTGTCTGTTCAGCGCTGTGATTCCCCTTGGTTTGCATACAATTCCGTCAGCGCCAGCCTCACCTATCTGGTTTGTGAGTATCTATAACTCGAGGCAAAATTGTGTCGTTACATTGTTGTGTAATGTTCTGTGCATCTACTGTGGGAAATCAGGGTATTTACCCGACCACATATAGTAGCGCACCTTCATGTTTGTGTATGTATGTTTCTCCTGCCTACTTCCTAAGTTCCGGAGAAAGACATGGGTTATATAAGAGACCTGATCCATTCGTTAGAGGATGGAAATGATCGTCTTATTCTATACCTGCGTATTTCTCTGTGGGCTGGCGATTGGGTGCCTGATAGGCGGGGGCAGGGGATCTAACTGTTGTCTGTTCAGCGCTGTGATTCCCCTTGGTTTGCATACATGGTATTCCAGGCTGGTAAGCTTACATTGGCTTTGGGCGACGCATTTGTTTAAAGTAAAGTATATATATATATATATATATTTGTTTTCCTCCCTACGTCACACGACAAGTCACTTTAGCGCGAACCGTACCATGTGACCGTGATATAAAAACCCCTGTAGCGAAAAATGGCAGACGTTTTGTAGCCCTCTCGATGACGCATCTTGGATGCCAGTTTTGTTCTATAAAAGATCGCCAAACGTTCTAAAGTACAAAGTTATGTAGTGTTGTTCGAAACAACAAGCACACTTAGTACTGGAGACGGAAAGGTCATCACATATTTTAAATTTCTTCATAAGTCTGTTATGTATAAATGCATATTCCTTTGACGTCAGTCATGTCTGGCGTGATCCAGATCGCAAGATGTCTTTTTTGATTTCTTTTACGAAAATAGTTGAGGAATGAAAACAAATACGTTATTGGTCGGAGGGGTTCGCTGCATGGACCCTTGTAGGCCTTCGGGAGGTCAAAGGAATCATTGTACCCCTCAGGCCTTCGGCCTTCGGGGTACAATGATTCCTTTGACCTCCCTCAGGCCTACAAAGGTCCGTGTAGCGAACCCCTCCGACCAATAACTTATAATATATATATATATATATATATATATATATATATATATATATATTATATATATATATATATATATATATATATATATATATATATGTTTTCCTCCCTACGTCACACGACCAGTAACTTTAGCGCAAACTGTACCATGTGACCATGATATAAAAACCCCTGTAGCGAGAAATGGCGGACGTTTTATAGCCCTCTCGATGACGCGTTAGGACCTCGTTTTTGAGTCTTGATAGCAACTCGACTCGACAAAATAGCAGAAAAAAACCGCACTAAAGTAATCATATTTGACGTAATATACATCCTCTGCCTTTTTTTTTACGACGTGAGGAGCCAATTTAAACAATATTTCACCACTAATTACACAGCGCAAATAGCAAAAGCCTTCGCCAAATCCATCTTCGCCATGCACCGAGCATTTTCAAAGTTCGGGAAACCACGGAACAAAAATAGCTTCCGAGTTTGTTTTTTTTAACCAATCAGAGACAGCAATCGTTGTAAACAACAAACTGCCGTCTGCTCAGCCGGCAGATGTCAATATTACCAACATGCCACGATTTCACCAAAGCACAGAGCAACAAATTCAAGAACTAAAACGAAAATACACACCCAACAACACTATAAAATCTAACAACACAGCGTTAAACACTCTTCGTGAGTACCTAAAAGAAACAAACCAAGATGTCAATTGCGAATACTAAAAGTAGGACACAAAATATGCTATTGTGCTTTTGGTGCTGGTCAGTGCGTCTGATGAGCATCAATCGAATGCGTCTAATAGAGTCCTTATTAGCTGTTCTGCTCATTATTCGTGTCTTCCTTATACTTTATTTGTTCAAACTTGTATTCAATTAAAATATTTACGAATCTCGATGCATGTAGTACTATTATTTTCAGTGTTTTCTTTCAAGCTGTCACACACAAAGCACGATATTGCCAAAGTGCTCTCTTCACGTCACTCAATACGGGACTATCTGAAGAAAAACATCACACGAATTTTCGAACACCATCTGACATCATGTCAACGCTGTATAATATATTATCTTTTTAAAATTCATCTCAGCACTATTCCTGCTGTTAACAACGAGCGTTCTTTGGTATTCCTTTTTCCAAATATCCAAACACACATGAAACTTTAGAATAAAACAATGACAATCTGCTGCACGCTCGAAGCATCCCCTTCAAAGTCATATTGAATCTAAAAGCACAAGGCACCATGCTAACGTGCACTGACATGCTATTACATGGTCAAATGCCGATCGCTTTATCAAGAAGTTCTTAATTTTTCTGAATCACAGCAGTCAAGAAGCACTGTCACTGTAATACTTTAACGACCTTTTGTAGAGATTGCAGCTTGAATCATTCTGTACACAAGACAAGATAAGCTTTTTACTCGCGAAATTTGCGCTTCATACGGAATCATGCTACGTCACACTCTGTCTCGTAAGGACTGGGAATCCTCGGCAGAACATGTATATTCAATGGTGTCACCTATCCGCCACAGAAGCGGCCGGCTTCGTCAACTGGATTTTTTTCTAAACAATACACGGAGGAAGGAAAACAAATACGTTATTGGTCGGAGGGGTTCGCTACACGGACTCTTGTAGGCCTTCGGGAGGTCAAAGGAATCATTGTACCCCTCAGGCCTTCGGCCTTCGGGGTACAATGATTCCTTTGACCTCCCTCAGGTCTACAAAGGTCCGTGTAGCGAACCCCTCCGACCAATAACTTATTATATATATATATATATATATATATATATATATATATATATATATATATATATAATATATATATATATATATATATATATATATATATATATATATATATATATATATATATATATATATATATATATATATATATATAATGTTGTTTGTCTGTTTTCCAGCTTCCCTGCTCTAAGTGCAGGCCAGCTGTTTCTGATTAGTGGATATGGGATTTTTAACTGGTCAAACCAGCATGGTCTTATCCGTCTGGACTAGGCACAAACCAGGCAGACTGAAATCCTTCTCCGAACCTTTTCCATATAAAGCACTGTCCAGCTGAACACCTAAATGTTATATTTTTTTAATTTTTGCAACCCATGCAACCAATTCGCATTTAGGTACTCACAAGAACTTTAAGGATCAAGTTTTATCAGGACGGAGACACAATACAGATAGTAGCAGCCCTCTCCATTGTAATACATTTTTTAAAATTTATCTATTTATTTATTTGGTTGGTTAGTTCGTTCGTCAGTCTGTCCGTCCGTCCCTTTATTTCTTCATTCGTTTGTTAAATATATTTATGTATGTATGTATTGTTGATTCATTTATTTGCTTGATTCATTTTTAAAAAAATTCAATTCTGGATGGAAGGAATTCCTTGATGTACACAAGCACTAGTGGTATGGTGGTGACCACGAAGGTGAGGAAAGGTATACATTTTTCAATACACATATATCTGTGCATGTTCATACTCTATCCTTTTCTTAGCATTCATATAATGTTTCCCAGAAATCTTTGACGAATTTATGTATGTATGTATGTATGTATGTATGTATGTATGTATGTATGTATGTATGCATGTATGAATGTATGTATGTATGTATGTATGTATGTATGTATGTGTGTGTGTGTGTGTTTGTGTGTGTGTGTGTATGTATGTATGATGTATGTATGTATGTATGTATGTATGTATGTATATATGTATGATGTATGTATGTATGTATGTATGATGTGTGTGTGTGTGTGTGTGTTTGCGTGTGTGTGTGTGTGTGTGTGTGTGTGTGTGTGTGTGTGTATATGTATGTATGTATATGTATGATGTATGTATGTATGTATTTATTTATTTATTTATTATTTTCATTTGTTTGTGATGTAGTTTTTGTATATACACATCAAGTTACAACATGAGAACATACACATATTGGTACTAGGTGCCATACCGCCCGCTCCCAATCCCACCCCACACACACACACTCAAAACCGCAGAACACCAACCAAAAGACATGTACATCTGTGCATGTTCATAATCCATCCTTTACTTAGCATTCATATGTCCCAGGTGTCTATGAATAGTTTAATTTTTATTTATTTATTATTAAAATTATTTAATTGTCTTTCCGCCGTTAGATGGCTTCAGTCACCTGCTCGATGTTAAACCCCGATAACTAACTATTCTTATTATTTATTTATTTATTTATTTATTTATTTATTTATTCGTTTGTTTGTGATGTAGGTTTTGTACATACACATCAGCATACAACATGAGAACATATACATGTACGGTAATAGGCGCCATACCAACCGCTCTAAACCCTACCCGGCATACACACACAAACCGCAGAACACAGAGAAATGTTAGACTTAAAAGAGATGTTGGACTTAAAGGAGCACACCTGACCTCTTTTATGGCTTCAGTTCGCAAAAAAGCTTTTACTGGGATTCAGTATACTTAGACAGTGACCACCTTATTGTCCCACCAAATGCTTTCTTCAACTTTTGTCTGTTCAAAGTGAAAAAAGGCCCACCGGACTCTTTTGTAAGATCCTTGAAAAGATTGCTTCTGACGTCATAACTATTCTATACGACCTTAGGTCATCTGCATAATTATAACCAATCAGAGACAAGATGGTGGATGAACCAGCGAAGAAAGAAAGCAAGTGTCATGGACTCGCGCCGACATTGACAGACTAGGAATTGAAGAGAAGAAGGAGGAAGAGAGACAAGATACCCCTAAGTAAAACTGACATCGGACAAGGGAATATGGACATGTGGCAACGCGTAAAGCAAGAGATTGGCTTGACCACCCACCCGGAATTTGTCACTTTCCTGCTGAATCAGTAAGAAATCTACGGACTTTGTCGATTTTCCTATAGTTTCACGAGCGTTAGTGATTTTCATATGTCATGATCTTCAGTAGAATTATCTCTTACTGATTTCGCTAAGAGTTTAAACCTGTTTTATCATATAGTTACGAGCTAGTTATCACATTTTATGCTGCAGAGATCTGAAAACTATGGTGTGTGTCAAAGTTGCTCATCGCTGGTCGTAAAATGTTTTTTTCTGTGCCGGCTCTCATTCACTCGATTAAAAGAGAGGAGCGTTTCTGCTGCGATGGTGCATTTGTCGTTTTCAACAATGTTTTACGTAGACCTCGATGAGTGAGAAGTGAAATTGACTGCAGTGCAGAAAGTGGGTATACTTAATGCCAATGTTCTGTTTCTGTGATGGAAGACGGTGCGTGTTTCCGAGGGGTAAAGGATCAAAGGTCAAACTAGGCACCGTGGACTCGCTTTGCGAGCGCCAAACACGCACTCCCTCGGTGCACTACGTACGATCGTTACTAGTACAATACTAGCAGGTCGAGCGAAAAAGAATTTCCCCTGCAGGCTCGACTTAAGCGGCGTCGACTGTATAGTTAGTAGTTGAAAGCAGATCAGTTCAGTTTTTCTACTCTTCGACGCAGAAAGTTCAATCTCTTAATGTAGATTTCACCAGCACCATCCCTTAATGTTGAAAATGATCACTGTGTGATATTGCTATGGGCGTGTAGAACAACCGTTGGGCCTCAACGCAGAAGATTTGCTTTAGCTTTGAGAGAAGGTGCGTATCACGAGAAACTGGAGCGGATCTGTTATCTCTCGGGGCGGTCCGTGGCGCAGTGGTTAAGGTGCCTGCCACCAATGCTAAAGGTGCGAGGTTCGATTACGGGTTCCGGCGTCGGATTTTTCTCCTCTAGTAAGTGTCACTGTTCATTCGGGCGGACCGTCGGGGGTTCTTTCTCCGGGTACTCCGGGTCTTCCTCCCCCTCCACTTTGGTATCAGCTTCATCCAACTTAATCAAATTTCAAATACAAACGATTTGAATTTCCAAAAAATTTCAGTAGCTCGCTTGAGCTTGCCCTTAGCACCACGTGAATGTTCTGTGTTTATGTACAGTGTGTGAGTGAATGGGCGTGATTCACGTGAGCGTGCTTGTTGGGTTCAGTTCGCGGCGGCGCTTTGAGCCGATTTTCAATTGGGATAAAGCGCCTATTTAATGCGCTTATTATTATCTCTCGCGGGATGGGGATGGGTTTAATTTTTTTTTTTTTGGGGGGGGGGGGACAGAAGGGGGGGAGGGAGAGTGGGGGGGGGGGGGGGGAGAGCAGGCGTGCAAAGCGTGATCCTCTTGCACTTACTCACCACCTGTCCGAATATCGAAAAAGAGGGGAGGGCAGCGGGGTGCGTGCGTGGGGAGGGGTGATGGTGGTGGATGTCAGCACCAGAAAAGGGACTTCGATATAGAATTTTAAAGATTTTCGTAGGGGGGAGGGGGGCTGATGTGGAGAGTCCCGGAAACCCTAGACACCCCCTCCCCCAGATTCGCCCCTGAGAAAAAAATCTTACAAATATTGTTGATGTGCACTTGCCCGTGTTTGCCACGATAGCTTGTAGTCAACATTAAAAAAAAATCCTCACAACAACGTGACCGATTCAAAACAATGTATCTCTATGAGGCGATATCCTTGAACAAGAACAAGTTTGCAAAACGAGTGCAAAGTCAAGGTCACATCCATTCTATATTTCCAGTTCATGCTTCTGGTGAGTTTTTACAAAGTAGTTTCAGCAAGAGGCATAGATCATCATTAACTCCTGCCATTGCGGCAGGTCATAAAGATCTTCACCGTTTGCAGTTGGGTGGCGTTCGTTCAGCACAGACCAATTATTTAAGATTATACATAAATTAACTCATGAATACAATGTTTACTTTAAACGAAAGTCAAGCCCTCTGCTTCCAGGTCGAGGCCACAGCAATCATGTTTTTATTACCATTTTAAATAAAGGAACAAATCAATTTGTAAATTCAAATTTGATGTCATGATAGTGATATGTACTAAATGTTTTCTTTAATAAAGAGCAAGGACACAAACAACAAAGTTTGTGTCTGGAACAGCTGCATACTGGTACCCCCCAACCCCCCTCCCCCCACCCCCCCCCCCATTTGTGCCAACAGCCTAAAGAGAACTGTTACCATCTGGAAGACATTAGACATTGTGCTGTGACTGTACTATTCAAAGTATGTTGACTAAATAGGGACTCACGGTGAACGTTGACGGTGAAACTGCAGGCATGATCGTCACCCCAAACCCAACCTGAGACCACGTATTTGACTTCAGGCGCCCCTCCTCCAATACAATCTCCCGGATTGGGTCCGTAATGATGATCACTGTAATCATCAGAACCATCACACAATATAAACACGTGTACGAAAATGTTACACGTGTTCATGAAACATTGCATTACCAGCATTGCAACCTTTACAGGAGATCGTGATATTTTTTCAGGGATTTACTTTAAATATATTTAAAAAAAAATATTGTACCACTCACGCTTGTTAAACAACGTTATTATAATAGAGTCCATAAAAACCTCGTGGCTTTGATCCCGACACGATGATGATGATCATAACGTGCGCAAATATTACAAGAGACCTGCTACATACATGAAGGGGTTGACAGTTCGCAATGCCTCCTTTACAACTGATATGTTTTTGGGTCACACGGACTACCTTAACTTTTATTTAATTCTGAAATATGAATATCGTAAAATGGAAGAATTTTCTGCTCTTCACCTCATTTCATACCTAGAAAACGGGCGAAAATGTAGCTTGGACACCGCTGATGTGAGGGCCTACCTAACTGGCTCGTGAATTCATGTCTAGGTCATGAAGGTAACGCAAACATCGAGGACCCATTCTTGTAGCAGTCAAAGTCCACCCTGGAAAAGTGACTTAAAGATCACCCAACCTTTTTTTTTATAGTATTGCAAACGGAGATGGGATTCGGCGTAGTGACCGGTACGCAACGTTTCGCCGAATAATATTAGTATGCATGAAATTCCTTGCGCATCTGAGTGTGTTCCGCGTTATTCCGCTTAGGGGTGTTCGAACAGAACGTTACAACCATGGATCCAGCAGGTCGCTTTTGATCTTCTGCTTCATTATTATTTAATCTATTACAGAAAATGATAAACTGCAGAAAGACACTCGAAGGGCTGTGGATGGAATAAACACTGCAGCAGATATAAGTTTTTAATGTAAAGGATTGTGCACTTAGTAGGGAGCATGTGTATTTTCAAACACCTTTGCTACATACGGCCACACACACCAACTATACTATTCATCAGCCAGCTCCAGTATAGTTTTGTAAAATATCTTCGTTTCTGGTTTGTGTCTGAGTGGTACTTTTGAAATCAGTTAAGTGTTAAGAGTTTCTGGCACCACTATAAGCTGCGGCACATGCTTTAACATAAAATCTGAACGATTGTTTGAAAAACTGGAGTAAAAATATTACTTACTCCATTTTTCAAACAATCATTCAAAGTTGATGTTAAAGCATGTGCCGCAGCTTTATGTGTTGCCAGAAATTCTCTCTTATAAAGAAGTCATGCAAGGTCTGAGCTCTGAGTGGTGCTGACGCACAATGACCTCAATAAGCCGCTACACGTAAAAGCAGGAGATGGATCGTCTATAATAATTCAAGGGCAGTGCCAGATTAGCTTCATGGCACGAAGCTAATCTGGCGCTAACTTATGAATGATCAAGGTCGATCCATCGTCTGCAGCTGGTACATGGTCGTGAGGTGACACGTCCAAACTTTGGCAATGCGGCCAAAGGGTTAAATGATCTTCGTGCAATTTAGATCGTACCCCCTACAGATATTAAGCGATACAGCCCCAGAAGACCCCCCCCCCCCCCACCGCCACCCCCACCCCCTAATTGTCAATTGTCAGAATCAAATTGTCAGAGAGGGAGAGCAGCCCCCCCCCCCCCACTTGTCAATTGTCAGAATCAAATTGTCAGAGAGGGAGAGCATCGCGTCAACTCATACACAAAGTCATGTATAACACTGACATACTGGTGCCGGCTTTACGTGAATTAGGAATATTGTATAACACTGACGCGTTTGGTGCTTTTACGTCACCGTCATTGTCTGATTTCTCTCCCTAAGTCGAGGATTTTTTACTTATTACATTTTTTTCTGCAATGAATGTTTTTGGAAAATGTGAATAAGTACAAAGCTGGCTAACGAACTCGTCCAATGTCTTTCTGCAAACTAGCTAGATTCAAAATTTCAAGTGAATATTGCGAAAATTACGGACTCTAAGATGGGACAACCAACTTTCTATAAACGGTCAATAAACTCTTCAATGAGACATCAATTTTCAATATACTCGGAGGCTCTCTTAGACACCTATTGAATGAAGGATTTTTCTACATTTTCAAGCGCGCACGCACACACACACACACACACACACACACACACACACACACACACACACACACACACACACACACACACACACACGCACGCACGCACGCACGCACGCACACACACACACACACACACACACACACACACACACACACACACACACACGCACGCACACATTTTTTATCTTGTTACTTCTTTGCCAGAATTTGAGGCACACCCGCCCATAAGGTCATTTGCATGCTACTGAACGGACTCCGACTAGCCCCCATCTCAAAGTCTACCATACTTTTAATAAGTAGACAAAAGCAGACAAACCTCAAACCTCAAACAAACCAATCAACAAACAAAATCAACAACACAACAACAAGAACAAACCCTCAGATTGAAAAACAAAATAAAAAAAAACATTTTAAAAACTCAACTAAGATGTTTGCGTGGAAGATATGGTACCCATTGTTTTTATTGTTTGTTTTTTTCTTTTACAAAGTACAAGGATTTTGGTCTAGTTTTGCATTAGTATTATATGCCCCGAATGGCTGCCTTAAGTATCAAGAGCGCGAAAACCTAAACAAAATAAAGTCAAAATTATATGTTTGATGAACTGTGTTTCCATGAAAGGATCTCCATACCTATGTATAGTAGCAACTAGTGAAAATATTTACTCTACTAATAAAACTCACGGGCTGGAAGGTGCGTCCCAACTGACGATTGCACATATTGCCCCTGGATCCGCAGTAACATACTTATTACCGGGACATGTTATCCTTTTTCGCCTGTGATGTGTGACTGACGAATAAAACAACAAATATTAAACATAATTCACTTTGTTTTCTGCTACTGATAATAATGCTTTGCTGAAAAGGCGTGCAAACAATACGCGTGTTTTCCGCAGAAAGGTAACATTATTAGCAGCAGTCAAGGGATTAATGCAGCGAGTGTAAGGATGACAGTAAATGCCTTTATCTCCATTACAATTTCAAACTCGTCATGTCCGGGTCTTTGTGTAGTTTATCACGATCGATCGTGAACCGCGATTTCTTTATGAAGAAACGGCAGAAACGGTTTCCTTTGATAAGCTGAAGCTTACATCATTCAGGCCAAAGACCGAATTTAATTCTTACGAAAATAATCGATATTGATGTTGCTGGTTTCAGATGCATGATGCAATGTGAAAGTTAGTGGCAAATTAACCTGGCGCCCTCAAAGCTAAGCAGGCATTACCCTTGATCTATCGCAGTCGATGTATCGACCGAGGTAGTGTGTCAAACATGAGATAACTACTCATGAACACTATACATAAGAAATATCACCCTCTACATCATACCTGCCATTCGCTTCCACTTTCCATCAACACACTTGAATCTGTTGATGACCTCGTGTTGCCGTGTCGTGCACGTGCTGTTCTCTCCAACACGTTCCCCTGTCAGGTCAAACACTGACCACGATTTTGTACAGGACGCGAAGTCATCGGAGAATCGATTGGTGATCGGACATGACTTTTCTAGTTCCTTGGGCTCAATGAAATACTGTACATGAATAGTATGATTACGCACGGGTTACATAGGTTTCATTATACTTGTACGTCTCAGGAACCTTTAAGTTGAAACCTAACACAACGAAAACGTGCACTTCCTGGTCATGGCATATAACAGTTCCACATCATTTGTTTTGTTTCTCCTCGTTATTTTACATGTCAAGTCTGAGAGTGCTCTACTGCACTAATGCCATGGAATTTCAGGCTGGCGAGCTTGCATTGCGTCATCAGGACACCAACTGCCCTTTTTGTGACTGCAAGGCTCACTAGATATAGAAAAAAGGGGGAGGGGAGAGAAGGAATGGCGGATATATCATTTGAGCCTTCCACTGAAGCACCCACTGCAATAGGCATTGGACCTGCTATTGGATGGAGTTATTTTTTGCCGCGTACGACCGGGTTTGCCCCAAGGGGGGCTCATCAGAAGCCTCTGAAACCTTTGAGATTATATGAATACACATTTGAGAGGTATTTGAACTGAATTAAATGGAATATAATAAGCTGTATTGTCCAATACTTTCAAAAATAATTTCAAAAAACGAAACTTTTAAAGTAGTATTTTATACTGATCTCTCCCTTCAGTTGCATTTATCTTTCCGAGACACAATCAGTCAATCGATCGACCGACCGTCCGATTGATCGATCAAGCCAGCCAACCGGAAACCGACTGCCTGACCGACACATCCGCCCATCGATCCGTTAATTAGTTAGTCAGCCAATCCGTCCGTCCGTCCATCTATTCATCCATCAAACCACCCATCAGTCAGTCAGTCAGTCAGTCAGTCAGTCAGTCAGTCAGTCAGTCAGTCAATCAGTCAGTCAGTCAACGAAGCATGCAAACAAGCAATGAGCGAACGTATGGCTCGAAAAAAATACAAACCGCCGGCTCTTTCGTCTTTCTGGAGATTCCAGAAGAGGTAGTCTGGTCTTGTAGTTGCAATGATGTCGTTATTATAGCAAACAACCAGAAAATTCCAAGGCGGTGTCTCATCACGTCTTCTATGGCCATGGTCTTTTAGATCCTCGTGCCAATCAACGATGTTATATTAATCCATCTTTGGAAAAGAAACAGATGAACAAATGAGGCTGTAGTTTTCGAGCATTAGAGATGTGTACAATCTCGTTCAGACGGAATGAACAGTAGTCGAGGGACAACAACTCAGCTCTTGGGTTGGTTCAGGGAAGGTTCAGCGTGCGATCGAAAGGTGGGGGGGGGGGGGGATTCTCTCCACATGCCATTTATTTATAAGACGGGTAGGCCAAGTGGCACTACTCTTTGGGAAGGCATCTTAAATATTTCGTCTGATTCAACAACTTTAACTCACTATTGCATGCAGATTACGGTGTTGCTGATAAAAGTGATGAGCACATGGTAGTTAACCACATGCGCTGGATTAAAACAGATGTGGCTATTTTCGTAACATCGATCTCTTCAGAGCGATCGCCTCAACATCCAGTGCAATCATATGAGTTCATTTGTAACATTAATCCTTTTACTGTCGGAATCTTTGCTATATATCTTACACTGCATTGAAGTTCTAGTTTCATTTTGAATAGACACAGGTCTACCTAGCCTGCGACTACCTTGTACTCCTCCTGATAGGTATAGCCCCCCCCCAAAAAAAAAAAAAAAAAAAAAAAAAAAAATCTGGGACCACACCAGGGTTGGCCTGCAACACCGAAATGCGGCTTGCGCTGTTACAAACGTTGTGTTGATATACTAATCAACCAGTTCATACTAAATAACTTCTATATCTGTAATCCAAAAGACTAGAAATATATCTACCTCACCAGTAGAAAAAAAAATCAATTTCTAGTCAAAATTAAAATGATGTCTAACTTGCATTAGAAGGGCGACAAAGGAAAAGGAATGACAGAGACTGTAATAAGTTGTACAATCAGTTTTAGTGTGAACGCAATCAGGAAATAAAGGCTCTTCCAGGTCTTGTTTGATGGTCTGTATCCGCGAAGGCAGATCACAGTGCTGATCTTCATTCGTTACTCATAAAATATACAGTATATAGGTGAACAAAATATATATACTGATCCCCTTTTCCCTTCCCAAGCGCGAGTCTACAGAAAGGTCCATGACGCCATCGCAAATACACTGTATATGGAATTTGTCACTGTCGCTTGTTTACTAAGATTTCAAGAGAAGTTACTTAGTTCATTCGGGGTTTTAACGTCCACGGCACCGAAGTGATAATGTACGGCCCTGACGGGCGGGTTATGGCGGACAGGGAACTCCATTGCCTATGGAGTACGACCTGAACACTGATCAACTCAGGCGCACTCCAACTGTGCCACTCTGATTTACCAGGACCTTTCAACGGACATGTTATTAAACAAGCCCTTCTTTTCCCCCTGGATTGCGAGTCCAGCTACCGGGGCCGGGACGGGCTTCGAACCCACGACCCGGCGATTCCCTTCGCTCTCCTGCTTCGATGCTTAACCACCTGCACTATTTCGGACTCTCAGTTTCAAGAGAACAAAAATGTGATAGGAATACACGGCAAAGAGCCACTACCCAGTAAGCAAAGGTCCTCGGGCCCACGACGGTCGCAGTGGGCCCGCGCACGGATGTGCGCGGGCCCACTGCGACCGTCGTGGGCCCGAAGACGTTTTGCTACTGGGGTAGGTTAGTCTGACTTCTGTACTACCTTCAACCGACATTGGTAGCCAAGTTTGCATTATAAGAAAGACATCAAAATATAGAACCTTTCACGGCCAATTTTACATAGCAAAACACCCCACACCGTATGTCCTAGTTTTACCGCGCGGTGCGTTCTGGACCGAGAATCGCATAATACATCTCTAGGCAACTGGCAAGCTTGAGAGTGCAAATAACCACGACTTACCTGAGAATCAGTGTCATCGCACTCCTCACAAAAGCAACAAAACACACGAAAATGAAACAGGCGAACCTTTACGATTCATCGTCACTACTGTATATATCCAACGGTTCAATTGTTTGCTCTACAAAGCAGAGAAACTGAACAGAATCAGTGGTGAGCGGCGCAGCAGACGAACAGGCTAAAGC
>BTPG01000001.1:228839331-228879331 GCA_036245525.1 Semisulcospira habei | reverse complement strand
CGTCACGCCTGCCCCCCCCCCAATTTGTTTTAAATGGTTATTTGTGGAAGTTGTGTTTTACTATTCGATGGTTCTTCTTTTCTTGTGCGTGTGCATTTCTCAATTATCTTACAGAATCGGTCTGTGGGCCTAGTGTGTTCATGGTTCTATAGTTAAATATCCTCACTTTGGCACTGCTGATCTGCACCTGTCACAGTACTTCACACACAGAGTGTCATGTGCCCATGCATTCATCACAGGGGCTCATGTAAATCAGTGCCTCTTGCTGTGCGATACAATCCTCAGCGCTGGACGTACAAACAGTTAGATCCCCTGCCCCGCCTATCAGGCACCCAATCGCCAGCCCACAGAAAAATCTACATCCCCTAAATGGATGGTTGGTTGGTTCGGGGTTTAACGTCCACGGCACCTAAGTGATAATTGACGGCCCTGACAGGCGGGTTTATGGGGGACAGAGAAATCTATTTCCTATGGAGTACGACCTTAACAATGATCAATTCAGGCGCACTGCAACTGTGGCACTTTGATTTACCAGGATCTTTCAACGGACATGCTATGGAACAAGCCCTTCCTTTTCCCCTGGATTAACCCTAAATGGATACATCATGTCTAGCCTATAACCCATGTCTTTTTCTGGAACTTAAGAAATAGGCAGGAGAAACACACATACACAAACAAGAAGGTGCACTACTAAATGTGGTCGGGGTAAATACCCTGATTTCCCACAGTAGATGCACAATACAATACACAACAGTGTAACGATACAAGTTTTTGCCTCGAGTTATAAAATACTTACAAACCAGATAGGTGAGGCTAGCGCTGGTAGAATTGTACTCAAACTAAGGGGAATTACTCAGCGTTGGACAGAAACAGTTAAATCCCCTGCCCCCGCCTATCAGGCACCCAATCGCCAGCCCACAGAAAAATACGCAGATAAAGAACCAGACGATCATCTACATCCCCTAAATGCATACCTCAGGTCTAGCCTATAACCCATATCTTTTTCTGTAACTTAGGAAGTAGGCAGGAGAAATACACATACACAAACAAGAATGTGGTCGGGTAAATATCCTGATTTCCCACAGTAGATGCACAAGACAATACACAACAATGTAACGATACACGTTTTTGCTTCAAGTTATAGAATACTCACAAACCAGACAGGTGAGGCTAGCGCTGGTAGAATTGTACACAAACTATCACTCGAGGCAAAAACTTGTGGCATCGACGGCAATGAAAAAGCTGACAGAACGGCAAAAGTGGGCCCAGGCGAAGAACAAATTGAAAATGGAGTTAGCTTCACAGAGATGAAGACTATCATTAAGTCTGTGTACAGACCACCACAGCGGCTCCTAGACAGTTACCATCATCTGTCCAAACAAGAGCAGGTGACCATCTTCCGTCTGAAGACCGGGCACAACCGACTCAATTTCCACCTGCACAGACGCTTCCACCTCGTGCCGTCTCCCCTGTGCCCTTCTGGAGAAGCAGAGCAGACCTCACAGCACATCCTCCAGGACTGTAGGAACCACCAGCTGCTGAGGGAGGAGATATAGCCGAAGCCGGCCACTCTACAAGAGAAACTGCATGGGCCTGTGGAGGCGCTACAGAAGACTACAGATTTCATTTTGAGAGCCAAACTCCAAGTGTGACGGCGTTCGAGAAGAAGAAGAAGAAGAAGAATAAGAAGAAGATAGTCAGCCGGTGTATGAGGTATACATCATGGGTGATCATGACTATTTCTGTGATCTGATCATGTGTTCCTCATATGGGGAGGTTTTTGGGTGTATAGAGGAGTATCACAGTTTTCACAAGTGGCTGTGTTGTTCCACAGACAATTGGTAATTCCACAGTAATTGGTAGTGTAGTGTTGTTATCAAAATCACGGTGATTGCTCAGGCAAGAAACTCCAGGTAGAACATTCTTGTCAATAAGAAAATTAACATCATATAAGAATCAGAAGTGCCCGATTAATCTTGTTTTGTTGAGGAGGTGGGGTGGAGGCGGGGAGGAGGACAAGTGCATGTAGATATGAGCAGCCCTTCCTTTTATAAGTGCTGTGTCCCAAGATCAAAGAAAAAAGTTTTAACAAATAAAAATCGTCACCTCTGAGAACTCTAGGTATGTCTGAGAAAACCCCAAGAAAAAAAAGAAGAAAAGAAACACGCGTCGAGAGAACGGTTACAACACGATAGTACAATATTTAAAAAAAAAATCACAAAAAGAAAAGCACCAAGAAAGAATAATTTCAACACAACTTACTTGTAATTGTTTGTTTGAAGCGTGTTTCTTTCTTTGTTTCTTTGCTATGATTTTTATGCTCGCCTGATAGTCACTGTTTTGGTCTGGACTCCTTTTGTATGACACAGTGAGGAAAACAGGGAGGGGGAGGGAGGGCTGTTGTTGCCCCCCCCTTTCGAGACACCCTCTGGATCCGCCCCTGGATTGGGCTGTTGGGTGGATTTTCTCTCTTTTTTTCTCTCTCTCTGTCCTTTGCCGTCGTGTGAATGTGATGATGTTCGTCTTGTCTTAGATCGATCATGGTCGCATAGATTCATGTTTGTCGTATGAATGTAATTTAAAAATAAACGGGTGTGTGTGGTATGCGAGTTGTATTTTGTGTTGGATACGTTTAGACCTTAGAAATGAGACGGAAACAAGAAACATGTGAAGCTTTTGGAAATAAATTGAATCATTAACCGTTGACCTTTCGTTGAGTTTTGCTGTTAGCTTCAGCGAGAGTAAATGTGCGTATGAACGTTTAAATTATCACCAGACTATCACAATTTCGAATGTTAGACTGACATGACTAGGAAGGGAACAATGTGCACAACCATTGATCTATCGAGATAGCACTACCTTTTACGATTCAGTAACAAGATCAGTACCTGTTTACTTTATTAGCGCCACGACTAAAGAGAACTCTGTTAGTTTTGGGGTCGTGACCTAGTAGTAGCATTATAGTTACACTACTTTTCATGAGCCCCTTTGACTGCGGGGGCACTTGACACTCTGTTTCTGGCTGAAACACTATGACGAGGTGCACGTATTTAGTGCGAACTGAGGTTATTTGACTAGTCTCGACACATTAGGCCCACCCACTGATTCAATACGTAAGAGAGGACAAGAAAGCTAAAGACGACTGCGTGCCGAGATAAAAGGAAATCTCACCAACCATCCAACCGCCACTAAAAAAAGAAGAAGTAATAATTAAAAAAATGAAATAAATAAAACCCTGACCAACCAACCACCCCACGCGCTGGGACCATATTGCTTTGAGGCGCGTACCCTGGGTGGTGGATAGGGGTTCCCTCGCGAGAGGGGTGCACCGAATGAAATAAGGTGCTGTGAACCAACATGGTCTAAGGGAAGGAGACCCCGACAGAAAACCCCTGGTCCTCCTAGTAAGGGGGTTGTGCGTGGGGGTAGCATCCCCACCATGCAAATAAGGAAATAGCTACAGAAACGCCGACGAATAGACAAACAGCAATTCCTTTCCAGGAGGAGGAAGGTTCTTCTACCAGAAGATTTATGACGTCGTGTAGTGAAAGCCGGAAGTCTTCGAAAGCCACAGGACCGAGCCGCCTCTCTCTATCCAGGGACACAATCATGGGCACATGGAATGTCAAGACCATGTACCAGAGCGGGAAGGCCGCCCAGATAGCAGCGGAAATGCAAAAGTACAACCTTTCCCTGCTAGGTATCAGTGAAGCACATGGACGCAGTCTGGCCAGAAAAGACTGTTAAGTGGGGAGATGATTCTGTATTCAGGTCATGAAGAGGAGAATGCCCCCCATACAGAAGGTGTAGCATTCATGCTGTCACCAGTGGTACAGAGAGCACTGATGGGCTGGGAACCTCTTGGGCCAAGAATTATCACAGCAGTCTTTAGAACCAGGAAGATTAAGCTCAATGTCATCAAAGGTTACGCGCCCACTAATGACAGTGACGAGGAAGAGAAACAAGAGTTCTACGATCGACTCCAGAGTGCTGTGGACAAATGTGCGGAGCGAGACATTACCATCGTCATGGGCGATTTTAATGTCAAAATAGGGGAGGACAACACCGGATACAAACAGGTGATGGGGAGATAAGTGAGAACGGGGAGAGGTTTGTAGGCTTTTGTGCTCTAAACAGTCTTGTCATTGGAGGCAGCATCTTCCCACACGGAAGAATACAGAAAGCAACTTGGGTCTCACCTGGCCATACTACAGAGAACCAAATAGACCAAATTTGCATTAGCAAGAAATTTAGAAGATCCCTTCAAGTTGTTCGAGTGAGGAGGGGAGCAGATGTCGCCTCAGACCACCATCTGCTTACCTTAAGAATAAAGCTCAAGTTAAAGAAAAGCTGCACAGAGACAACAAGAAGACAGCGCTATAATGTAGGCCTCCTGAGAGATTAGTTATTCGTGTTTAACGCCGAGCAGGCGACTAAGGCCATTTCACGGCGGGCCTCCTGAGAGAGACTGGAGTGAGAGAAGAGTTCAAATTGGTGCTGTCCAACCGGTTTCAAGCGCTACAGGAGCTAGTAAATGAAGAGGAGGCGGTCACCACAGAGCAGCAGTGGAAGGCAGTTAGAGAGTCGCTGAACTCAACCTGCAAAGACACTGTAGGGTTCAGGAAACACCATCACAAGGACTGGCTGTCGGCACAGACCTTGAAGAAGATAGAAGTGAGGAAGCAGAAGAAAGCAGTTGTCAACAACAGTCGCACGAGAGCATCCAAAGTAAGGGCACAGCAGGATTACTCGGAAGCCAACCGCGAGGTTAAGAGGAGTATCAGGGCAGACAAGAAGGCCTACATAGACAGCCTGGCAGCAGAGGCAGAAAAGGCAGCAGGCAGCGGCAACATAAAACAACTCTACGACACTACCAGAAGGTTGTCGGGCAAGTATGGCCATACAGAAAGACCAGTAAAAGACAAAGAAGGCAGGCCTATTACAGACAGAGCAGACCAGCTCGACAGATGGGCCGAGTATTTTGAAGAGTTACTGAACAGACCCACCCCACCCGATCCCCCAGACATTCAGCCAGCATCATCATGGCTTGGCTTCGCGAACAAAGATTCTATAGGGCTTGCCCACGTCGTCTGCAGGCATTTTCGTGACTGCGGAGGCCAATCCGGGACAGGCAGGTTCGACCGCAGTGGCTGCAGGGGAAGGTCTGGTCAGGGTTCTGAGTTACGACAACTCTGTTTTTTCTCCTGAGCCGCTTGTCCTTGAGGTTAGCTCTGCGAGAGTCCTCAAAGGAGACGGCTGCCTTGTGAATGGTGGAGCGCCAGGTGTCACGGTCCGCAGCAAGCGAAGACCACTGGCGGTGGTCGATTTGGCAGGCACTAAGTGACTTCTTCAGACCGTCTTTGTATCTCTTCTTTGGTGCCCCTCTGTCTCGGTGTCCAGTGGCGAGCTCGCCGAACAGAGTGATCTTGGGTAGGCGATGATCCTCCATCCTGGAGACGTGCCCCGCCCAGCGAAGCTGTGTCCGCAGCAGCAAAGCCTCGATGCTCAAAGTTTCCGCCTGCTCAAGGACCTCGACGTTGGTGACATAGTCACTCCAGTGAATGCTGAGGATGGTACGCAGGCAGCGCTGGTGAAAGCGTTCGAGGAGTCGTAGTTGGCTGCGGTAGAGGGCCCAGGACTCGGAACCGTACAGCAGGGTGGTGAGGACGACAGCTCTGTACACGCTGATCTTGGTGCCTTTTTTCAGCTGTTGATTGTGCCACACCCGCTTGAATAGTCGCCCGAAAGCACTGTTCGCTTTTGCCAGCCTGTTGTCCAGCTCCTTGTCCAGCTTGGCGTCTGACGTGACGATGCAGCCGAGGTAGGTAAACTGGTGTACAGACTTCAGTTCGGACTCGCCGATGGTGATGTGGGGAGGGCGATGCTCTTCCTTGGGTGCTGGCTGATGAAGGACCTCTGTCTTTTTCAGACTGACCTCAAGTCCAAAGAGCTGGGCGGCATCTGCGAAGCAGGACGTAATGCGCTGCAAGGCTCTCTCTGTGTGTGCAACGAGGGCAGCGTCATCAGCAAAGAGCAGCTCACGAATCAGTTGGTCTAGGGTTTTCGTGTGGGCCTGCAGTCGTCTGAGGTTGAACAGGCTGCCATCGAGACGATACCTGATGTACACTGCGTCGTCATCGTCGAGGTCCACTGTGGCCTGCTTCAACATCATGCTGAAGAAGATGGTGAAGAGGGTCAGTGCCAGCACGCAGCCTTGCTTCACGCCGTTACGAATGGGGAATGGTTCTGAGAGGTCACTGTTTAGTCTGACCTGGCCTTGCTGGTCCTCGTGGAGCTGGACGATCATGTTGCGGAACTTTGGGGGACAGCCTAGTCGCTCCAGGATCTGCCACATACCTTGCCCGCTCACAGTGTCAAACGCTTTTGTTAAGTCGACAAACGTTACGTACAGCCCTTTGTTTTGCTCGCGGCACTTCTCCTGAATCTGTCTCAGCACAAAGACCATGTCGGGGGTACTAATGTTGGCTCTGAAGCCACACTGACCCTCTGAGAGGTGGTCTTCAGCGATGGCAGGTACCAGCTGATTCAGGAGCAACCTTGCGAGAATTTTCCCGGCAATGGACAGCAGGGTAATTCCACGATAATTAGAGCAGGCAGACTTCTCTCCTTTGTTCTTGTACAGGGTGATGATGACTGCATCACGGAGATCCTTTGGTAGTGTTCCTTTTTCCCAGCAGCAGAGAAAGAGGTCGTGGAGCTTGTTGTGCAGTGCTGGGCCTCCATGTTTCCAGATCTCTGGCGGGATTCCGTCAATGCCTGCTGCTTTGCCACTCTTGAGCTGGTGGATGGCTGTGAGGGTCTCTTCGGCGGTGGGCGGTTCGTCCAATTCAACCTTTAGTGGAAGGTGTGGGATTTGGAGGATGACTGTTTCTTGAACAGTGCGCTCAGCGCTGAAGAGGTCCTGAAAGTACTCCGACCAGCGGTTCAAGATGGAGGTATTATCTGTGAGGAGTGCCTGTCCATCAGCGCTTCGCAGGGGACTTTGTACCAGGCGCCTAGGGCCATACACTGCTTTCAGTGCTTCGTAGAAGCCCCTGTAGTCACCGTTGTCAGCGCAGAGCTGGGTCCTCTGTGCAAGCCTGGACCACCACTCGTTCTGGAGTTCTCTAAGCTTGAGCTGGAGACTGCTGCAGATGAGGCGGAAGGCAGACTTCTTCACAGGGCAGGAAGGCTGGGCTAGGTGGGCCTGGTGGGCGGCTCTTTTTTTTGCTAGAAGTTCCTGGATCTCTTCGTCGTTTTCGTCAAACCAGTCTTTGTTCCTCTTTCTAGCAACGCCCAAGACTTCCACAGAAGACGTCACTGCGGTCCCTCTGACGCACTAGGACATAGTCGATAAGGTGCCAGTGCTTGGAGCGAGGATGCATCCAGGTGGTCTTTCGACTGTCCTTTTGCTGGAAAGTGGTGTTGGTGATAACAAGTTGCTGCTCTGCACAGAGCTCCAACAGTAGGCGACCATTGTCATTGCAGTTCCCAACGCCATGCTTCCCGAGGACTCCTTTCCAGGCTTCAGAGTCTTGGCCCACTCTGGCGTTGAAGTCGCCAAGGATGATGACTTTGTCGTCTGCAGGGGTGCTCTGCAGGAGGCTGCGCAGGTCAGAGTAGAACTTGTCTTTTTCTGCAGGCTCTGCCAGGAGGGTTGGGGAGTACACACTGAGAAGGGTGACGTATTGCTGGTGTCTCAGTGGGAGGCGCATGGACATGATGCGGTCGGAGTGACCCGTTGGTAGGTTTTCCAACTTAGTCGCAATGGGGGTCTTCACCATGAAGCCCACGCCTGAGAGCCGTCTTTCTGATGCAGGCCTGCCTGACCAGTAGAAGGTGTAGCCAGCGCCAAGTTCTTGGAGGCTGCCTTCCTCCGGGAGGCGTACTTCGCTGAGCGCGGCGATGTCGATGTTTAACCTCCGCAATTCATGGGCAATGAGGGCGGAGCGACGCTCAGGGCGTCCGCTGTCTGCTGTGTCGAGCATGGCTCGGATGTTCCAGCATGCTACGTTGAGTCCGGTCGTGGTCGTCATGAGAGTGGATCCGTTGTTTTTTCTTGTTTTCTGACCGCATGAGAAGATGCCCGTTGACTGCGGCTAGCCAACTGGGGTTACGAGGGGATGAGCTTTGGTTTGGTGTGCCGAGTGACGTTGTCATCCCCAGGTCAACATCAGGCGACCAATATCCTGAACCGCCTGCATGCAGGTTTGAGACTGCGGCTTCCAGTGACATCTTTCACCTGCCGTTTTGCCCCTTGCCCATCGCTACAGGACTTGGAAAGATCAGTGTCATAGTCCGTGGGCGTTTCCTAAAGCCTGCGCGGTGGAGCTTTTTGGTGGAGTGCAGTGTGCGCAGTACTGGCCTCACCCTTTAAACCCTTGGTTCGTTTGCCATGGCCTAGCAAGCTGGGACGGTGGCATCGAGGTCCTCGGGTCGTAGGTTTTATATCAGACTGTCCTTGTCTTAGTCTCTGGCTCAAAAGCCTTCCCCGGAGACACGGGGAAGTGGCGCAGTGGTTAAGGTGTCTGCCTCCAATGCCAAAGGTGCGAGGTTCGATACCGGGTTCCGGCGTTGGATTTTTCTCCTCTGGTAAGTGACACCGTCTGGGCAGTGGGCAGATGTTCACATCTTCACGGGACATAGACGACCCCGGCCCCCACGAGTTCCCTGCTGCCTTGCAGGCCTGGCCGCTTGGCTGCGGAAAGGCTAAGGGAGGAAACCCCTCAGCCAGCAGATACTGACCTAATCATCAACTGTGACAGACCCAGCCGGGAAGAAATCAGAAGAGCAGTGGCATTTGTGAAGAACGGCAAAGCAGCAGGGCCACGCGGAGGCTCTGAAAGCAGACCTAGAGACAACTGTAGAGCTGCTGTACCCTCTGTTTGGAAAGATATGGAAAGAGGAGGTGATGCCGGCTGATTGGAAGGAAGTGTACCTAATGAAGCTTCCCAAGAAAGGCGACCTCAGCAAGTGTTCCAACTACAGAGGAATCACCTTACTGTCAGTACCAGGAAAGGTCTTCAACAGGATCATCCTGGAGAGAACGAAGAGCTCCGTCGACCCCAAGCTGAGAGACCAGCAAGTAGGATTCAGGAGAAAAAAAAAAACGATCATGTACAGACCAGATCGCCACTCTCCGCATCATCGTTGAACACTCTCTGGAGTGGAGCTCCCCGCTGTACGTCAACTTTGTAGATTACGAGAAAGCATTTGACAGCGTGGACCGAGAGACTTTGTGGAAACTCCTACGACACTACGGTGTACCCACAAAGCTCGTCTGCCTGATCAAGAGCAGCTACGATGGCATGACATGTCGCGTGATCCACGAAGGGCAGTTCACCAGGGAGCTCCAGGTCAGAACCGGCTTCAGGCAGGGGTGTTTGCTGTCTCCGTTCCTCTTCCTACTGGCCATAGACTGGGTCATGAAGAGGATCACTGAGCAGAGAAAAAGCGGAATACAGTGGACACTGTGGACACAGCTTGACGACCTCGATTTTGCAGATGACTTGGCTTTACTGTCCCACACTCATCAACAAATGCAGGACAAGACCACGAGGCTTGCTGACATCTCGTCCCAAGTGGGCCTCACCATCCACAAACAGAAAACAAAGACAATGAGGCTGAACGCAACCACGGAAGAACCAGTCTTGCTAGCTGGCACCGCGTTGGAGGAGGTGGAGTCCTTCACCTATCTCGGGAGCACTATCGACAAAAAAGGCGGCCTGATGCAGATGTCAGAGCACGAATCGGTAAAGCAAGAGCAACCACTCTCCATTTGAAAAAAAGTGTGGAGTTTGAGAGAGCTGTCACAACACACCAAAGTCCGGATTTTCAACTCAAACGTAAAAGCAGTTCTCCTATATGGAGCAGAGACTTGGAGGTTGACAAAAACCACAGTCAACAAAGTATAGATTTTCATAAACAGTTGCCTTAGAAGAATCTTGAAAATCCACTAGCCAGAGAAGATCAGCAACGTCAAACTCTGGGAGAGAACAGAGCAGATAACAGCAGAGAATGAAATTGGGCGAAGAAGATGGGGATGGATTGGTCACAGTCTGAGAAAGCCAGTTTCCAATATCACTAAGCAGGCATTGTCATGGAACCCCCATGGAAAGAGGAAAAGAGGCAGGCCGAGAAACACCTGGGGTCGAGACCTCCAAGCAGACATCAAGAGATTGGGAACCACCTGGAGTAAAATCGAAGGAGAAGCACAGGTCAAGAGTTGCAGGCGTAAGTAAGAAAGTAACCAACCACCACCAAAATAATAATAATAATAATAAAAATAATAATACAAAACTTCCTAACCAACCATCCATCATTAAATAAAACCCCCAAACCCCATAAAACAAACAAAACAAACAAACAAACAAACAAACAAAAAAATGAAAGGGCTGAAGGAAGAGGGGTGTGGGTGGGTGGGTGGGGATCGTGCCCCCTAGGCCCCCCCCCCCCCCGATGCGCCACTGGGGGGGGGGGGCTATCCACTTTCTGCACTATCGCTTGCTGATTGATTGTCCGAGACATTTGAG
The DNA here is from genome assembly GCA_036245525.1 of Semisulcospira habei. NCBI lineage: Eukaryota > Metazoa > Mollusca > Gastropoda > Semisulcospiridae > Semisulcospira > Semisulcospira habei. The sequence continues at coordinate 228,868,799 of BTPG01000001.1, read as the reverse complement.
ATTGTTGTTGGGTTAAGAGTGTAGAGTACACACTATAGATATCCTGCTGAAGTGCTTTGGTTATAGAAACAATGCGACAGTGTCGAGGGTGTCACCCCCCCCACACACACACACACACACACACCCCACACCACTGTGTTTATGAAATCGTTGTTAGTTCAGGGCCGATGGCCGGGGTCGCATGAGCATTAACGTCTGCAGCAGCTCACAACAATCTATGCCTATTGAAAATTTGCTGGACTGGAATGTGAGTTTTATCGCGACAACCGAAGGCTTATCAGGCATTTTCTTCCTGGTTGGTATCAACCGCTGAGTGATCAAAAGCCAAAACCGTCTAAGAAACGTGAATCAAATTGGTCTCAGCAAGAGGCATAGATTTTCATGAGCCCTCGCGGGTCGCGGGTGCTCATGAGAATCTATGTCTCTTGCATTTGGATCATGTTCACTTTTTTTCTCAGCAGTGAAGGGTTTAGATAGCAGTCGCGGAGGCTCATGAAAATCTATGTCTCTTGCAGCTGGATCTTTGTCATTTTTTTTTCTCGGCAGCACGCGCAGTTTTAATCGTGTAATAAACAAGTACTACTTTGGGTAGACAGCATTAATTGTTTATGAGTGATCGGGGTATAAACACATATTTCTTTTTGGTTGATGACCTGCCAGTCGCTTGGTTACTTCTGATGGTGTTTGACGCCTGAGAAAAAACATGACGCCGCCAGACAGGTCTGTACAAGTAGCAGTCTTATACAAATAAACGAGTACAGTTTTTGCCTGTGCGTGCCACGAGCGTGTGAGTGTACGTGTGCGTGTGGGTAATAAAGATTACTTTTCTTGTTTTGCTCGGCCAAAAGACCAGGAAGGCTGCTTCGCTTTCCTCGTTATGTGTGCCATTGGATGGGGTTTTCTGCATTGCCAGCAGGATTTATCCATACTTGTTCACCTTACTAGGCTTGTTTACTGATTATGCAGTTTGTTCATATTTCACTATGCCGGGTGCTCTCGCACACCTACACTTTCTCGAACTTCTAACTGAATTCGTGTTTAAGTGAGCTGACGCTTAGTTGTTACTAATACCACAGGATGGCTCGCGCGCGCGTCTGTCTTTTTATGTACAGTACAATACTACTACTACCCCTTGTAGCAAAACGTCTTTGGTCCCACTGCGGTCGTCGTGGGCCCTAGGTACGGTCTTATTTTAAATCAAACTTAACTAGATAACGAAGTATGTAACGGCGAACTCTTTGTCCACTTAGTACGGTTTGATGTTTTGTTAGTAGATCGGAGCTTAACGCCTCCGACACGTTAACAAAGTCCATGTTAATATTTGACGAAGTTGTGTAGTCGCAAAATGCGTGCCTCTCAGTATCTGACTAAACTCACACGAAACAGGTCCTCTTCGACGCACAGGGTTGTGTGTTGGCGACGGTGGTTGTATATGTACCGCAATGCCAAGTGGACAAATAAATGATCTCATTGAACAATCCAATCATGTACTAGACACCACCTGGTGTACACGATGGGCGGAGTTACGATAGGACCGTCACCCAAAGGCCATAACATACAACGGGATCAGATATTTGAGTCAAATTTGTCCTTCGCCTGAACTTTAAATGGATCACTAGGACTTTTGAGTATTTTATTGGCCTCAAATAGAAACTCGTCATTTAAATTTGTTTTTCCCCATCGATGTTGTTTGTTTCCCCGTGTGATGTTTAGTTTTTTCTAACCTTATTTTCTTTTCATCGTTATTGACGAATCTTTCGTCACTTTTATTTGAGATATTTGAGAGCTAGATTTAAGGTCTTAAATTACTGAACCCCCCCCCCCCCCTCGATATAACAATGATGATGATGAGGAGGATGACGACAACGTTGAAGATAAAGAAGTGGAGTGAAAAAAAGCTAACTGTTGACTGTCTTTTATTCTGATTCTGGGGGAAGTGGATGTAAGGTGATGGGAAGGGATGGGGTGGGTTAAAGTAGTGTATAATTGTGCGTGTGTCTGAGAGAGAAAGAGAGTGTGCTGTTGTGCATGCGCAGTGAGTCCAGTGATTTCCTGGAGAACAGCGCTATACAAGAATTATTTATTATTATTATTACTATTAACCCCTTTGCTGCAAGTGATCACGAATTTCTCACCTTGTGAGCTCCGCGACAGCGAGGGCTCATGAGGGTTTATGTCTCTCGCAGCTGGGTATCGTTCGCCTTGCCCCGGCAGTTAAGGAGTTAAAGGGACATTGAACAGAATTACTTTGAGTGCTAACATGCGAATAAAATTGGTATTCAGAGTTTGTCCTATTTTAAAAACAAATTTCTACACTTAGCTTACCCTTCTTTTCATAAACCATCGACCAGACATCGTGCATCGTGGAATTCTCCTAAGTAGCAAAGGAGAAGAAAAGAAAAATGCATTTTGCGACATTCAGGCTTCATAACATAAGTAAACTACGGTTATATAAGTCCTTCTGTCCCGTTGTAGTATGACATTCAAAGGACGGTTATAAAGGAGAGATTATGCACTATAAAGTTATCATTTTTTCCTGTACGACGTCGATTTAATCTACCATAATGATCGTGATACAGGAGTAATTATTCTAAAATGTTATGAGAGGTGGAGGGGGGAGGGAGAGGGGGGGGAAGGGTGGGGGGGGGGGAGGGGGGATTTGCACGTTCGGGTTGCTTTCTGAGTGAATGTCCGACACATTCGAGATTGTTGTTGGTTTAAGAGTGTTGCGTACACACTATAGATATCCCGCGTAAGTGCATTGGTGATAGTAACAGCCAATGCGACAGTGTCGAAGGCTGACCCCCTTTGTCAATTCAAAGTCGCATGAGCATTAACTCAGTCAGCCCAGTGCCGTATTTCCCCAATTTCGGGGGCTTCGTCTAGCAAATATGTACCAGTTGCAGGAGACGAATCGGCCTTGATAATGCAAAGGTAGTGCCAGATAAGTTTGGCGCCCGACGGCGCCAAGCTAATCTTGCACTACCCTTGAATTATCATGGTCGATCCATCTTCTGCTGTAGTGCGTCGGGGCTGAATGGGTTAATGTCTGCAACAGCTCACAACAGTCTATGCCTTTTGAAAGTTTGCTGGACTGGAATGTGAGTCTTATCCCGACAACCAACGGCTTATCAGATATTTTCTTCGGGTCGCGGGGGCTCACGAGGATCTATGTCTCTTGCATTTGGATCGTGTTCACCTTTTTCTCGGCAGTGAAGGGCTTAAAATAGGTCGTTTCAACAGCACGCGCAGTTTACATCGTATCATAAACACGCACAAGTTTCAGTGACCAAAGCCAATCAAGAAACATTAACGTCTGCAATAGCTCACAACAATCTATGCCTATTGAAAGTTTGCTGGACTGGAATGTGAGTTTTATCGCGATAACCAAAGGCTTATAAGAAATTTTCTTCCTGGTCGGTATCAACCGCTGTGTGTTTGAAACCAGTTTCTGATGTCATGGTTAACCCCTTCGCTGCAACTGTTTCTGAAATTTTTGTTTCTGAAATCTTGTTTCATTCAATGATCAAAAGCCAAAACTGTCCAAGAAACATGGATCAAATTGGTCTCACCAAGAGGCATAGATCTTCATGACCCCCCGCTGGTCGCGGGCACTCATGAAGATCTATGTCTCTTGTTGTTGGATCATGTTCACTTTTTCTTGGCAGTGAAGGGATTAAGATAGATCTTTTCAACAGCAGTTTAAAGTTTCAGTGACCAAAGCCAATACCATCCAAATAACATGAATACAAATTGGTCTCAGCAAGAGGCATAGATCCTTATGAGCCTCCGCACTCGCGGGCGCTCATGAGGAACTATGTCTCTTGCGGTTAGATCATGATCACGTTTTTCTCGGCAGCACGCGCAGTTTCAATCGTGTGATAAACAAGCACACGTTTACTTTAGGTAGACAGCATTAATTGTTTCTGAGTGATCAGGGGTATCGACACATATTTCTGTTTGGTTGACAACCTGCCAGCTGCTTGGTTACTTCTGATGGTGTTTGACGCCGAGAAAAACACAACGCCAGACAAGTCTGTACAAGAAGCAGTCTTATGCAAACAAACGAGAACAGTTTTTGCCTGTGCATGCCGTGGATGCGTATGCGTATGCGTGTGTGTGTATTGTAGTATTTAACTTGTGATTAAATGTATCTATACAGGAACCAAAGCTAAAACCAAAATTTGTGAACCAGTCAGGTCTCTGAGCTTTTAGTCCACCCTTGGCCCTCGATGTGTCATCAAACTGTGGTTACGAGTAAGAGCTTCTCTGGTATTTGCATCTACAGTCACTTCGCTTATAACAAGGTCGGATAACAAAAGTCGAACATACCAACATATTTTCAGATGTTTCGGCAGCACTCTTCCCATGTCAATTATTTTGCTTCTAGCAAACTTTGGACATAACAACAAGAAAAATTAGCTCCCCTGGCAAAATGTTATATCCGACGTTGACTGTGTTTATAAAGTCACCAATGTAGAAACCAATGTAGTAACTGTGTAACAGTAAAGGGGGTAGAAACTGTCCCTCTACAAAGGCCGTGTATTGTTACGTTCTAAGTGCTGTACATTATAATTATTGCACTTCAGCTGCTGCGTTCTCGGTCATACACAACACTAAACCAGTTAAAAGTACATGGCAAAATAGCGGGCATATTCACCATGTTTGACTGAGCACCCTAAATATACCGACGAGGAATAAATGCGACATGTTTGGAATCATCAAAGACGCTTCAGTGTTTCCGATAATTCCAAAGCATCTTTGGCTCGTCTGTATAGATCATGATACCACGAATAACAAGGCTTCGCAGGCATCACAGCTACCTATTCTTAACCAAAGCTACTTAACACATATCTACACACGCAATCTGCCCCTCTATCCCAGCGCTCCCAAGACCGAAGCAGGTACTAATAAACGAGACCAGGTTTGACTGCCAGTGCTTGTAATTTAGAAGAAACTACGAAGTAAGTAGGAAAAAGCAAGGGTATTCATTTACTTGCTAGTTTCTTCCACGCAGAAAAGTATATTATGCACAGATAAAACCTTATTAATTCTGTGTTAAGCGTCTTTCACTTGTCGTTCTTGTTAAGTGTTGTTTTGGTGCAGCATCTCTTTCTGCCGATGTGTATGCATTTTTGTTTACCGTATTTAAAAAATACGGAAGACTTTGAAATGGGGCTTGGTTGGAGCGCATTCCGGAGCATGCACATGACATTTTTGGCGTGCTTCGCAGAAATTATGGCAAAGAAGTAACACGATAAAAATGACGTCACGTCTAGCTACGCAAACCTTGCTTGAGAACGTCTTTTGGGCGCCAAGTGCCGCGCGCGCGCGCGTGTGTGTGTGTGTGTGTGTTTATGTGTGTGTGTGTGTGTGTGTGTGTGTGTGTGTGTGTGTGTGTGTGTGTGTGTGTGTGTGTGTGTGTGTGTGTGTGTGTGTGTGCTACAGCGACTAGAGCCCGCGTTTGAGGACGGACCAACTTGAAATTTTAGGATATTGTCCCTGAAAGATTTATCTCGGGACCTTTTTTAAAAATATGTTTTAAGATGCTCATTGGCGAGAAAATGACCGTTTCAAAAAAGCATTTGATCGACATAACACTGGAGTCCGTAATTTTTCTTATTTTTACTAGATATTTTGCGTATAGCTACATAAAAGAGAGATATTGGATGAGTTTGTTAACCAGCATTGTACCTCTAGAACTTTTTGAGTGATAATTAAATATTTTTTGAAAAAATATATTTTCACGTTTTTGGGATTAATGTTACAAATTATATGGGTTAATCTTAAAATCTTAATCTTAAAACAATTGAATTTTTTTACGAAAAAAAAAGCAACAACAATCTTCTCAATTAATAATCGCATGATTTTCCGTATACGGTATACGCCTACAGTTTGTCTCGGCTGTCGGGTACGATTAGGTCAATTGTGACCTGTATGCCCTAGGTGTGAAAATCAGACAATGTCCTGCACCACTTTTTAGGAGTCATTTGTAAAACAGCTAACATAAGTTGATTTTTCTTTTACGAAAAAAACCCTATCTCTTCCCATTAATACCCGCATGATTTTTAAAAAACAGTGTTTGCATAAGCCTGATGTTTGTCCCGGCCCTGGGCGTGTAATGTGTGTGTGTGTGTGTCTCTCTCTCTCTCTCTTTGTGTGTGTGTGTGTGTGTGTGTGTGTGTGTGTGTGTGTGTGTGTGTGTGTGTGTGTGTGTGTGTGTGTGCGCGCGCGTGCGTATGCGCGAATGAGTGCGAGCACACACCATCACACGTGTACGGTCAATAAAAACCAACAAACGAGTCTCGTGAATGCTCAGTTTAATATGAATGTTCTACGAATCGGTGGTTTTCGAAATACTATATTAAATATCACTGTTCTCCGTCAAGTTTAATGCAGGATACGGTACACATAAAGTTCACACAAGAAAGTTAATCTGACACTATCTTTGAACTAAAAACTGCTACATTTAGTACAGATTAGTGCCCGAGCGTTCAGGCTCCACATCATAAGTATCAATCCATCTTTTGTAACTGTTGCGAAATAGAGGACACTTTCCATTTTGGTCTCTGCAATGAATACTGAACAATGTGATCGTCCTAATCCCGTCACTGCCGAGAAAATGTGAGCACCACCCAACCGGTACTGCAAGAGGTATAGATCCCCATGAGCCCCCGCAGTTGCGGGGGCTCATGAGGATCTATGCCTCTTGCTGACACCACTTTGTATCCCTGTTTCCTTAACGGATCGGGATCTGTTACGTTTACAACGATTTTAACAACACAATCCGCGTCCACTGACAGTGAAGGGGCTAAACCACAATCGGATTAACCCCTTCTCTGCCACTGTACCTACATGTTTGTTTCTGAAATATTGGTTCATTTAACAACCAGATGCCAACACCGTCCAAGGAACATGGACACAAATTGGTCTCAGCAAGAGGCATTGATCCTCATAAGACCCCGCAGTCGGGAGGGCTCATGCGGATCTATTTCTTTTGCAGCTGGATCGTGTTCACCTTTTTCCTCGGCAGTGAATAGGTTAACCCCTTTTGTGCATGCGGCCACCGGTATACTGTTAACAGTTCCTGTGCTTGCATCCACGTGGGGATTGGAGAATAATAATAATAAAATCCACGATACACAGGATTTGTTCTGTCGATATGATCAGATCATTAACAATAGACGATGTTTGGAAATCAGAAATTTTGATCTAACTCTGATTTCCAAACATCGTTTATCCAAACCGTTTATCTGAAGAAAAAAAGTGCATGTTGGCCTCCTGCAGGACGAGATGGACCCAATAGACGAAGTTCGGAAATCAGAAGTAGGTCAACATTGCACCTGTTTCGACGAAAACTGGATTAAAAGCCAGGACAAACACGCGATATTGCGATATCGCATGTTTGTCCTCACTTTTAATCCACTGTTTTCTTCGAAAAATGTGCAAATTTGACCTACTTCTGATTTCCAAACATCGTCTATTGTTAATGATCTGATCATATTGACAGAACAAATCCGTGCAAAACGAGCAAGACTGCAGTGCAGTTAATTTAAAAGCGCCGTCTTTCCATTGATCGCATGGTCGCAGCTATCCCCGGTCTGGCCCAGTTATAAGATTTTTGAAAATCATTTTTCACCTAAAATTCAAGATTTCAGAACATTGTATCAAGTTATGCCACTCTGGGCAGTTTGTGTGTGTTTGGCATGGGTATAAAACAGAAAATAAACAGAAGGAGAAATAAACGGTAAGATAGGTCATTACATAATACAGAAGATAATTACATAATACAATGTGCAATTTCACAGCATTCAAGTACAGTCACTAATCAGTCACAGTCGGATTTATTTCTGTCAAGTCGGCAAGTGACATTGATTCTCATTGGCCACGGCACGCTGCTGGAGCTCGTGAGAACCAACTCGTCTTCCGTATTAGTGCAGGCCAACCGAAACCATATACATCTGTGCCTAAGAAGTTATCTGAGCTCAAAGAAAACAAAAACTCCGATTGATACACGAACACACAAATCGTAAAATCGTTTAAAGTTCAGAAATCGAATTTTAGTTTGAAAACAGGCAAACAAAGAAGAACAACAGAAAACGCCGTGAGTGCTGGGCAGAAATGTGACGCACAGCGTTGACTTCTAGTCTAGAGGAACCTGCAAAGAGACATAAAGAGAAACAAGCGTTGACACATTGCCTTTCTTAACCAGTTCATTGCCGAGAAAATCTTAATACTACCCAGTTGCAAGAGGTATAGATTCAAAGTGGTGTCAGCTAGAGGCATAGATCCTCATGAGCCCCCGCAGTCGCGGGGGCTCATGAGGATCTATGCCTCTAGCTGACACCACTTTGTATCCACGTTCCTGGGAGGGCTAGGACATTTTGGTGTTGAATTAACAAAGAATGCAGAAACACAATCTGCGTCAACTGGCACTGAGCGGGTTAATATGTTTTAACTCATTCTACCCCATCACCGAAATCTCCAAATTTCGCCACTGTCCTCTGAAGACTGTATTGCAGTGCAGGACACAGATCGACCATGATAGTTCAAGGGTGATGCCAGAATAGCTTGGCGCCCATAGGCGCGAAGCTATTCTGGCATCACCCTTGAACTATCATGGTCGATCCTTATCTTGCTGTGGTGTGTCTGGGGTGGAATGAGTTAAATCGATCAAAGAAACTTGAATTATAAAAATCAATGTGAAATCAGATCTTTTTGTTCAGCAGATTTTCTGCTTTATACACGACCTTCAAGCCATTCTTTTACCATTAACGATTGACACAGACGTAAAAGCCTTAATTTATATACATATTGCTTCAATATAGTTGCTACACTTCAGCGTTTCATTTACAGAGTTTTTGTCAGGTTGATTTTCCCTCCATTTTTCATAACCAAAATGTTGGTCACGCCCTAAGAGGGCTGGTTCTCATAACACTGATTCTTGTGACTACGCACACGGGTTGGATTTTAGCTGTACCAATTGCAAATGCTCCCCCCCCTCCCCCCCCCCCCCCCCCCCCCGCCCTTCTGCAGTATCAAGTGCAAGGTGCGGCTGAACTAACTTACATCGTCAAACGCAGCGTTGACAACCCCATGAGTTGACCTAGGAACAGCGAGAGGTTCGTTGTGAGCATTTCTCCGAAGGATCTGTTTTGTGTCAAGTCGCACAGGGATTTCAAATGCCGAGCGGATTGCAGCCTGCACAGACAAACAAATGGGACCACATTGTCATTGCAGATTTAACATGAGACATGCTTAATTCAATTTTCACAACGTTTTGGACAGTGAAAGTGCCCAGAAGAAATTTGATGCATTTAGTTATTTTAAATCAGGGCTGTTGATACAGAATCAAGTGTGTGCTAGTCTGTGAATCTTCAGCCATAAGGTCCAAAATCATAGACCAGCACAAATATAAATAACTTGACGACAAACAGAATTAAAAAAATTAACCGAAAGTGTTGTCTTCTTAATATAAAAAAGTGCAACTCATCAAGTTGCCTATTTTATATTTCACCTGAAAGACATAGCTGACAAGCAAGCCACACCGCCCCACCCCCTCCCTATCTCCGCCGCCTCCATCGATTCGGCTTTTTCAACCTTAAACCAGAGATGTTAATGCCAGAAAAAGGTGCAATTCTGACGAGTCCCCGTTCCTCCATTTGAAATAGTAGCAGGCTGCCCGAATCCATTGAAAATAACTTCGAGCACTTTCTGACCTAAATATATCTGAATTGGGGAAACGTTTGAAACTCACCCCTTCCATCACTCCGCTTGGAGGCATGTAGTCAGCTGGAGGCGTCTTGGGTCGCCCTCCTGCGACGACTTCCGGTGTACGCAACTTTCGGGTTCTGGGATCTCTACGGCCTCTACCAGCCTCATGATGTCCTGCATTGGGAGGCTGCACGTAGTCCGCTGGGGGCGTGGACGCACGAGGCTTGGAGTCGGTGCTCGCAGCTGAAGGCGAGAGAATTCCCGTCATGGGTTCTCCGGGTGCTTGGTACATCGGCAGGTCAGTCCACTCGCTGTCCAAGGATTTGGTCGACAATCCGTCATCTGAGAAGAAGAGACCCATATGCAAAAGATAATCGGGCCGACGTAGGCCGCCGTTGACCCGCGCATGGCCGTGTGCGGGCCAAAGGCGACCGGCTCGATTATCTTTTGCTAACTGGACAGTGTCTATATCATGTTTATTAATACTTTACATCCTGAGACTGATTTAAAAAAAAAAATATGCTTATTTTCCTATGAAGGCTACATTACAGATAATTATGAGATAGATCAACCATTTTAGTTCAAGTGTGGTGCCAGAATAGCGTGGCGCCTCAGGCGCCACGCTATTCCGGCACCACGCTTGAACTATAATTGTCAAATTTATTTTAAGCAATAGGATGGAAGGACTAAAGTTGGCTTCACAAGGCAACGCTTTGAGTGCCAAAATTCGTCAATGAAAGATTTTCACAAATTATCTGAGACGGCACACGATACATTAGTATCTTTGCTGCCCCAGATTTCGCCCTTCTGGGAACACTCCTACATAGCAATGGAAAAGAAGAGTAGAAACGTCTTTCATTTTATGACATTCAAAATTCATAATGAAACAAAGGATAAACGTAATATCTCCTTTGTAATTGTTCTGAGTATGCGGGACAAAAGGGCTAACTTAAATTATCATGTTTGAATGTCGTAAAACGACGACTTTAGAGCTCTGATTTGTAAAAGTTTCTTCCGCCACGCTCAAAAGGCAGTGGGAAACTTCTGCTACGTGTGCCTACTCACAAAGATTATGAAAAGAAGGGCAGAAGAGTCTTAGATGAGACAAAACATTGGTAACCCGTTGTATCAGCAATCCAAGCCCGCCATGGAGCAGATCGCGTTAAGTGTGTCCTTTTTGCACAACATCGTTGTAAGAAAAACCATGAACATTTATAACGGACAGACTGTGAACTGTTTACAATTTTTAGCCTGGAGACGGTCGCTTTAAAGTTGTAAAAACAGCTCTGGTTCATACACTTCGGTTTAAACAAACTTCAACCTGTTTCAAGACGTGTTCTAGTCTGAGCATACAATTCTAGAAAACGCGCAAAAATATACAGCTCTGGTTTATTTATCGGACATGCATGTGTCTGCTCCTATACCTGATCGATCCGTAGAAGTTCTGCTGTGCTGAGACCGTCTGGGTTTGATGATCTTGCTGTCCTCGTAGGCAGGATTGTTGAACTGACGAACCGTCTGCGGAGTCGATGAGCGGGCACTGAAACTGGTATTCTGAGGCACAAAACAACATTTCAACTAAATGTTCCAGCGTTATGGCGAGTTTTCTACACGTGAGAAATGGTTGTATGTCTGAAAAACTACGTAAACATAGCCGGAGATGGATTGATTAATTTAACTCAAGGGTAGTGCTTGATTAGCTTGGCGCCCTCGGCGCCAAACTAATCATGCACTGTCCGTGAACGCTCATGGCTAAATCTTGAACCCTCATGGCCTCGATAATGTATGAACGGCTAACACTTCAGAATGTCCAGTTTATATGCAGCCATACTGGAGATTTCACACTTTTAAAAGTGGATGGATAGACGGAGGGATGGACTGATTGATGGAAAGATATACGTACGGTCAGACTGATGAATGACTAAACAATGGATTTATTGAAAACAGCGGTCTGATCTGAGACAGCACCTCTCCCTACAGGGAACCCATATACTTGTCACGCTTTTTTACACTGGTGACCTTGGGACTGGCCTAATCCCTTCGCTGCCGTGAGAAATGCATATACACACGATCCAACTGCAAGAGACACAGATCCACATGAACAAGCGCTCATGAAGATCGTATGTCTCTTGCTCGCACCACTTGGCATTCATGCTCCCTGGACGACCGGGGCTCTTTGGTTTTGAACGAACGAAAATTTCAGACGCACAATCTGCGTCCACTGACAACGAAGGGGTTAAAGGTCAGGATATGTAAGTGTTTTAGACGGTGGAAGACACTGGTAAAGTTTTGTTTGCGATGAACGACTATCAACAATGAACGACAGCGAAATCACGGCGGATAACCAATGTGCACTATAAACATGGACAACACTCCAAACATCTCCAGAAAGCATAGATCCTCATGAACCATCATCAGCAGAACACATAACACTTCAAACATCTCCAAGAGGCATAGATCCTCATGAGCCCGGAGGGCTCATGAGGATCTATGCCTCTTGAAGATGTTTGGAGTGTTGTCTATGCCTCTGTTAGGAGCTGTTTATCCGTGGCGATTTCGCTCTGGTTATCCGTGGCGATTTCGCTCTGGTTATCCGTGGCGATTTCGCTCTGGTTATCCGTGGCGATTTCGCTCTGGTTATCCGTGGCGATTTCGCTCTGGTTATCCGTGGCGATTTCGCTCTCGTTCATTGTTTTCAGCCGTTCGTTGCATACAAAATTTCACCATTGTCGATACATACCGAGAAAGGAACCTGAGGCACACCGACGTCTCCGTAAGCAGGATTGGTAAATTGGTAGTCGGCAGGCGGGGTGTTGGAGCGACCAGTATGCCCACTGCTGCAAGCGTCAGAGTGTGAGTGGCGTCGGCGGTAGTCCTCCCCGGATTCGAAATCGAAGCCTTCATTGGCGAAGTTGTAGTCAGCAGGAAGCGTTCTGGGTTGTCCTGGGTCACACAGGGTCCCTTCGTCTGAGCGTTTCCTTTTGGACCGTGACGGCTTGAGATCACTGATGCATACACAGAAAAGATGAATAATTTGCAACAGCCATCCAGATGTCTTGGTCTTGTAAGCCGATAGCTTGTAAGCCGATAGCTTGTATTATAATTTTGCTTTGGGAATTAAGCATCATCCAGTCTTAGGGACTGCTCGCAAAAATATTTTTTTTATCCACTCTACATGTCTTTAATAACTTGTGGAAAGCGCGGTCTTAACATCTCACAGTGACAACCCGAGGGTATCAAAAATGGATCACAATTTTAAGAGTTTAATCATTATAATGCACACTTGGTGTAAACTCGATCATTATGAAATATCAAATCACTTACTCTTCCTCGCCTTTCCGACCTTTTCTTTTCCTGCAAGAATTAAAAAAACAACCACATCATACACGAATATCATGCCCGAAGTTGTATCACAAAGTTTCAGCAGCTATTATAAAGTGTGGATTCATGCTAACACTCTAAGGTTGAAATTCGGTAAGTTGGAAGCAGTCCTCTGAAGGTCTACATATCCCGCTTCTGGAGATAGATCGACCATGATAGTTCAAGAGTGGTGAATAGCTTGACGCCGATAGGCGCCCAGCTATTCCGGCACCACCCTTTAACTAAAGTCCAGTTAGTTTATATTCTGTTGCAGTATGGCAGAGTGGTTTACGCACGTACCCCCTTTTCTTGTTGATTCCGTATATAATAAAGGCGCCGATGAGGACCGCTGTACCACAGGAGACGATGATGGCGGTCAGTTTGGTGGGGTTGTAGTCACACCGGTATGCAGCCAGCAGGTCCACACAGTCCGTGATGGGACTGCACGTCGCCGTACGGCACTCGTCGATCTCCGCCTCGCACCATTCACCTTCGTAGCCAAGGTCACAGCTGCAGGCGTAGGGGTCGAAGGTGAAGGCCCTCCTTGTTTCCTGGCAACTGCGCGAGGAGCCGCGAGGGATGCAGTGACCGTGAACGCACGGATCGTTGAGGACGTACACACCCAAGGTCAGCTGTAAGCTGTATGAAGCTGCTGCATCCTTGACCCTTGCATTGTAGGTCACCTGACCAGCGTAACCTTTGCTGACATTGAGAAAGATTTCCTTTCCTCCTAAACCCGAGAGGTCGACATAAGTGGCGTTTTGCAGCACGAGCTCTTCTTTGCTCAGAGTTACAACTTCAAATTTGGACTCTGAAAAGACAAACACGCAGTTTTGTGGTGCAATTATTCTTTACTTTTAACAAAGGGGTCGCCCAAAGCCAAAAATGCACTCAATCAGATTAGCTCCTAGGGACGTAATTTTTAATTCAATTCTGAGAATGCTCTTGCTGTGCTAATGCCATGGAATTCCAGGCTGGTAAGCTTGCATTGTGTCATCAGGACATCAGCTGCCCTTTTTGTGACTGCATCGCTATATATAGTGGGGCGTGCGTGCCGTAACAAAAATATCCGCACGCCTGACAGATTGGTTTGTTCACCGACCTGGCTTATCGTTGACACTGTCCAGGTACTCAGCAGCATCGTCCTTGTCAACGTCACTGTAGGCGATGACCCCAAGCTTGATATGGGTGGTTACGTTTACCTCGATCAGCACAGACATGTTGATACCGTTACCGGACGTTGGGCCTTGCAGCCTTGCCTGCCATACTTCACTGTTGTTCGGCGCTGCAAAATCCAGTCATTATTCCATGACGTTAAAACCCAATAACTAATGAACTATACATAATCCACTAACTAACTAACTAACTAACTAACGAACTAACTATAAATAAATAAACTGCAAAATTCAGGCAAAAGAACTTTTAAAATGCCAGAAAGAAATACGCTTAGGTAAGACTACGACAGGATTTATTAAAAGTGTTCTCTCATTGGCTATTTCCTTGCAAAATGCTGACCAAAAAGGCAACTGTCGAGCGTGTAAATGCAAAAAAAAAAAAAAAAAAAAAAAAAAAAAAAAAAAAAAAAAAAAAAAAAAATACCAACAATGAGACGGCCATGCATTACGGCGCAATGTAAGAAACGAATAAAACGTTTCGTAGTTGTAGTCACAATTTCACTCTTTGTCCTGATTGCTTTCATTTTCATTATAACCAATTATCTGCCGAGAAATAAAACACTTTCATTTTTCTTTGTCTTTTATTTTAGATGGTTGTTTCAGCCCCCTCACCGTGTAAGCTGCATATACGGTAACGCTGAATGGACGATTCGACGATATCCAACAAAGACCAGGCCGAATACATTTGCCATGTACTTATCATCAGCACCATCACGTACAACGTGCAGACAACAATTATTCCATTTATAACGCAAAGTTCTGAGGTAAACGCCTTTTTGCCCCCATAAAGGTGATTTCAAAGGAGGGGCTTGGAAAGTACACATGTATTACACACGAACCCACCTGGTATGTAGATAAGTTGGGGTGGATCGTTGAAAGATGTGACAACCGCAGTGACGGTGAAACGGATCACGTTAGGTACAATGCCAAGGGCCTGCGTTTGGACGTCGATTATCTCCCTTCCTGCAACATTAAGTAGTTCATAACGTGATGTCCTGAGTTCACAATTCACTCGTTCAAGGGTCCCAGCATCAATAGCTGCGGAAGTGTGTAGCGTTGCCGCCGGCAACGCTATATGACACATACATAGATAATGATAGTTGGCGCCTTGAATGAGTGAATTGTTAACTCCATTCCAGATGTGCCTCACACAGATACGCGGCGAAAAAGCCACGTATGCCTCTGTGACACGTCTTAAAGTATACAGTCAGCAAATTCAGCCCTGACAAAGCCCTGACATAGGCCGTTTGACATCGGACCGCACAAAGTTTTTTCCCAAATATTTCCGCAAAGAAACACTTTTCTGCACCACTTTAAGAACAACTATCACTTAGTGCCAATTGAACTAATATGGAATATTTTTTACTTAACTCCTATGATTTGTCGATTTTGCTGTACAGTCGTAAAAATTTGGTGAACAGAGAAGAACAAGCCATTTCAATGTAACGCACGCAGACTTGCCCCCAGTCGTACGCACAGACTCTCGCACAACAGACGCATACACTGCCACTGACTCAGACGGGCGCATTCATGCGGTAAAACACAACTCACGGGTTTCCTTTCTAACGGAACTTTTATACACAATAAACAATAAAAGAAGAATGCTCACAAACGATCACAACTATATACACCACTTCTTTCCCACTACCAGCATGTTAACACTACATCCATATACACACAATATCACTGCCAGGCTAGGTATTAGTTTCTCACTATCCAACCTGTTTGGTGTTCTCGCCTGGTTACGTTAATCCTTTCACGTCTAGGCGTGCAAGTCCTTCTTCGTATGCTCCCGTGTCGTCCCGTCTCTCGTACCGTAGACGTCCTCGTAGCTCGTACCGTATCTATCTTGGGAAAGAAGTGGTGTATAGCAGTGATCGTTTGTGAGCATTCTTCTTTTATTTTTTATTGTGTATAAAAGTTCCGTTAGAAAGGAAGCCCGTGCGTTGTGTTTTACCGCATGAATGCGCCCGTCTGAGTCATTGGCAGTGTGTGCGTCTGTTGTGCGAGAGTCTGTGCGTAAGACTGGGGGCAAGTCTGCGTGCGCTACAGTGGTGACCCTGACGTAGCAAACGGGGTGGCGAGTGTCTTCTCTGTCCTGCAACAAGACCGCCCCCCCCCCCCCCACACCCACTATCCCCGTAGAGCTAGCATCAGTCTGAACCAGGAAAGGTAGGCGCAGGTCCGGCAAAATGAGCACCGGCCCGCAAGAAAGGATCACCTGGATCCGGTGTAAAGCGGTCGCGCACTCAGGCATCCAAACCAGTGTACCCCTACCGTCGCCCGCGACGAGGCCGCTCATTGCAGCTGTCAATGTCGCGAAATCTGGCACATACCGACGGTAGTAGCCGATCAGACCCAACAGGGATCGCACCTGCCGCTTCGTAGTCGGCACCGGGATCGCCAGGATTTTTCAAACCTTATCGTCCACTGGCTGGAGGACCCCACGACCCACTTGGTGGCCGAGAAACTCCACAACGCGGAAACCAGCGTAAATCTTATTTGACCTCGCTGTCAAGCCCGCTTCCTCCAGTCGAGACATTACGGATGCAACGTCTCGTACGTGCTGCACCCATGAGCCACTCGCAATCAGGATGTCATAAAAAAAAATTGATGGCGGACTCGCTCAACAACCACCGCATCATTCGCGCGAACATGGCTGGTGCCGAAACGAGTCCGAAGGGCATCCTGATCCACTGGTACAACCCGACGAATGTCTGGAACGCGGTTTTCGGTCGGTCCTCCTCTTTAACTAAGATCTGCCAGTAACATTGGACAGATCGAGCTTTGTGAAGTATTGGATACCCGCTAACCGAGTAAACAAATCCTCCACATCTGGAATCGGCTCTGCGTCAAAGACCGTGACCGCATTCAAAGTCCGGAAATCAATGCAAAACCTCCACTGTCCGTCTTTCTTCTTGACTAGAACAACGGGTGAGGTGTAGGGCGATGCCGACGGCTCAATCATCTCCTGCTGCAACATCGAATGCACCTCGTCAATAATGACACTTTTAGAGGCAAACGGCAAAGGGTATTGCTTCCGTCGGATCGGTTCCTGCGTTCCCAGACGGATCTCGTGCACAATCGGCCCCTTGCAGATGCCAGGCACCGCTGTGAGCACCCCTGGAAACATCGCAAAGGTAGCCTCTAACTCATCCTGCTGTGCCTCCGACAAGTTAGCGTCGTAATGCACGTCCATGAATGACTCCACCGCCTGTGGGGACGGAATCGTAGGCAACGGCAACGCATCGTCGCCCTCAGGCTCTATCACCGCTATAGCCCTAAACAACGTAGACTCTTCATCCTCAGCACTGCTCGAGACATGGTCAAACGATCCGAACATACCCACGCCAGGCTCAACATCCTTCATGTTTCCGATGATCAAGTCCACGACAGGCTCATCGATAACACAAGTCAACTCCCCGGAAAAGAACTGGGAGTCAACATCTACCTTGGCTACCGGAAACGATTCTACCTTCCCTCCGAATGAAACTACATTCTGCGTCTCCCCAGTGAACTGATCTCTTTTAACGAGGCTACGTCTGACCCCCGCTGTCGTGGCACCGGTCGCTCACTCCCCGAGTGAAGAGATGAAGATGACCTCGCATTAGGTCCCTGGTGACTGACCTCTCGGCGTCCGTCGCTCCACTTTTGACAAGCACTCTGAACACAATAAAGTCCTAAAACGTAACGCTTGCTAAACACACAACATATTGGATCATATGAGAAACATTACGTAACCTGGCTGATACAAATAACTCACACGTTCATTCACACACACACGTGCTTCATATCCCGAACTACTTTCGTAACACCCCCCATAACACTGCCACTACCTTGAAACAGACTATAACCTAACACCCTCGCTATACGTTATTCTATACACTGGAAAAGACTATGCTTAACCAACCACGTACTACCTTCATAGTGATTTGACATACACCCCTCACATTCCTTTAGTTATCCATCTCGGTAAATAACTGTATATGAAAAACACCGGTTACCTCACTAAATTCCAAACCAACATAACTGAACCAAACCAGTCAACACTACACAACTAAATGAACTCCTATCAACGCATACTATCTTTAACACAGTAACCATCAATAATACATATCAAAAACATACCTGAATTCTAGGTTTCAGAGTCTTGGAATACGGGCTAAGGTATTTCACACACGTCTGTACCCTCTGACAATAAAGCCCGCACTAATGTTTCTACAGCTCTGCCAGACTGAGCTTTCGCCTACAACTCACTAAAACTCTCCGTATTAACCATGTCTTAAAGCTTTCACGTGGATCTCGTGTCACACGGACTATCGGCACAAAACAAACCGTTGACAACTACTGTACCGTATTTACCCTACTGTGTGAACATTATGCATGAGTATAGAGTTTCATCACATTCAATACCCTAAATATAGTCCGGCAGATTTAAATATCGAGGTCAAGCATGCAGACTTCATGTATGCCTATGCTACTTCAGGCTTGAAAACTTGGCCTATTCGCGTGAACGTGGATCTTTCTCATTAGTCATTTTATGCGAAAAATCTGAAATTTTACGACTGTACATTAAAACGGACACATTGTTCGAGTTTCTTAACAGTAAATCGTATTAGGTCTGACTGTCAGTGAATGAATATTTGTTCTAAGATTGATATGGAAAAGTCGTTATGGTTGTGGAAATATTTGAGAAAATACTTGTGCGCTCCGATGTCAAACGACCTATACTTCAAGAGTGCTGCCAGAAAAGCTTGGCGCCTGTAGGTCTCCTGACCTGTAATGTTGCATCTAGTTGCGAACTTGTCTCCCAAATTTCAGCATTTCGACTTTAGTCCATAATGCTTTAAAACAATGTGCTGAGACATTAAATAATGACTTTGTACTAGCAATGAAAAAATAATAGACTAAGATTGTTCAAGGGTGGTGGCAGATTAGCTTGACGACTCCCGAGACGCGACGGACTGAACGTCAGATCAACTGCAATCGTTCACGAATATGAATAACTGGCGAAACATCACATAAATGAAATAAATGCAAGAGGAATAGATCTTCATGAGCCCCCGCAAATGCGGAGGCTCAAGACGATCTATGTCTCTATTGGCCTCATTCTCAGCGGTCATCCGGCAGTAACTGTGCTGTGGTCTAAGCGCTCTACATCATTTATTATCCGCGGACCGAGAAGGCCGGGGCTTAAATTCTACCTACCTGTAATTCGCACGAAGTCTGTGCCATTGAAATTCGGAACAGGCGTGTACAACAGATGTCCGTCTTGCGCAATCTCCGCAGTTCCATGGCCAGGCTGACTGTCCAGTGTAAATTCCAACTCGTCTCCTTCAGCATCCGTATATATGATCTCAAATCTGTAGGTCCCTTGGTCCTCTATCATAGAGAACGTAGTGTTTTGAACAACAGGAGCTTCGTTCGTGACCGTAGAGTTTATTATACCGACGGTTATCATTCTTGGGCCTAGAGACTGCGAGTCAGTAGCTGGGGAGTATTCAATGACGTTTCTCTTTCTGCGTGAAGGCGTCATGCTTGGTTTGCTGTTCTTGGTTGATGGGTCAGTCTTGCGTGAGAATAACTCGGGACAAAACTGTAAAAAGAGTCAAAGAAACTTCAAAGCGGCAAAGGCATTTAATATAACACATGGCTTGCAAGAAAGAAAATGTAAATGAAAATACGAATAAAACAGACACAATCTTCAAATATTCTCAAATATCATCGACGATAATAAAATAGAAAGAAATCTAGCGATATATAAATTATTTCGAGAAGTGCCGCATCCGGATACACGCCAAATAGCCGCACAATCGAATGCAGAACGCCTTCAATGGGTTTATGTTATTAACGAAGTTTACTGTACCATTTGCGCACAGTTGTCATCCACGCATGCAACATATGACCATGCAGTTCAATGTAATCCTATCCAGTCAAACCCACTTGACTCCAGTTCCAACACGCGCGTTTGCTTATATATGCATGTGTGTGTGTGCCGAGCTGTAAAATCTGACCTTGTGGCTTGACCACTTGATAGGTACTGACGATACCGATCGACTGAAAAGACGCATAGTTACGTAGTTAGGTCATGACGCAGTTACGCGTCTTTTCCGTCGCGCGGTATCGTCATTAGCAGTCATATCACAGGCCAGCACACACTGCAAAAGTCACATACAATGAGGAAAACAGTGCATGAGTGTTGGGAGAATAGATCGACATACGTGTGTCCTAGTTTTTTTCTGTGATTTTCTACCTTACGGAAGGGAGCCTTAAGGCCCAACATGACGCAGGTTTAACCCGTTCACTGCCAGCTTTCGCAGATTGCGTTGTTACTTCAATGCCAATAAGCCTCAGCCTTTCAAGGAGAACAGATACAAAGTGGCACCAGCAAGAAGCATAATTATATCCTCATGAACCCCGCAACTGTGGGGTCATGATGCTCTATGCCACTTGCAGTCAGAATGTGTTCAGTTTTTATCGGCAGTGAAGGAATTAAACAGCTCAAGGACTCCACAGTCATGCATACAAAGTTCTTACCGTCGCAGTTGTACTTCTAGGGTCGCTGGACACCCTGGTACTCTGGTTGGCCGCACCAGGACACAACTCTTCTGGCGTTACCCACTCACCCGTGTCTGAGACACATGACAGATTTACATTTTTAAAACCAGTCATTTCCTTAGACTTCTTTTTATGGCATCATGCCTTACAGATGATGCTTAATATAGGTTAACGACAAGAGTTCAGAGGTTGGCCAGATTAGCTGTACACACTCGCGTGTCCAAAGTAAGAGACAGAGATCGGTTATTCTAAAATACCGAGAGAATATGTTTGATATCTCTGTCTCTACCATCAATATTTGTCAATTTTAATCTACTTTTCATTTCCATTAATTGTTTTTATTTATCCACGAGTTTTGTTTTGTTTCAATTAAAATGCGAGTACCGGTTTTAGACATTGTTTGATTTCCGAGGCCTGACTGGCACCAAGAACCGTCCCGGGTGTAACCCCCCCCCCCCACCCCCACCCCCACTATCCCCTTCTTCAGCTGTTCCCACAAAAAAAAAAACAACTTACAAGGATCCCAGAGTAAGAGATTGACCCGACTGGATTCAGGGAGATCCAGATCCTCAGGAGCCGTGTAGCTTATCTTTACATCGCCCTCAAATTCCGCGTTGGCCACAGGCGACAGGAACATCTCCGGTCCTGGTATGCTGCGGAGCCTGTTTACAGGAAAATGGCAAAGTGTTAATTTTTGCACTGCTGGAGCATAGCAAATGAAACCAAAATGCAAGAGGCGTAGATCCTCATGAGACCCCGAAACTGCGGGGTCTCATGAGGAGCTATGCCTCTTGCTGACCTTAATTATATGAGTATGCCTCTGGCAGACAGGAATAACGCACAATATAGCCACGATGGTTCTTGAAACATAATTTCCAGCTGACGGCGTTCACCATTACTGCCGACTGTCTTTGAAACCAGGGTAACTTCCACGCCGATTGACCTCACCTAGAGAAACACAGATACACATGGACCAGAAGCAAAGAACATCACCTGTCTGCGTGCGCTCACGAGATTTCCTATTGTTCTGCTCTGTCATTCCTCCTTTTTTTTTTTTATTGTCAACAGTTGCCAAAATCCTCACGGCTTTAATCTCTGCGATCATTGTACAGACGTCATTATCCCACATATTTAGTTGACAGGTTACACCGAGATGTGGACTGATCATGTTAGTTCAAGTGTGTTGCCACAATAGCGCTTTCAAGCGCCAAGCTATTCCACCATAACCCTTGAACTATCATAGTAGACCTTTCTTACCAACAATGATGATGATAGACGACATCTGTCTGAAGTCTGGTAAGTTCTCACTTTTAACTGAGCTACCCACTTAAAAATTCTATTTTATCATGCAAGTCTATCATGCAACTCCCAATCAAAATTTTCTTCAAATTTTGTTTTAAGGGCTCAGCGGGTGAAAGCACATTACCTCTTGCGCAAGTATCTCGAAGTAGCATCTGCTGGGTCAGGGGGCACAATGTAGGGAGAGAATTCTGTGGATGCGGAACTTCCGTACTGAGAGTCAAGGTCAGATCTGGACAGAGGCCCGACCACCAAGCCTCCTTTCGACACTGTAAGATTAACATAAATACACTATACAAAATCATGATAGAAAATTACCGCTGACAAACACAAGTACTAAAAGAAATACAAGTAGTGTTTTCATTCAGAAAGTAGGTTAAAACTATAATACCTACAAATTTGCATATTTTCATCATCAGTTTGCATGACGTGACATGTACGTCCTTAAATTCACCAGAAAGAAAACTAAAACATTTCTTTATTCCAAAGGTAAATTAAGATCTTACGATCAATTTTGACTTTCAGCGAAGTGGACTCGTTTGCTCTCCCGATGGAAATTTCTTGGCTGGGTGTGTCTGGTGCCACAAGTAGATCCTGGGGCCCTGAAAAAAGCACAACTGAACATTTTAAGAAAACAATACAGACGGAAACGCGTTAATGCCTTGCCTGCTACTGACGATATCGTTCGGCGGAAATGACGCGTAGTTACGCGGCTTTTCCGTCGAGCGGTGACGTCAGTAGCTGTCAGGATGGCTGCATGCACATAGAGGATTAGCAGAGTTACAAAGAAGTGACCATATTTAATCTAAACAAAGAAAGTGATTTGAGCTTACGCTTGATGCACACGGGAGCTAACTTCTTCGAGGACACCACGTGAGCCTTGCTGGCCCCATACAGCGTCTGGTAGATGCACCTCCCTGGCTCCATCATAAACTTGTTTCCAGACGGGTCAGGCGGCATGTCAGAGGAGAAGTTTCTCTTTGTGAAGTAGGCGATGCTGACGTTATCGGGTACAAAATCGCTCTGAAGTACAATAAAATAAAATAAATTTAAAATAAAAATAAAAATCCTTTTACAATGAAACCAGCAAAATTGTAATGATTTATGGATGAGAAATACACGTTTAGCTCTAGGACTCAATAAATTTGATAGAACATATTTTAGATACTTTTTCACATTATTGCATGTTCTTGTCCCTTGTGGTTATATATGCAAATACCGACAGGAATTTTATTAACCCTTTTAACCAGAAGGCCACATTTATAAAATTTTGGATGTGTCGACAAACGAGTATGGGTCAGTCGCAGGAGATGCAGCGACCATGATATTTCAAGAGTAGTTCCAGATTAGCGTGGCGCCTGCTTGAATTATCATACCCGATCCATCTACTGCTGTAAAGAGTCGGAAGCTAAACGAGTTAAAGAACATCTAATAGCTATGTTGTCCAGCCTGATTTTCTTGACACCTTTGATTTCTCCTAGTGTTCTTATGCACGGCAAGTGTGCTGCTGGAAGACAGCGTGGGGTCTTTTTGGGTACTCTGTAAGTAATGCATGCATTGTTCTTGTGGTTCCTTTGATCATGATGATAGCGGCGATCACTTTGTCGATGATGATGATGGATGACTGAGCTGTCATGTCTGAGATACCTGGAAGTAGCCGTCGACGATGGCTATCCTCCTGGTTTCTTTGGGACCGACCACAGTTCGTGGGAAAATGTCTTCCGCCCCTTCTCTTGTCCCGATGGCCCATTCTGTTGAAAAATGCAAATACGCACTCTGTTAGCGTTAGGATTTGCTGTATATATATGCTACAGTAAAAATGAAGCCAGTGAATGTTACCTAGAAAACAACAAAACCAAAACCAACCGGCATGGACTGTGTATTATGTAGAAAGTTGCCATAATAGTTCAACGTTAGTGTCAGATTTGCTTGGCGCTTAGAAGGCGACAAGCCAACCTGACACTACCCTTGAACTCTAAGTTACGGAAGCTAAAACGATATTTCAGCACACGCTGTTGTTCAACAACTCTCGCCAACTGCACGTGTTTATGTTGTTAATTTGGTCTACGGCTCATATAGATCTGTTATTGATTTTGTTCTGGAATATACCAAAAAACATTCCATTGCTTACATCAATTAATGTATCGCGTCAGATAGTCTTTGCTAATTGCACAGCGTTAAACCCAATCAGTCAATCGATTGATCGACCTAGCAAGGCAGCCTTATGCCAGCCATCCATATATCTAACAAACATTTAAAAGTTCAATGTTCAAGCTCACCGTAGTAGTCGATGTAAACATTTCCCTTGGTGACGGTTTCGAGGTCAAGATTCAACTGCAGATGTTCCGTGTCCTCTAAAAACCCGACCTTTACTCCTGACACCGTTGTCATGGTAACGTTGGTCACGGAGGGACTGACCAAAGCCATATCTGGTGGGGCCGTGTGGACAGTGAAGTTGGCCCAGGTTTTCCTGAACAGGCCTGCTTCGTTGGTCACCTCCAGCGTGATGTAGTACATCTCGTCTTCAGTCAGGCGTGGCCATATGTCGGTAAACGTGTACTTTCTGACCACATCGCTTACAGTGATTTTCGGAGCGACGTCGTGGCGTTCTGGTGCCGAGCCCACGCTTATCTCGACAGAAATAATGTTGGTAACGTCTTCAGTCACATCCCACTGCACAGCTACGCTACGGTTATTGCCTAAGAAAAAGGTGGGCTCTTCCATGGAGTACGCGGGGTCAAAGATCCTGAGGAAGCCGATGTACGGCGGTGTAGTGTCCACAATAAAACTGTTGGATTTGGCGTCTGCCGAGTACCCGCCATGGTCCACCACTCTCACGTCCACGAAGTATGTGGCCAGCTGCATGTTGTCGTCAAAGTTGACTCTTGTCCAGTTAAACCCTGATGTGATGTTTGAAGAAACAGATGCGTTTACCGTTGTGGAATAGTTCCGAAGCGAAATGTTTGTAGCTTGAAGAGCCAGCCCCTCACGAATAAAGGAAAAAACGTTAAAACTATCAGAGAAAGGATTTTCCTTGCACGGTGGACAAATACTTGCGCATCCTTTGGGGCATTTCAGGCAGAACGTCTGAGCAAGCTGGAACGGTGCAACATTTGCCGTGACATTCAAGCTGTCTGAAACGCCGATCCAAATTTCCTTTATTCCGCTGACAGCGTCGTAGAAAGGAGAGCCGTAGGAACATAGCGGACGCTCAGCAACCGGCACTGTTATAGACGTCACTAGGGTTGTGGCCCGGTATGGGTTAAATGGGTCTCTTACTGCGGGGAAGAAGCCGTTCACATTCCAAGTGTACACGCTGATGACAAGTTCTTCAGGAAAAATCAGTCCACTAGCGGACACTTCCGGCTGGCCATTCACAGATACGGTCACTGTCCAAGACACTTGACTGCTTTCCGATTTCTCAAAGCTCAGCTCGTATTCTGCGGCGACACTTGCAGGGTCAAAATCGAGTGGAAGCCATGTCTGCTGCAACTGAAGTATGTCTTGTGCCCAGAACAGGAGTCGTGTCTCACCATTGTACTCTATAAATGTTAGTCCTACCCCGAAATCCGAGTCCGGGAGAGTGGCACTTTCTGAGGACGCTTTACCTTTCTTTGACAGACACGTGGTGTTGGAGGGTTCGCAAGGCATGGAGGAGCTGTCGCCGGGCGCTAACCCATTTTGATAAAGGAAGGGTGGAGCAAGGGATGGAGATGCCAGAGATATGCCCGACATGATCTTTTCACCCGCAGCAGGAGACAATCTGAAAATGAAATCACCTTCCCGCAAAAAAGTGTCTGCAAATCGCGTCGCCCCACGATCCACGCCTGTCAGGTGTTTATTATGCTGCACAAGCACGTGAAGCCCTGAGTCGTCAAACCCAGCACAGTCCTCGGCAAACACGTCGCCCTTTAGAGGTCTCCACCACTTTTTCGACTCGCTTGAAAATAAATCGATCTTTGTGACACAGCCCTCTGCTGTACTAGCTGAGGACAACGCAAGCATTAATTCCACTTGATCTGTTTTGTTCTGGAACGCCCTGCTATCTTTCGTCCAATCAGATCCGAGCTTGACTTCCCCAGTGGCGGGAGGGGACACGTCCAGTATGAGAGGTCGACTGGTCGACGTTGAGATCAGACCCGCTCCGTTGGTCACTGCAAGTCTGAGAAAGTATGTAGCATCCTCCTGCAGTTCAAGGCCACGTATGGACAAACTTGGCTCATTCTTCGCTTCGACTATTGCCACTGATTTCATTTGTGTTGTATTTAGACTCGGCATGCACTCTTCACTGACGAAAAGTTCAACCACAGACTCTTGTATTCCGCTTTCAGGATCTATGAACTCGTCAAGTTCAACGGAAACATACTGAGGGGAACGAAGAAATACCAACGGTCCCTCCGTAGTCCCGTCAACCCTGATATCACCGGTGACAGGCGGTGTAGTGTCAACGAGGACGTTATCGCTGATAGCTGCCGAACAGTGACCGAAGTCATCAGCAGCGACCACCGTGACAAAATAAGTCCCGCCGTGAACCAGTGTCAAGTTCGTGAAGACGGCCATGGACTGGTCTTCAAGGGTCTCCACTTGGCGAACGTCGAACAAGAAAGTGGTCTCGTCAAATAGCTCGGCGCACATGTGTGTCTTGTTCTCCCAGGGAGGAGCAGTCGTACTAACGCCGGCATAGTAGTGTGTGATCTCCATGTCTGATTCAAACTCCGTCCACGTGAACCGAATATCACTGACACTGCTTTGAAACCTGTCAGCTTGGACCTGACCGGGTGTGAAGTCACTAGAGAAGCCGACCTTGACACCATCTGAAGAACTTTCCACGTAGCTTCCTGCCCCACTGTGCGCCCTCACGGTAACATAGTATGTGGCGGTCTTGGCCGTGAGATTCAGTCCGTGAAACGTGACCTCTGTCGCTAGTCCGACATCTTCAAAGGCATGAACATCGGACCGCGTGGAAGCGTTCTTTCTGCCTGTGCCTACCGCCGCCTCGTATCTCACGATGTGGTCTGAGGGTAGCGTGGAGAGTGCGTCACCAAATGCGTCCCAGTTTGCTGACAGCTGATCAGTCGATTCCTGAAAGTCGACGTCATTGCTGCCCAGTCCGTCTCTGACACTGGCCGGCTCTGGGCGTTGAAGCAGGACGGTAATTCCGTCCGAGAAAGCCGTGAAGGTTCGGTTGAGTGCGTCTGTAATTCGGACATAATTTACGTAGGTTTTGAGATTTTCAAGATCCACATCGTCGTCGTACAACACGCGGCTGTTTCCTGGCACATTGCTAAAATCGCTTAGAACCGCTCCACTCAGTTCTCTGACGGACCACTCAGCAGAAAGCACGGGACAGGCATCCAAGTATCTCCACTGCCCCTGTATAACGTGAAACTCTGGCTGACCATCCATGTCTGTGTCACCAGGGCCGTCCCAGACCTCCAAGCGTGGCTCCGGACTGATGGCTACCCCTTCTGATGTCCCGACAGTGTACAAGCCCACGCCGTTTGTTACCTTCACAGTGACGAAGACAGTGAAACCTTTGTTCAGGCCTAAACGCCCCATAACATACATGCCATTGACAGGGTGGTACTGTCGAAACGGTCTCACATCGGTCCTGCCCTTTGCAGATCCGAGTGCAATCACCACACTGAAAAAAATGAAAGAAAAACAAAATCCGGCATCTGCATGCAGCCGCCGGTGCTGTTTACAACACCGGTGGCTGCATGCATAATACATACTATTTATTACCAATCAAATCAAATTTAAATAATTCATACTTGACCAACATAGCACAGGGCATACATCTGCCGAAAAAATAAACAATAAAACAATGCTCTGTTTTCTTCTGAAGCGCGTTTTGTTCGTAGCCCGTTATTTCTGTGAAAGATAACGAGTAACATTTTTTCCAGTAAGGAAAGGTCCTCGGGCTGACGTCGGCCGCAGTGGGCCCGCGCACGACTATGCGCTGGCCCACTGCAGCCGACGTCGCCGAAGGGTCATTTGCTTACTGGTTCAGTGCTTAAACCAACCTTTCAATACCACTTTCCGTGTCTGCCAATCCGTTCAGAAAAATCTCCAGATAATCCTGCGTAGTCTGACATCGCTGTTCTGTGTCATGGAAGCCGGGTTCAAGTGATGTCACGACGGAGACGGAAGTCAGTCCTGGCGGGGTAGCATCAACGACAAACTTGATCGCTGAACTTGTGACGTCATTCTCAAGTGCTGCACCGTTCACTGTCCGCGCCAATACGTATAGTTCCTTGTAAGTTTTCAAATCGATGACACCTTGCACGTCTGTGGACCATCGGCGACTGTACAAAGCGACTGACGTAAAGTTTAGCAGGCTGGGGAAAGCTGGTCCAGTACCTAGTCCGAACTGGATCGCTGACAGGGCGCTGTCTTTCTCCACCACCGTGCTCCACGTGCAGCTGAGAATAGAGGATACGGCAGATATCACGCTGGTGCAACTCAGCTCTTGGAACGACGGGGGTGTGTAGTCAAATGTGATGACAGGAAGCATAGTCTCTGCTATGTTTCCAGCCCTGTCGGTCATCACCAGAGCAGAATAGATGGAGTCCCCTGAAGATGGCTGTGAAGACAACGTTAAAGGTCTCATCGATACTGGCGGTACGAAAACGGTTTGCTGCGTTGCTTCAAAAACGCCCATGCTGAGTTCCGTGTTGTTTGAACCACTGCTGTCTTGAACCTCCCATCCCACAGCCAGACTCGCTCCGTCCTTCTGGTACACGACTTCTCTGGACGTTACAACTCGCGCGTTCACCTTGAATTGGACTGAAGGTGGCGTGGTGTCGAGTATGAAGCCGTTGGAGGAAGATACGATGTATTCTTCATGACAGTTGGGTCCTGTCTTGGCCCGCACAGTGCTGTAGTAGGTCTGTCCCTCAAACTGTGTGACGTGGGCCTGTGCCATACCTCTGCCTTGGTCGTTCACCACGAGGCCGAAACGAGTGAAGGAAATGACGTCTGTGTTGTAAGGCGCTGTTCCTATTCCCCACTCGTAGCCGATAATCCCGCATGCTTCGCTGCTGAATCCAGAAAAAGTCATGGCGATGGAAGATTTATCTCTTGAAAAATCCATGTCTTCATTCCCTCGTCCGTCGAGAACAGTACCGGGAACGTTGGCCCTCAGTAGAAAGAAAGGTTTGGATCTGGAAACATTCGAAGACATTCCCGCGCCATTTACAACCGTAACGTAGACTCTGTACAGGACTTTGAGATTTTCAGTGCTTACAGTCAAATTCATGTCATTAAACGAAGTTACAAAAGGCAGGTCTCCGCTGATAGACCTCACGTTTGTTGAAGTGGACATGCATGTAGCTGAGGAAGCGTCCCCGATGCAGAGTC
>BTPG01000001.1:228751831-228834331 GCA_036245525.1 Semisulcospira habei | reverse complement strand
AATGAGTTAACGGAAGCGTTTAGCAATTTCGTCAGCAAATAAGATCTGACAAGAGGATATTTCGATGACTCGCAGGAGAAGCAACATTTCATTAATGTATTCCAACCCGCCGATCTTAAATCAATGTGCACAATTGCAAGATACATATTCACGCACATAGGAGTCCGCCATTGCTGTAAAGCCTTAGAGCTCGCCGAACATAATATGAATTTTACTTTCAGTGAACCCACACTTACCCTTCCCGCAGCGTAAAAACAAGGGCCGCCGCGGCAAAAAAAAACATAATTAGAACATTATCAATGATGAGTTTTGTCCCCTCGGAAGAAAACAGGACTGGAGCATTTAGAGTTGGGTTTTCTCGCACGGGGAAATTTCATTGCGTCTTCGTCGCGCTGTAAAGCTTGCAATATACCACACAATAGATCAGTATGGCTTTTCCCAGGGAAAAGGTACAATCACATATTTTAGGTCGTTTGCCATTATTACCCTAATCAGAGCGCACGAAGTTTCTTGCACATACCATCAAAAAGAACCACTTGTCTATACCAATCTTAGAACACATATCATTCAGTGCCAGTCGTAAAATTTCGGAAATGACCGAGTTTACATACTTAAATGTGTATCATATATATTCAGCCCACTATAGGAATTATCCATTTTCACGTGAATAATTAAATTGATCAAGTTTTCAAACCTGAAACAGCGCAGGCATACATGATGTCTGCATGCATGACCGCGATAGGATATCTGACCGGGGCTCTATTAGGGTATTGAAAATGACTTGTTCTAGTTTTTTAACCAAAATTGTTACAACTGTACAGCAAAATCAACACACCATAGGGTTTACGTAAAAATAGCCCAGATTTGGTCAGCTGGCAAAAAGTTATATTTGTTCTTCTTAAAGTACTTGTACAGAAAAGTGTTTATTTGAGGAGATATTTGAAGGGAAAAAACCCGTTGTGGGCTCCGATGTCAAACGACACATATACACTGTATGCGCTAGGCTGTAACCCTTATTATTCGGAATACACCAGTGTGTGAAATATGTTTGACTAAAATAGTTCAAGGGTAGTGCCAGAATAGCTTGGCGCCTCTAGGCGCCAAGCTATTCTGGCACCACCCTTAAACTAAAGCCATTGGTCTATATCCTTATAAGTAAGTACTATAATGTAGCTTGCATATGGCAATGTACAAATGTAATGCTTTTAGCCTCAGTATGACATGGGTTAAGTTGAGATCATACGCCTTTACATGACGTAAACCCCCTAGCTGAAAGATTCGTTGAAACTTGAAAGCGTAAACAACATGACGAAACGTATTTGTGCGTCGGTTTGCGATTTTGGACCTTATGGTTTCAAGTCTTAAGGTCGAAAATCAAAGACCGGCACACAGTCCTCCAACCTGGCAATGCCGGACTCCGGGTCGTGGAAGTCTGTCCAATGCGCGCAGATCTGGGTGGTGTTCATCTGACAGCAGATGTCCTGCCCAGGCTCCGCCCCGTCCAGTACTTGACCGGCAATGGGGGCGGTGTTGTCTATCATGATTGGGCCGCTGGACGATCCCGTCACGAACAAACCGACTGAAGGAAGAGGAATATGAATAAAAGTGTTCATCTTAGTTGTGCTATTTTGCTTTTAAACTTCTCGCATTAAGCTGTTCACTTTATAGCTCATATTCATCAGAAACACGAAAAGAAAAAAAAAAGCCAAGCAAAAAAGAAATAGCAAATGCATTTTGATAAATCGCGCCATGTAAATTTCGCACAAAAATGACTTGCCAACCAGTGGGCAAAGGCCATCGGGTCGACGTCAGCCGCCGTTGACCCGCGCACTGTTGTGCGCGGGCGAACGGTCGAGAACGTCAGCCCGTTGACCTTATGTGCATTGGGAGCTGCCGTCTGAGAATTCGTGGCAAATGAACGTCACGTTCCCGACAACTTCATCTGCTGCTGATTCGCATGCGAATCGTCCAAATAAGTGATGAATGCACGCGTGCTAGAGTGCATATGCGGGCTCTTAACTCATTCGCGACATTCCGCATGCAGCAACCGAAGCTAGCGTTCGAGACAATAGCGGCATGTCTTGAACGCTAACTTCATTAGCGAAGTATCCGTTAGTGTCGCGTCTCGATCGCTAACTTTATTTGACGCATGATATCCGCATGCGGGTTCAAACGAGTTCACTGGCAATGTCGCGGACGCAGACAGCTGCGATGTGCCATAACCTTGCTAAACGTGCTTTTGTTGGGGTTTTCGTTGCATTTTAATACTTTGCAGTGACCTTTTTCGTCCAGATTTCCTGTCACGTGATGGTGACAGTAATGAGACAAGGGACCAAAGAAATAAACGTACCGTTGTTGATAACTTTTAGACGAATCCAAGAATTCATTCCATCGCCGATCCCGAATTCTTCGTTGACCAGATATGTTCTCTCTGCCCCTCGTATCTCGAAAGGCAGGTAGCGTCTGACCGAGACATCGTACTTGGTCTTCCCTAACCCGAACTCTACGCGCGCGACGCCGGAAGTGTCGTCAGAGGCGCTGAAATACACGACGAGCATTCTGAAACCTTCGTCAAAGAGGGGTGCATCCACGCCGTGAAGAATCGGCGGCTGTGTGTCCACGATGAAAGGTGTGGAATGGCACACTGTCGTTACAAGATCTCCACCGTGCACGATGTCACTCACGGCCTGAAATAAATTTCAAAACAAATAAAAACCAAAGTAAGGCGGGAAGAAAACCAAGGAAGCAGTGAAACTTCAAAGACAAAATTAATAGTTTAAAGACTAGCTGATAGTCAGTAGATCAGCTCCACACCTTTTCAGATTTAATAAGACCTTTTCAGCCATTTTCCGTTTAGACAATAAAGCTGTCTTAATCTGAATCAATCCCTTGACTGCTACTGGTGCATGACGATACCGTTGGGCGTAAAAGACGCGTGGATACACTTCTATTTCGCCGAACGGTATCGTCAGTAGCAATCAATGGGTTAATGGTTGTGCGATCGGGAGATTCAGTCATCCGGAAACAAATCATAATTTAATTCTAACGAGCGAGCAAAAGCGAGACCTCTTGACTCCCTCACCTCATTGTTTGGGTCGACGCGACCTATAACATTCTTTCGACGTCATTGTTTGTAATGTTTTTCTTTACTGTTCCAAAATGTGACACCGCTTTTGGATTCGTAGCTTTTAAGTGACGTGAAGCTCGAAATAACGTCAAACAGTAGTGTTACATTCACATTTCGAAAGTGAGGTTTCATGAATATTCTAGACACTAGGGAATTGAGCTTTGAAATTAGTATGTAATAGGCCTACATACCTGTTTCCCAATCGTTAAAATGACAAAGGTCATCTTTTAAAATCACCTTCTCTTCATTATTCAAAGCATAAAAAAAAAAACAGACACTGAAAATAAAAGCAAATCAGGCGCACTGGGACTAAGTAGGTATCCTTGAATCTAAACACTGTCGTCAAAAACAAAATCCAAACCTGTACGGTGACGTAGTACTTTCCGTCCGGGAGGTGGACGTTCTTGACCAGCCCTGTGTTGGTCCAGTCGTTGGGGTTCTCTATGTTGACGTGGGGGTCGCTGAAGCCGGCGATGTCTGTCCCACACACGGTTGTGCCCACAGCGAACGTGTAGCCGTGGATGCCGCACTCTCTGTCCTTGAAACCATCCCAGTTGGCTGTATAGATTACAGAAATGACCGTCCCTGATTTATATATATTAGTAAAGTAAGCTTTAACCCCTTTACAGCCGCGAAGAAGTGAACGCGATCCAACTGCAAGAGGCATAGATCCTCATGAGCTCCCGCGGAAGCGGGAGCTCATAAGGATCTATGCCTTTTGCTGAGACCATTTTACATCCATGTTCTTTGGACGGCTGTGGCTTTTGGTTGTTCAGTGAAGACAAATTTCAGAAACAAAATGTACGTCCGTTGGCAGGAAAGGGGTTAAGGAGTTAACGTCCAGCTGAGTCAGTAAGATGCATGTATTTTATCATTGAGCACACAATGCTTGTGAAACGTTCAGGAGGTGTGTAGTTATCAACATTTGTTAAACAGTCGAAAGTTTTGTTATTACCACGTGTAAAATACAACAAATTTAAATACATTGATATTATTAATTATAGTAAGCTCACCGGCTGCATGATAGTTTTCAATGGTGTAAATGAGCTCTTGTCCTCGCCTGTTCCCGTTAAACACCGTGCTGCCACCTTTACCGTCTATGAGTTTCCTGTGAAACAAAGTTTCATTTTTGATCGATTTTGAGTTGGTAGCTTGTTTGTTCCTTTGGTTGGTTGGTTGGTTGATTGGTTGGTTGGTTGGTTGGTCGTTAGGTTGGTTGGTTGGGTGGGTTGGGTGAGTGGGTTGGGTTGGGTTGGCTGGTTGGTTGGTTGGTTGGTTGGTTGAATGGTTGGTTCACTTGGTTGGTTATCTTTTTTCTGTTTATCCGCTAATCTATGCAGCCCTGTGTAGGTAAAAGACAGTTTTTAAGTCCCTTCGATTTATAGAAGGGACTTTTTAGGGTGGGTCGCGGTGGGGCGAATTTAATAGCATGTCCATGATGTCAATGGCGGGCAGGCCTAAACCTCTCACAATTGAAGTAACAAGATAAAATTACGTCATGTCTAATTACGCTAACATCGCTGCTGAGCGTACATTAGGAGCGAAGCGCCGTATGTGTGTATGTATGTATGTGTGAGTGTGTGTGTGTTTGTATGTATGTATAGTAAAGTAATGTAATGTATTGTAATGTAATGTATGTATGTATGTATGTATGTATGTATGTATGTATGTGTGTGTGTGTGTATGTGCATATGTATGTAAACAAAAGAATCTCCGACATTTCTGTACACACTAGCTTCAAAGTTGGCGAAATACTTTCTTAAAGGGGTGGCTAAGAGAGCCTCTGAGCATATTGTAATTAATATCTCATTTAAGACAAAAACAACTGTTTATAAGAAGTCGGTTGACCCACATTAGAGTCCGTAATTTTTGTCATATTTACTTGCAATTTTGGATATAGCTAGTTTGGAGAAAGACATCAGACGAGTTCGTTAGCCAGCTTTGTATCCTTTCAACTTCTTTAGTAAAAATTATTCTTTTCAGAAAAGAATTAAAACAGTACAAAACCTTGACTTCTGGAGAAAATCAGACAGTGGCGGTGACTTAAAGGAGGCAATCACCACGCAGACATTGACATAATACTCTAAATATGACGTAATTCTCTCTCTCTCTCTCTCTCTCTCTCTCTCTCTCTCTCTC
The DNA here is from genome assembly GCA_036245525.1 of Semisulcospira habei. Taxonomy (NCBI): domain Eukaryota; kingdom Metazoa; phylum Mollusca; class Gastropoda; family Semisulcospiridae; genus Semisulcospira; species Semisulcospira habei. The sequence goes on along the minus strand of BTPG01000001.1, from coordinate 228,829,065 downwards.
TCTCTCTCTCTCTCTCTCTCTCACTCAGACATGCGCGCATCTCCAAGAGACATAGACCCTCATGCGCCCGGAGAGCGCATGAGGATATATGTCGTTTGGAGAGTGCGCGCATGCACGCACTAACAAACACACACACATCGTCACGCTTTCAGAATAGTATGCATGTGAACCGATATAGCTAGTTTGGAGAAAGGCATTGGATGAGTTCGTTAGCCAGCTTTGTATCCTTTCAAAAATTAATTCTTTTCAGAAAAAATTAAAACAGTAAAAAATCTTGACTTCTGGATAAAGTCAGACAGTGGCGGTGACGTAAAAGAAGCACCACGCAGACATTGACACACTACCCTAAATATGACGCAAATCTCAATCGCGCGCGTGCTCTCTCTCTCTCTCTCTCTCTCTCTCTCTCTCTCTCTCTCTCTCTCTCTCTCTCTCTCTCTCTCTCTCTCTCTCTCTCTCTCTCTCACACACACACACACACACACACACAAACATGCGCGCATCTCCAGGAGGCATAGATCCTCATGCGCACTCCGCGCGCATGAGGATCTATGCCTCTTGGAGATGTTTGGAGCGCGCGCACGCACGCACTAACATACACACACATCGACGCGCTTTCAAAAGAGCATGCAAGTGACACGTGTACTTAGAATATCATGTAGCTAGGTAAAGTCAATCTGCTTTTACACAATTTATAGCAAGACTGAAATTATACCGTGACATTCTAGTTTTGACACCATTTTCTCAAGCCTATGAAGCGAAAGTGAAACTCATATCATGTAAAATATAAAATTACGTAAAAACTAAAACTTACCTCATGACAAATGACGTTTGACAAAGCAATGCGTATGTCCTGCGCCACTTATAGAGCTCACTGGCGCATTGGCAGATCTGCGATACTTTTTCAATAGGAGGTATTTCAACATCAGAATCAGGCCAAAGACAAAAGCTAGAGACACTTGACAGCGAGGACAGCTGTCATATAAAAGGGACTTTGTGGGTTATGGTTCATCCCATTTTGTTGTTAATAGCAAGATTTTCATTGCAATACAATATTGTTACTTTTATATTACCGGTGATTTTTAGATGACTCTACAGCATTAACACAGCGTTGTAATATGGACACGTTACATCCGCCCGCTACAAGAGTGTCCATTACTGTCTGTCCCACTGGCCCTGGCTCTGGAGGCGTGAAGTCCACCATAGTCCCCTGTGACGTCAGCGTGGAGTGATAGCCTAAGACGTTCTCTACGTCAGCGTTGACGTAGTATGTGGTCCCGTGACGTAAGGGCAGGTCTGTGTAGCGAAGCGCAGCCGTCAGAGAGATTCCCAGCCTGTCGTAGGTTTCGTAGTTTTCTTCAGGTTTTCTTTCTGCGCTTGGACCCTCAGTGACTTCTTGCAGCTCGCAAGTCTGCACGTACTGGTTGTATGAGAACGACACGCACGTTGTAAGTTTCAGACATCTCGACGCACACGTGTTGGCACTAGCGACTTGCAAGGTCTGCTTGGGTAAGCTGCTCAGGCGGCCGGGTCTTGGTGAACTGAACTGTCTTAAATCCCCGGACACGCCCGGCTGAGGTTGAGAGTTAGACACAGTCAGTGGCTGCCAGTCAACAACTTCATGACCGTAGGAACTCGGGCTGTATCCCACTCCGTGAAACAAGCGTTCAGGTTTCAGCTGCGAATCTTCGAACATGATGACATTAGCTGCAAGCTCACTGGGATGGCTCGAACACCTGTGAAAAGAAAAGAAACGAATATTCAATTATGTAGTAGACTGTTTTCAGTAACCACATTATTTCCCACAAAAATGTGGTTATTGAAAACATAGTCTACTAAAACACTAAACATAGTTCCTAAAAGACAGGTGAACTCTCAAGAGAAGTCTTTATGGGCAAAATATGTCATACTTCAATAAAGACTGTCAGTTGGGTGGTTAAAAAACAGCCACCTAAATGGCGGTCTTCAATGGTAGCTCTTTAACTCATTCAGCCCGACGGTCGTATTTCCCAAATTTTGGAGGCGTCATCTAATGACTATGCACCAGTTGCAGGAGATGTAACGACCATGATAATTCAAGGGCAGTGCCAGATTAGCTTGGCGCCGACAGGCGCCAACCTAATCTGGCACTACCCTTGAATTATCATGTTCGACCCATCTCCTGTTGTAGTGCGTCAGGGCTGAATGGGTTAAGGTAAGGTGATGTCTCATATGGGTGGTCACTCTTAACAGTCTGTACTGTGTAAGCATTCACAATTACACAGATCGTGTTTGTAGATCGGTAACTGTGAATATAAGGTCGCATTAATTCTCAATTTGGGAAAAAAATCCAATAAGGACAAAAACACTCTTAGAAAGAACAATACAATTAATTAAATCCTTGGGTTAAACACTTTATACCACTCGCATGGCATGTTCTCGGGTGGATTACCAATATTCGATCTGCCTAGCAACCTTCGATTTACCTAGCAACAAAACATGGAGCGATAACTAAACATGAGCACATGCTGAAGTGAAAGTGTGACGTAGCAGAAATTGAAATGACGCTTTTTAGAGCGTGGAAGTGCGTCGTTTTAACTTTAAACTTATAGTTTAACGTCACGCATAGGCTTCTTTTTGTCATAGTAACAGTAATTCAGCGGAGTTATCTGGCGAAAGCACAGGAAATGTGTGCAAGTGTCTACAGTGACTAGAAGGAAATTCGTGGCAGAAACAGCTAAGAAGATGGTTTTCTTCTGAATTATCGGACTGGTATGAGTGATAATTATCGGACTTGCTGGCATGTGCAGCACATTTGTAATTTTAGAAGTGTCACACGTAAATACGCTGCGGAGTGCGTCCAATTGTAAGGCTGTTTCGGTCACATTTCAGCCCACAAAGATAGTAAGGCAGAAGGAATCCCATGGTATAAACTACTTAGGCAATAGGCGTTTGGTGGATTATTGAAAAAATGTTCACCGAGAATGTAATAATAATAATACCGGTATTATATAGGCGCTTTTTCTCAATTTTTTTGCGAATCAACTCAAAGCGCCGCGAACTGAAACCCAACACGCACACTCACGTGACAGACACGGATTTACTCTGAAGACAAACACAGTACAAGACAGACGAAGGGTCAGCTCAGCTACTGAAGTTACAGAAGTTTTTGATCGCTTTTATTTTGAAATTTATAAAGTGGCCTCAAACCGGCACCAAAGAGGGGGTGGAGGTGGGGTGGGGTGGGGTGGAAGAACTGGAGTACCCGGAGAAAGAACCCCCGACGGTCCGCCCGAATTAACGATGACACTTACCAGAGGAGAAAAGTCTGACGCTGGAACCCGTTTTCGAACCTCGCACCTTTGGCATTGGTGGCAGGCGCCTTAACCATTGCGCCACGGACCACCACAAGGTGATTTGGTGGAGCCCGGAATGCGAGGAACCTTGCATTTCGGGCTCCACCAAATCACATACTCGGTGAACAATTTTTCAGTAATCCACTCGAACACTGTTGTCTAAGCACTATTTAAAAACAAGAAAGGCAAAACCATTGTGGCTCACGTGTCTGACCGATTTACCTATGTGTGACCTTTGTGTCAAGGGCTGGCGTTTGCAGCAACAAAATCCATGTTTTCTGAAAATGTAAGCATTTTTTCACACATCTGTCAACTTCCGTTACATTTGACCTTTGTGACGAGTCGACTAAATTAGTTTGCATAGAAAGGTCTTATCATCAGCTATCTTCGTACCAAATTTGGCTGAAAAATTTGCAAAAATGTTGGTAATACCTACAATTTTATCAAAATCGGCATTTTACACACATTTTCCAGTCTCTCGTGACCCATGGCCTTTTCAAGGGGTTATCCAAATTTAGAATGCACAGATAGGTCTTATCATCAGGTATCTCTGTAAAAAAATTGGATTTGAAGTTGTGAATAGTATTTGAGAAAAACATATCTTTTGTCAAAATATGGCTATTTTTTTACCTATTTCCTGAGCTCTCGTGACCCTTGACCTTCCTGAGGGATCAACCAAATTAGTGTGCATAGAAAGGTCTTCCCATTAGGTATCTCTGTAGCAAGTTTGGGTTTAAAGTTGTGAATAGTATTTGAGAAAAAAAAAACATCTTTTGTCCGAATATGGCTAATCGGACCTATTTCCTGAGCCCTTCGTGACCCATGACCTTTACGAGGGGCAATCCAAATTAGTATGCATAGATAGGTCTTACCATCAGGTATCTCAGTACCAAATGTGGGTTTGAAGTTGTGAATAGTATTTTAGAAAAAAACATACTTTGACAAAATATGGCTATTTTTCACCTATTTCCTGAGCGCTTGTGACCCTTGACCTTTCCGATGGATCTACCAAATTAGTATGCATAGAAAGGACTTACTAGCAGATATCTTTGTACCAGGTTTGGGTTTGAAGTTGTGAATAGTATTTGGGAAAAAGTAAATTAGGTCAAAATATAGCTATTTCTGACATATTTCCTGATCCCCTGTGACCTTGACCTTTGTGAGAAGTCACTCAAACTGATATGTTTAGAAAGGTCTTGCCACAAAATATCCTTGGGTAAAGTTTGAAGAATCTGGTTTGAATAGTCTCCGAGAAAATGCCAACGTTAAAGTTTACTAAGGACGACGGACGACGGCGGACGGACGACGGACGGACGACCACTGGCCCAAAACATAAACTCACTTTTGCTTCGCACGTGAGCCAAAAATGACATACAGGCAGAAATGGACTACATGCATATTTTGTTTAGTGATGCAAAAGTTAAGTAAAGAGATGACGTGAAAAATGTCAGTTTTCCTCTGGAGACTACCATAGTAGTTTAGGTGACTGGGGTTTTAGAGACATAATAATCGACTGTGATAATTAACTGGTGGTGCAAGAATCCTTGAAACATCACAGTCGATGTATATCGTGTTGTCCTGTTGTACGTACTTACGATTACGAGACTGAAGGTATGTGTTAACTCTTTGGCTGTCGGTTGCGCTTCTGGTCGCGGTAATTCCGACAGAAATCAACGCGACCAAAAGCACTACCGACAGCCAAGGGGTTAACACTACCAAGAAAAGGGACAAATAAACAGCAAGCAATAAATGTACCTATAAGCAGCATCCACTCTGCCATCGGGGAAGGTACAGTCAATGGACACAGAGCAGGTTGCCGTCCTTTCCAGTCCCTGAGAGTTGCGGGCCCTGACCGTGAAATACAAGGGTATCCCACAAGGCAACTCTGCGGGGATCGTGAGCGCTCCACCTCGAATCTCCGTCCACCCGGCCACGTTGGTGCCACCCGGGTAGTCTCCGACAGCATACCACAACTGCAGCGCGCTATCTTCATCATCAGCTGTGAACTGATAATAAACACAGTAAAATAACATTACTATTATTGGGACAAAGCTTCAAACAACAACAACACACACACACACACACACATACACGCACACACACATACACACGCACGCAGGCACACATACGCACTCACGCAAACACACACACACACACACACACACACACACACACACACACACACACACACACACACACACACACACACACACACACACACACGAACACGCCAAACGAGTAAGCGCTTCTTTCACGAAACCCTGACAAAAGGGCGATTTTATGCACTGTTCTTGCGAGGAAAATCGTGGTCAAAAGGCTTTGACAGTCAGTTTAGACAGTCACTTCTACAGAAATATGATGTTGGCACAAACCTGCAGCCTGAAAGCTGTATCTTTTGGGTGTCGGCCAGGCACTTGATCGACATAACAAAACGACCCGTCACCTCCATTCACGGCGCTCCGCCGCGATCTTGACGTGTCAACGCTGAAATTACACCATTAAAGATTGTCATAAACTATCTCCCATGCAATAGAAATAATAGTTTAACCCATTTAGCCCGACGCACTACACCAGGAAAATGATCGATCACGATAATTCGATGGAAGTGCCAGATTGCTTGGCGCCTGATGGCGCCAAGCTAATCTGAAACTACCCTTGAATTATGATGGTCGAGCCATCTCCTGCAACTAGTACATAGTTGCTAAGTGACACCTTCCAAAATTTTGGAAATGCGGCCTTGGGGTAAAATGTGGTTAAAACATGACAGTATAACTTTTACAGGACATACTCCGTTGCCAAGATTAACACCCACGCACACCCCCTTATCGGCTCACAGAAAACGATTAAGCGAGGGTTCAAGGATCTATCGTGGCGAGACGAATTTCTCTTTTCGAGATAATAAAGTACTCTTATTCTTATTCTTATTGCGGTTAGCGGCGAGTGTTCCCCTGAATACGTATTCCCCTAAATAGTCTTGATACCTCACTCCCGTAAGAGAATATATCATTAACGATTTGGCTGTCGGTAGCGGATTTTGTCACGATAATTCATGCAGTTTGCCTGTCGGTAGCGTTTTATGTCGCAATGGGTCACACAGGTCACAATTATCATGTGGATTGGTCATACACGTGGGCCACAATGGCTTTGCCTTTCTTGCTGTCGCGATGATTCCTGCCCATTTATGGTTCACGTGTACGACCAATCCACATAATTATTGTGACCTTTGTCACCTTGACCTTTCCAACAGGTCACTGAAGTGTTCAGGTGTCTCAACATAAGTAAATGGCTGGTTTTTGTACCAGCGAAATTCGAGTTTTCTCAAAATGTATGCATTTTTTTCAAATATTTGTCAACCGTCTGTGACCCTTGACCTTTGTGATGGGGAGACTAAATTAGCATGCATAGAAAGGTGTTATTATCAGCTACCTGCGTGCCACGTTTTACTGAAAGGTTTGCAAAGACTTTGATAAGAAGAAAGACAAAGCCATTATGGCTCACGTGTATGACTGATGCACATATGTGTGACCTTTGTGACAATAAGTAAAAGACTGACTTCAGTACCAGCGAAATCCGTTTTCTCAAATTTACCATTTTTCACACATCTGTCAATCCCCCGTGACTCTCCACCTTTGCGATGAGTTGACTAAATTAGTATGCATAGAAATCAGCAAATTTGACTGCAAAAACCTTGATAAAAGCTACAATTCTAACCCAAAAGGCATTTTTTTCACACATTTACCAACCTCTTGTGACCTTTGACCTTTCTGAGGGGTCATCCACATTAGTATGCATAGGTAGGTCCTACCATCAGGTATCTCTGTATCAAGTATGGGTTTGAAGTTGAAAATAGTATTTCAGATTTTAAAAAAAATTTGGTCAAAATGTGGCGCTTTTTAAATTTTGGGGGAATAATCAAAATGACCATTGACCTTTGTGAGGGGTAACTAAATTAGTATGCATATAAAGGTATTATTATTAGCTACATTTGAGACAAATTGTATTGAAAAGCTCACAAAATGTTGATAAATCTACAAATCTATCGAAAATTACCATTTTACAAACATTTGCCGACCACTGGTGACTCTTCACCTTTCTGAGGGGTCATTCAAATTGGTATGCATAGAAAGGTCGTACCATGAGGTATCTCTGTACCAAGATCTGGGTTTAAAGTGATGAATAATATTTGTAAAAAAACAAACATCTTTTGTCAAAATATGGCAATTGTTTTACCTATTTCCTGATCTCTTGTGACCCTTGACCTTTCCGAGGGATCAGCCGAATTAGTATGCATAAGAAGGTCTTGCCATTAGGTATCTTTGGACCATATTTTGGCTTAAGGTTGTGAATAGTATTTTAGTAAAAATCTATTTTGTCGTAACCTATTTCCTCATCCCCTGTGATCTTGACCTTTGAGATTGGTTTGTTTAGAAAGGTCTTGCGACAAAGTATCCTTGGGCCAAGTTTGAAGACTGTGGCTTGAATAGTCTCCAAGAAAATGCCAACGGTAAAGTTTATCGCGGACGACGGACGGACGACCACTGGCCCAGAACATAGACTCACTTTTGCTTCGCGCGTGAGCCAAAAACTACAATTCTACGAAAAAATGGCATTTTTCACACACTTGCTGACCTCCTGTAATCCTTGACCTTTCCAAGGGCCATCCAAATTAGTACGCAAGGCTTAATCAGGTATATCTATACCAAGTTTGGGCTTGAAATTGAAACAGAGTATTTCAGAAAAAAAACAGGTTTTATTTTCTTCAAAATATGGCTATTTTTCACCTATTTCTAGACCCCCCGCCCCTCCTATCCCATTACCCTTTACCTTTGCGAGGCGAAAACTAAATTAGTGTGCATAGAAAAGTCTTATCATCAGCTACCTTTGTGCCAAATCTGACTGAAAAGTTGGCAAAAATGACAAATGATTAAAAAACCACTATCGACAGCAGAAGGGTTACAGAAAACACCACACCTGTCATTGTTCATCGTAATACGGAAACTCTAAAGTTTTGAAGAAGTCATTCACCTGGACAAACACAGGCGTTCACTTAAAATGAATAAGCGACGCACGTGAAGAAAAGCAGGCAAATGTACGAGCTTTCTCATATATCATGTCTGTAAAAGCTCCCAGTTAATCAGAGTGACTCGGCTGCAATGCGCCTGAACTCATCAGTGTTCAATTCGTACTCCATAGGCACTAGCTGTCCCTTTGGACGGCCCAATAGGACCGTCCATTACCATTCCGGTGCCGTAGACGTTGAACACCGAACTAACTAACCAGCCAATCAAGATAAGATAAGATAAGATAAACTTTATTGCCATATGCATAAACATTAGGAATTTTTTGCAGCATAACTGAAGAGCGTCCATATTAAGATCAACACATAAAACATACATACATCACAATCAAGCAGACTCTAAAATACCAAACCACACACATGTATAGCAGTCATTCTACTAAGTATGCACACATATCTAAGTAAGTAAAATAAGATAAATCTACAGCATAATAACCATATTCTGACAACAAAAATCGCCAAGTGAGCCGCAACGAAAACAGATTAGCTAAATTCATATGTATTTGTAAAACTGTATATCCTGTTTAAGAAGATGTTTAATAGAAGATATTAAAAAAAAACTATAAACAACTAAGATGGGCTGTAGGTAATTCTAAAGAGACTTTGAGTCAATCTGCTGAGTTATATCATATCACAGCCACATTAGACAGGGCCTGAACAGCCAAGGGATAAAAGCTCTTCTGAAAATGAGTGGTTTTGGTCGTAATGGATCTAAAGCGTGAGCCAGATGGCAAGGGCTCGAACAGGTTATGTGCAGGATGGTGCTCGTCATGTATGTTGGAGCTCGCTCTCTTGATGGTGCGTGTGTGGTACAGAGATTCCAGCGAGAGGAGATCGCTTCCAACAATATGAGATGCTGTTTTGATCACCCTATTTAATTTCTTGCGGACTTCGTCGGTTGCGCTGCCATACCATACCGTCATTGAGAAGGTAAGCACGCTCTCAATGGCGGCGCGGTAAAAATGCACCATGATCTGCTGACTGACGCTAAAAGACTTCAACTACCGAAGAAAAATACAGGCGCTGCTGGGCTTTCTTTACTAGCTGTTCAATATTCTTCGCCCACTTCAGATCGTGCAAAATGAGAGTACCCAGGAACTTCAACGTTTCAACAATTAATTTCAATATCGTTTCCTTTGATGGTTACGGGAAGGGGGTTAGTTTTCTTTTTCCTGAAATCAATTATCATTTCCTTGGTCTTACCAACATGCAAATCCAGGTTGTTGTCAGATCCCCAGCCTACTAACAAGTCTACCTCATCCCGATATGCACTCGCTTTGTATTTTTGAAATTTTGTAAAGTGGCCTGAGACCGGTACCATTGTTATGTAAAAAACCCTTGACTGTCGTATCATCAGCAAATTTCACTATGCGTGTGCCATCATAGTGGGATACACAGTCGTGTGTAAAAGAGAATACAATAATGGGGATAAAACACATCCTTGGGGAACACCCGTACTCAAGGTCAAAGACTGGGATACATGTCCACATTGACCAGGAGTAGGGACCTGACACAGCTGAACACAGTTCTGACCGCACGAACCGATCCTGACAATCTGGGGTCTGTTTAACAAGAAATCCAGAACCCAGTTACAGATGGACTGTGCGAAGCCAAGGTGCAGCAGCTTTTCATGCAGTTTGGACGGTATGATAGTGTTGAATGAGCTGCTGTAATCAACAAAAAGCAGCCTAACATACGCATATGGCTTCCCCAGATGCTGCAGAATATAGTGCAGCCCTAGCGACACAGCGTCCTCTACTGATCGGTTCGCGCGGTAAGCAAACAGATAAGGATCGAGGGAGGGGGCATGACAGACTTTATGTGCTGCAGTATCAGCCGCTCAAACGTTTTCATTATGACGGAGGTCAATGCCACAGGCCTGTAGCCGTTAAGGGTACTGATGATTGCCTTTTTTGGTACGGGGATAATAACTGACGTTTGGAGACAGTGTGGAATCTTGCATGTCTGTAATGACCAGTTAAATATGACTGTGAGAAAGCTCGAGAGCTGGTCGGCACAGTAACGCAAAAGGCCAGGAGAAATTTCATCAGGGCCTGCTGCCTTACGCACATTCAAACATCTGAGAAGCCGCTTCACGTCCGTTTCACACACCACAAGAAAATCATCATCAGTACTAAGCGGGGGTGGCACAGTAACGGGGTGGTTATTTTGCCTGTCAAAACGACCGTAAAACACGTTCAGGCCGTTTGCCAGTGTGGGTTTATGAGTGTCTGCGCGTTTTGATGCTTGTCTGTAGCTTGTGATTTTCTGTATACACATATCTCTAGAATTGTCCGTAATCATGTTGCTTTCCAATTTCTGTCGGTATTGTCTTTTTGATGCCTTAATACACTTCCGTACATCATATTTAGCTTTTTTTTTATACTGTTCTTTGTCATTAGAGGCGAAGGCTTCCTGTTTTGCATTGAGTTTGTCCTTAATAGTTTTACTGAACCAAGGCTTGTCGTTAGGGTATTTTGTGACAGTCCTGGTACGTATGCAGATGTCCTTACAAAATTTAATATAGTCTGTAACCACGTCCGTGTACTCGTCGATACTGGTGGAGGAGTCTTTGAAAACGTCCCATTTGGTGGACTCGAAACAGCCGCGCAGTGTCTCCACCGCAGCAGCCGACCACTGTCGTACCATGCGTCTAGCTGGCTTCTCCCTCTTTAGCTGTTGCTTGTACGGAGGTATTAAAAATATCATGGAGTGGTCGGAGTTTCCTAGAGATGTGCATGAAATTGAACGGTATGCATCCTTTATTGTTGTATAGCAGTGGTCGAGTGTGTTGTCCCCACGCGTTGCACAGGTAACTTGCTGACGGTATTTGGGGAGCCCTTTTCTCAAGTCAGCTTTGTTGAAGCCACCGGCTATAAGACTTACAGAGTCAAGGTTGGTATTTTCACTCTGTATCACAATGTCAGACAACTCACTGACATCAGTACCTGTGTTGGCCTGTGGTGGTACGTAGACGGCCGTGAGGATCACTGAGGAGAACTCACGTGGGAGATAAAAGGGTCGAGATTTAATAGTTAGTGTTTCTAGCTCTGGCGAGCATAAAGAAAGCCTTCACAAAGGAACCATAACAATGGTTACTTTGACCAGCTCCATCAGGCCTACAAGGGTCCGTATAGCAAACGTCTGCTAAAACATTATAAAGAAAAGCCATCATTCATGCAAGTACTACTTACCACTGCTCACTGACTCTGTCACAGTACGGGAAGCGCGGAGGACCCAGGTCGTCTTTTCTGTACTCTTTCTTCCAGATGTTGCCGGTGATGGGGTCGGCGCGCCAGTGCCAGATGGTTTTGCGGAAAGTCACGGAGAATATCCACACACCGACCTTGACCCACCCCTCAAGCTTCAGTTCGATAGGGATCAGTTCAACGTCCAGGCTTTTCCTGAAAACGAAGCACCAGTTTCCTTTCGCATCACACAAAGACACTATCAGTTTTCTTCTTTTTTTTTTAAATCATCATCATCATCACCACCATCCTCATCATAATCAGTTTATTTCAGTTGACTTCAGTTCAGTTCGGTTCAGTCAAAATGGAATCTCTATGCTCGAAAAGGCCCACACGCACTCCACCCACGCATCAGAAGGTTTTCCAGAGTTTCTTTTGGTATCGTCCAATATTCTGGTTTACTATGGATATTTCATGTCCTTTCGAGTTTGCCCAATAGCCGCTGCCTTTCTCCACCGCCACATAATAATAATAATAATAATAATAATAATAATAATAATAATAATAATAATAATAATGATAATAAATTTGAATAGCAGAGAAAGGCCCAGGTTACAAAATGCCCGAAGGCCATTCCCACTCAAAGTGGGTGTACAAGTTGCAAAGATAATCAGGCACCGACTTTGAGCTAACACGCTCGATCCATGCTTGTGCCGTGCGTGTTACTCCACTTTAAGAAAAGTGCTACACTGTTTTCCTTTCGTCACAGTCGCAATCGTAAATGTGTACTCGAATGAGTTACCTACTTCAGTCATAATAGTGAGGTTTCATTTTAATACATTCTACACCAAGGACCGAAATACCCACATTATTGAAGTTGCCCTTTAAAGGATTGTATTACAATTCTAGAGACAGATCGAGCATGATAGTTCAAGGGTGGTGCCAGAATAGCTTGGCGCATATGGGCGCCAAGCTATTCCGGCAACACCCTTGAACTATCATGCTCGATCCATGTCTTGTTGTGGTGTGTCGGGGCTGGATGAGTTAACGAACGACTCCCAACGAACGAAAGCGAAGTCACGGCGGGCAATCAGCCGTCACCACAAGCATGGACATCGCTCCAAATATCTCCGAGAGGCATAGATCCTCATGTGCCCCAATCCCCCCGGGCTCATGAGGATCTATACCTCTTGGAGATGTTTGGAATGCTGAATACGCTTATGAGGCATATATCCTCATGAGTCCCCTGGGTTTCAGAGAATCTATGCCTCTTGGAGATGTTTGGAGTGTTGTCTATGCTAATGGTATCAGTTGGTTTATAGCATGACTTCGCTATTCTTCCTTGTTGAGAATCGTCCGGCATAAACGTAACCTCACTAATGCTGTAAGGACACTATACATGTATACATGATCTGATAAATCATACGCACTGAATGTATGTCTTCATCGATTTTTTAACGACAAAATCAAGACAAATTCAGGTATGAAAAACCTGAACAATCATGACGGATCATACACGGTAAGATAAATAGTCCATAGCCTAGCCAGGTCTACCGTGCACCCCCCCCCCCCCCCCAGTACTCAATAAGATGGGTTTCAAAATGTACCTTAGTATGTCCTGAGATGTTTAAGCCATGTTCCTCGAAAATCCTTAGGAACACACCAGAGATATAGCCGATGGCGCAAGGGTACCCCCATTCATGCTCTTTGCACATGCTAAAATGAGGTTGAGAAACATTTTTCTCTAAATAAATCAGAATTCATTCCAGAAGCCCAAATCAGGCAATATTATGTTAAAGCATACCTTCTGCATCCTCTGCAAAAAACAGAATGAAATAATATTGAATCTCTGGCTCACAGTGAAGGTATTTGTGCACCCAGTAAACGGCCATTTCCGCGAAATCGCAAAAGAAGACAAAAACAAGGTGTCATATGCCTTCAGACATTTTCGATAGCACTGACAGTCCATTTTAAGGCTTACAGCATTAACACAGGCTGTCACAATTATTATAAACTTGACTAGGTGATGCTGTGATTACTCTGAGAGTCACAGTGGTTGATTTTGTATCCCTACCCCCAAGTTTTAAAAATACACACAATTAATTAAAAAAAAATACTAAAGTTATTCCATTTCATTTTGACCTCTCTTTACCTATTAATTTTCAATAATGTGAGCATAAAGTGCAAGAAATTAATAAAAGTCGGCATCCTTTACGATACGTTCGTAGTGAATGATAGCTTTTTCCCATTTAAATTGCCGAATTGGGAAACGTATGTTGTTTCCGATGCCCTCAGAAATTTTGTATACAACTGATAGGTCTTTGTTAGGTTTTATTGGTTAGGATAAAGTACCACAGTTACTCTCAATCTGATTTTATGATGCTGTGATGCATTTAGAGGCCACAGTGACTGAATTTGCTGCCCTACCCCCATTTTACCAGTACTCAAAGGAACGCAAAATGATCATAAAAATTGCTTACGTCATACTCCTCTGTTTAATTTTTTTTGTTGTTGCCAGTTTTCTTTAAAAAATATGCATATTGAGCATAAACGTTTGTGATCATTTCATTAATTTCAATGTGACCCATCAATTTAATTGTAACTATTTTTAACTTGCTGGTCTTTTAGGTGATATTTTACCTAGCGTAAGGCGGGTGTAGTAAGGTCTCGCCTTTTCCTTTCATTTATTTTCGTCTAGAAATGTGTAAATATGAATATGCGTAATAAAGTGTCATGGTTCCTAACAAACAAAACAATGTTATCAAAATACTTAGTTTTCACATGTCCACCAAGAGATCACCACTTCCACCTTCTTCTGCAACGTTCAATTCCTTGATGGCCGTCTTTAAATCTTATATTGTTCTGGCTGCCAATAAGTAAGCTGTCAAGAGCTCGGCAGCATGTTTTCAGAGTTTGGTGTACAGGGGCCTCTCTTCGGGTCAGAACTGCCAGCGGAACGCTTCTCTGTATGGACATGTTTGGAGAATATGCTAAGGAGACTGATTTTCTACGCCAAATTCGCATAGGGCTGTTTCTGCATGACCCAGTCTCAAGAGGTGAGTCCAGCAGGATCCGAAGGGTCTTTGAACATTGTGAAAGTTGTTAAAAATGACAAGGCTTTTTCAGGGCCCTGGAAAATCTGCCAATTTCAGTCTTTTTCCTTAAAGTCTGTGAAAGTTTGTAAAAAAAATGACAAAGTGTTGGCGAACTTTTGTCTACTTCTTTTTGTTTTGTTTTTTTTCTCACCCAATTTGTGACTATTCCATTGCGAACGATCATGATGACGCTTGTTTCAAGTGATCTATATTTAGCTCTGATCATAAAGTGACTGCATGGCCATTCTGCCGAACATTCTGATGGGTGGTTTATGCTTTTACCGAGCTCCGCCATTCGCTAAGGGTTCTTTTATTTTGGTATCTCTTCATGCATTAGGCACGAAAGCTTCAAATGAGCTGCTGATTACAGAGTGGTCTAATTAATTTAAAGTGTGTAAACCTTCAGGCTTCAGTTTGGGTTTGTGAAACGTTATGAAAAGTTTGTGAACTTCGTCCCTGCTTTCTGTACGGACCATGTCCAGAGTAATCAGTGCGTAGATCAAAGATGGTGGCCTTGCTCTCCCTGTTCAGCTTGTTAATGTCGTCTGCCCACGGGCTGCAGCCGCCATTCTGCTGTTGCCAATCACTTTGTTGCTGTAGTGTCTTGGTTTTTTTTACAGGAGGTTGTGATCTTGAGGTAGTCTGGCGCCTGCTTTGGCCAGGCTGTCAACCTCTCCATTACCAGCTACTCCAGAATGCACTGGAATCCACTGCAGCACTATTTTGTGGACAGGGCATCCAGTCTATCTTGAAGCTTCCTGGTGAGATCAGTGGATCAAGCTGCTGCCTTTCCCTAGCTAGTGCTCTGATGCTAAGTTGAGCACCTGCAGATCTGTACGATAGTTGGAGCTGCTGCCGCCAGCTGGTAAGGAGAGGGAGGTAGTAGTGTGGTCTGCACAACAGATGTACACGCCACTTCCTTCATTCCGCACGGCGTCTTGTGCGGTACCACAGCTGCCGTGAGTGTAGCGCTTGTGCATAATCTCCAGCGAGTTGGCTTTGTGCAGTGCCGCGACCTTTGGCAAAGAGTCCTGGAACATTGTTTATGTTGTCTAGAAGGCTCTTTCGAGATGTCCAGGTATCTGAAGGAAGCTCTTCACACATCTTTGGGCTTGGTTTCAGGACATCAGTTTTAGCCCTTTGCAGGACCTTCAGTTGGCGGTTCAGACTTGGGCGTTTCGGACGGTTCTTGGTCTGCTTCTGTAGTCTCCCATGCTGTCGGTGTTTAGTAAGAATCTTCATCGTGTGTGCTGTTCTGCGTTTCAGTGGCTCCAATGTCCTCCATTTACTATATTGGGGTGCTCCAGATGGCTCTAAGAATGTCACTGCATCATGAAAATGACCCATGTTCTGCATCTTGTCAAGCCCGGATTTCTTGGTTTTGCAGGCAGTGTTTCATGTTGTCGAAGTATCTTGGTACCGCACTACTGGTCTGGCCGAGCAGGTGTTTGCTTCCGCCAGGATGCTGTAATTTGCGCCAATGTGGTCCCCACAAGTTTCTTCATCAGAGACTTTTTTCCGCAGCTTTAGCTTCCATGGCTTCGATGTGAGTCCTCCACGTGAATCCAATAATTTTTTTGTTGCCAGTAAAGTTGGCCTGTCTGTCTTTGGTACTGGAAGGTCTCCAGTTTCAAGGTGACCTCTTCCATCTGATTGAAAGAGATGGTATAGCTCAGCTTGAGTGGCTATCTTTCAGTCCAGCTGCTGACTCTATTGGCAGCATCCTGGATTCTGCAGGATGCTATTTCTTTATGTTCTGCTGCGCTCCACAATGCAAAGTCATCCGCATGGAGGATGTTCGAGATGAACCTTGGTTCTGTTGGACGGAGGTCATTAATGCAGACCAAAAACAGCATCAGACACAACATTTCCCTGAGGTACAGCTTTCCCAAGTTTGACAAGACTGCAGAATGTGCAGACGGTAGAAGCATCAGCGGCAGCCACTGTTAAACATGCCATAAGTAAAAATAATTACAATTAAATTGATGGGTCACATTGAAATTAATGAAATGATCGCAAATGTTATGCTCAATATGCATACTCTGTTAAGAAAACTGGCAACAAAGTATTTAAACAGAGGAGTATGACATAAGCCATTGTTATGATCATTTTGCGTTCCTTTGAGTACCGGTAAAATGGGGGTAGGGCAGCAGATTTAGTCAATGTGACCCCTAAATGCATCACAGCATCATAAAATCAGGTTAGGAGTAACTGTGGTACTCTATCCTAACCAATAAAACCTAAAAAAGAAGACATATCAGTTGTATACAACATTTCTGAGGGCATCGGAAACAACGTACGTTTCCTAATTCTGCAATTTTAATTGGGAAAAAGCTATCATTCACCACGAACGTACCGTAAAGGATGCCGACTTTCCTTATTTTCTTGCACTTTATGCTCAGATTATTGAAACGTAATAGGTAAAGAGATGTCAAAATGAAATGGAATAACTTAAAAAAAATTTTTGTGTATTTATAAAACTTGGGGGTAGGGATACAAAATTAACCACTGTGGCTCTCACAGTGATCACAGCATCACCTAGTTAAGTTTATAATAATTGTGACATCCTGTGTTAATGATGTAAGCGGAAATAGCCGTTTACTGGGTGCACAAATACCTTCTCTGTGAGCCAGAGATTCAATATTGTTTCATTCTGTTTTTTTGCAGAGGATGCAGGAAGTGTGCCTTAACATAATATTGCCTGATTTGGGCTTCTGGAATTAATTCTGATTTACTTAGAGGAAAATGTTTCTCAACCTCATTTTAGCATGTGTGAAGAGCGTGAATGGGGGTACCCTTGCGCCATCGGCTATTTTATCTCTGGTGTGTTCCTAAGGATTTTCGGGGAACATGGCTTAAACATCTCAGGACATGCCAAGGTATATTTTGAAACCCATCTTATTGAGTAAACGGGTGGGGGGGGGGGCGGGGGGGGGGGAGGGGGGAGTGGGAAGGGGGAGGGGTGCACGGTAGACCTGGCTAGCTTATGTACTAAGCCTGACGACACTGAGAACACAGCGATGAAGATGAAGTTCATGCTCACGTGGCTACGATTGGCTGCTGTGTGTAATTCGCCGCTAGGCTGAGGGGGAAGCTCGTCCTCAGTACGTAGCCCTGAAGAGTTATACCGGCAGATACGATGATGATAGATACAGAGAGCGTCGCTTCCAGCTTACCCACCACAAACGGTTTTATCTGCACCTGTTAGACGAAATACAATACCTTATATGTACTTTCTACGTTATCGTAAAATAGGTCAAAATATGGCAATGCACGTATGGCTCTCGTGTATGACTGATTCAAAACGTTGATGAAAATAACTTTTAATCAAAAACTCTCATTTTTCACGCATCTGTCGACCTCGAGATCTTTTCGAGGGGTCATCTAAATTAGTATGTGCAGACACTTTTACCATCAGGTGATTCAGTACCAAGTTTACCAAGTTTGGCTTTGAAGTTGAAAATAGCATTTGAGAAAAAACAACTAATTTTGTGAAAATATGGCTGTTTTTTTGTTGTTGTTCTTTTTTACATATTTTGAACCTCTTGTGACCCTTGACATTAATAATAATAATAATAATAATAATAATAATAATAATAATAATAATACATGGTATTTATATGGCGCATTTCTCATATTTATAATATAACTCAATGCGCAGGCGAAAACGACACACACACGCACGCACACACAAACACACACACACACACACACACACACACACACACACACACACACACACACACACACACACACACACACACACTCAGAGTCTGCAGGGGGGTACAGAAACTCGTAGAGATTACACGAAAGTCTGCGAGAAAAGGTGATTTTTTAACTTTGCTTTGAAATGCGTAAGGGGGGAGGCATTTCTCAGCTCAGTCGGTAAGGAATTCCAAATTATAGGAGCAGTACATCTGAAAGAGCGTTCACAGGCAGATTTGAGATGGTACTTTGGAACGACATTTCGAGGTTTCGTCCGTATAGTGTGCTTAGAAAGGTATTGTCATCAGGCGTATCCGTAACAAGTTTGGATTTGAAATTGAAAATTTGAGGGGAAAAAATATGTTGGTGTAAATATGCCAATTTTGTAATAATTTCTGGACCCCTGTTACTTTGACCTGTTTGACCGCAGGTGAGCAAATAACCGTACCATTGGCTGGAGTAATTGCCAGATAGAACCGCTCGGGTAGTGCTCCACAAGTGCACTTCTGTTCAAATGAGATGCTTCACATCTCATTTGAATAGAAGTGCACGTGTGGGATACTCCCCGAACAGATCTATCTGGGAAATACTCTGTCAAACTTTACAGGGTAATACACACAGACACACTGAGGCAGCCCTTATCCAATCCTTTCCATCAGACAGATGTATAGGTTTACATCAGCTCCTGCAGTCGCCGAGGCTCATAAGAATCTACACTTTCTTGTGCTAAAAAAGCCAGACTACAGTGGCATTTGGTTACGTAAAGTTAATCCTTTGGCTGTCGGGAGCGGTTTTTGTCTCGATGATTTCTGCAGCCAAAAGGTTAAAGCCATTCAGCTATGACCATCTAAAACTTAATATGCATCTATCATCTGAGCTGCCATGGTCGATAGTTTCTATACTCGTATCTAGACCTGAGCGGACAACTGCGTAAGTTGGTGGGTTTTTATTTTTTTACATTTTAATTATTGATCTTAAGGCTCAGTGTAGTCACGTATTAAACGTGGCTATTAGAAAGCAATGTATCACATCAAAGTTCTGAGTATACTTTATGTTACGAGTGTAGATTAACTTGGTGCCTAAGAAGGCGTTCAGATAAAATGGTTACACAAACTTACCTTTAGCATAGAGTCTATCGCTTGAACATTGACCTCAAACGCAAGCCCAATGGCGCCTCCCGCTTCAAAATCTGAAATATCAACATATCTATTGTTATTATTATATTGTATCCTATTATAGTATATATTATATTATATTTGGTCGTCTTTCAGAATCTTTACACATTGTCCTGTTGGCCTATCTCTATTCGTCCTTTTGCCCTGGTCGCCCGTTCTCAAGGCGACGGTAGTCTCTTTATTGCATGATACCAAGGTAACATGTGATAAGTAGAATCAACATGTTACAATGACAACATACTCCCTAAGTAAACCGTTTTCCCCCAAATATGCAATTGGACAATCAAATTTCTCAGTACAAACATCTTCCTTCAGTCAAACCTCTAATCAATAAAATGCTCATAAATTAACAGTTTGGGGGCTTAGACAACAAACATAATTGTATGCAGGTGTTATGTGATACCGTTGGTACCAATTTCATACAAAAGATAATTAAAAAAAATTAAACAAATGATAATACCAACGAAAGAAAATTCCACGTGTACTGTAACAACTGAAATGGTCGAAACAGCGGAGAAACAAAATGTCAGATAAAAATAAAACTGAGGGGTTACACAACAGAAACAGTTATATGCACGCGTTATGTGCCCCTTATGGATCATATTGCTTACATAAAAATAACTCAAAATGTGACAAGTTAGACAATTCCTTCGACCGAAATGTGAACGCGAAGCGAAAGCCACGCTCCGCCATTAAACAGATATTTTTTTCAAAGAGACCTTCACGCATAAATATATTTTTTTTATAACTTCAAGACAAAATCGTTGTATCATGAGTCAGGCTTTGCCAGTGGTTTATGTCGTCTCTCGGTTCCGATCATTTATATTATATTATATTATATTATATTATATTATATTATATTATATTATATTATATTATATTATATTATATTATATTATATTATATTATATTATATTATATTATATTATATTATATCTTCTTTCAGTCTCTTTACACTTTTCCTCATTGGCCTGGCTCTATTCGATTTTTTCCCCTGGTCGTCCGTTCTCAGGGCAACGGGAGTCCCCTTGTCATATGTTACCAAGGTAACATGTGATAAGTAGACTCCCTTATTAAATGTTGCGATGACGATGTTACTCGCTGAGCAAAGCCTTCTCCCCCAAATAAATCTTTGGTCAATCACATTTCTCGGTACAGACACACCCTAAATTCATTTAGTCAAAACTCCAAACAAAAATATGCCAATAAATAAAATAATTTAGGGGGCTGGCTACACAACAAAAAGAACTATATTATGTAGGTGTTCTGTAATACCGCTGGTACCAGTTTCATACAAAACATAACTAAATAATTGGATAAGTTAGATAATTATATCAACGACAAGAAAATTCACCTGAAGGCCCTATCCCGTGCTAACCGCATTCGAAACGGCAAAGAAACAGAAAGCTGGATAAAAATAATTGAGGGGGCGACGCAACAAAATAACTATATGCATGCGTTGTGTTCGGCCTATATTACCAATTTCATACAAAAGAATGACTGAAAATATGTTAAATTTAAAAAAAAAAAAAACATGAGAGAGAAATACCAGGCGAATATAGTGCGCGCGAAGTTGTTGACTGATACTCGAAAGTATGAAAATTACGTCCCATGAATCTCTTGAAGTCACTTGAAGACAAAATCGTTGTATAACGAGTTAGGCGTTGCCAGTGGTTCTTGTCGCCTCTCGGGTCTGGTCAGGGGAGTCAATGTCAGAGTTAATAGTCTCGGGCTAAAACCCTCGACTCTTGCCTCCGACATTGACTCCCCTGACCGGACCCTCGAGGCGACAAGAACCACTAGCAAAGCCTAACTCGTCATACAACTAATAAAATTGTATATTATATTATATTATATTATATTATATTATATTATATTATATTATATTATATTATATTATATTATATTGTATTATATTATATTATATTATATTATATTATATTATATTATATTATATTATATTATATTATATTATATTATATTATATTATATTATATTATATTATATTATATTATATTATATTTTTAGGTACATAATCGTCTTGTGACACATCCCACAACCTCTATAGCTTTACAACGGGGCATTATCATACCAAACTGTTCCCAGCCGGTGCTACGTCTCCGTCAATTGTTCATATTTCACTGTTTATGTCAAATAAAAGACGACTGACCTATGCCCAAGAGGACTGGTCCTATGGGATATCTATAGACGAACTTGAAAAATGGAATGTAGATTTCGCCTTTCTGGCCAGGAAGAGGGTAGGCCCCGATGTCTTTCAGTTCCTTGGGTTTCTTAAACTCCGGCTTCAAATCTTGCTGTGTTTTATCTTCGTTCAGTTGCAGCTGGAAAAAAAGCGAAACGAAACTGTAACGTACATTCATACTAAAGCACACTCGTACACCCAACGCTCAGCTCACTCGTTTCATTAACTATTGGATTTTAACCCTTTCCATGTCGTTAGTGGGAGACTGAGTTTATGAAATCTTTGTAATTATGAAAGACACAGCTGTCCAAGAACATGGCTACAAAGTATGGTCAGCATAATGTTTAACGCTTTCATTGCCGAGATAGAAGTGAACACGACTCAACTGCAAGAGACATAGATCCTCATGAACCCCCGCAACTGCGGGGATCATGAGTATCTATGCCTCTTGCTCAGACCAAATTGTATCCATGTTTCTTAGACGGTGTTTATCTTTGATAGTTGAATGAACCACGATTTCAGAAACAAAACTTACGTTCAGTGTACGTACAGTGGCAGAGAAGGGGTGAAATCCTCATAAGCCCCCGCGCCTGCAGATGTCTATTGCAGTTGGACCGTGTTCAATGCAGGGGCGGATCCATAGGGTGTCTCGACCGGGGGTGGGGGTGGGGGGGGGGGGCACAATCACCTTCCCTCTGGTGACACGCGTCAATGACTACATTGCTACTCTGATGGGCACTGGTGCATGTCCACGGACACTATCTCAAAAGACAAAGCTACGCAATCTGAGTGAGACTGGAGACCAACTGTGCTCAGAGAGTGATGTGTGACGGGATCTGGGGATTATCAATTATCTATGACACCCGGGCCAATAGGCTGCTCACTCCGTGGGGAGACACTCACAGCGCAGTCGTAGACTTAAACCTAGATGACTGCCACGAATGAGGATGCAATGTGAATGGTATCGCACAGAAAGAGGTAATGCTTTTCATGAGCCCCTGTAACTGTAGGGGCACACGAAACTCCATGGCTTGCTGAGGGACTGGGTTGGGCAATGATTTGGATACTTTCCCACCGCTGGGGTTGACCAGCAGTCAACGGCGTATTGTCAGATGGCTGCCTCTTTCTGAGGATGCAATGCGGATTGTATCGCACGGCAAGAGGTACTGCTTTACATGAGCCCCTGTGAGTGCAGGGGCACACGACACTCTATGTCTGGGTGAAGTACTGTGACGGGTGCAGGTCAGCAGTGCCAAGTGAGGATATTTGACTAGAGGCCCATGACCACACTAGGCCCACCCACCGATCCCGTGAGATAATTGTGAAATACACCGTACAAGAAAAGAAGAAACCTCCAATAGTAAAACACAACTTCCACAAATAACCATACCACCCCAAAAAAATTGGATCAGGGCTGGGTAAAGCCGCGTATCCGGATGCAGGACGTCTCGAATGTGATAAAGGGTCCCAAGAAACCAACGAAGAACCGTGATAGTGATGGTAATGCTTGCCCATTACAGCAATTGTAGAGGTACCCAGATAATTAACGCACAAGAAGAAGGAGATGAAAACCCGCCAGGTACTCACCTCAGACGAGATGCTTTCTTGGATGTTACCAATCTGACCGACCAGGTCTTTCAGCGGAAGACTGAAATCCGAGAACAACTTCTGTAGGTCGTCAATCGGCAACGATTCGACTTTGCTGAGAATCGGGCCGAGCAGTTCTGTCATATGAAAAGTGAAAAATAATTGTTTGTGTCTTTTTTCTCTTTTTTTTTAGTGGAGAACCCCTAACTAAATTACTTATTGATATACTTACTAACGACCAAAGAAAATGCGACATTTTCGGAACCATCGGAAACACTTTGGTATTTCCAATGGTTCCGAAAAGGTCGCATTTCTTTTGCTCGTCAGTATACATGTATTTATTCTGTAGAATAGATTTCTGTTAGAAATTAAACCCCACAAGACTGAAAGTCTGCGAAAAAAGCGCACAGCTTTCAGAAAACTGTCAGTTCACTTCATGAATGTGTGTGTACATTCTGATAAACAGCTCTTTCTCTTTCATTCCCAGTTATAATAAGTCAATCGACCAATTATATGAGTATTCGTACATCAAAATGAGATCAATGGGAATATGTGTGCCTTTTGAAAGAATAAAAGCGCAAGATTCAAGATCAGAGTCCGTCACATATATTATATCCCCAGATCTTGGTGATTGCTTTACCTGTGAGAGACCGTTTGCTCCGTCGTGTCCTGAAATCGAACTCGATGTTTTTCATCAACGGGATCTCGACAAGGCACCGCTCACCAAACTTAGTACAAGCAAGGAGACTGAGGGACAAGGTCAAGGTTTTGTTTTTCCAGGCCGCGTTCACTTTGAACTTGACTTCGAAAATGCGCAACACTATCAGCTTGGCTGCCACAATCTGTTGTCCTGTGAGATGGAAATAAATACTGTGTCGTAAATGTACTATAAACAGTTAAGTCCGCTTTGTGGTGTGAGATACATTTTGACAAGGGTTTCGAGTCAACTTTATTGTCTCTACAGAGAATTGTTTTTGACTGCATTCACCGGAAAAGGTGCGTCGCCATAAGCGCAGCACCACCCTACTATCCAATTTGGATACAGGTTTTTGTATATGCATAAGTCTTTGTTTCTCTTTTTAACCCCTACAGCCCTGACGCACTACAGCAAGAGATGGGTCAACCATGATAATTTAAGGGTAGTGCCAGATTAGCTTGGCGCCTGTCGGCACCAAGCTAATCTGGCACTGCCCTTGAATTACCATGGTCGATCCATCTCCTGCAACATGTGCATAGTCGTTAGATGACGCCACCAAAATTTGGGAAATACGTGCGTCGGGCTGAATTAGTTAATCAAACACTTGAACTGCAACAGTTGCTCCAGTGCTCAGTTCTTTCAGGGCAATCGAAAGTTAAGTCCATTTTTGTGAAACACGAAATTTCGTTGTAATACAATGAAAATCTTGCTTTTCACAAAAGTGGAATATTACTGTAGTGTCGTTTGCCCTCATAGGGCAGCCAACTCATATGGGATCATTCCCCCGCAAGTTTATTCTTTGAAATAACAACATAACCCAGTAAGCCCTGACACGCTTTAACAGGAAATGGATCGGCCATGCACCATGATAGTTCAACGAGTGGTGAAGAATAGCTTGACGCTTCTAACGCGCCAAGTTACTACTATTTATACTTAGAGTCCACTGGCACTGTTTGTGATCGGGGAGAAAGCGACAAGGTATTCTGTCATCGCCTTTGAGCTTTCTCCTAAACTGTTAAGCGGACTGCAGATGGCAGGTGTGAAGTTCGAGATTTTCGATTTATGTGTCAGTTTGTACAGGCACGACCAACGAACTATCATGGATGATCCGTGTCCGGAGCTGCTGCATAGACTTTATAAGACATCTCCAAAATCTGGGGAATTTTCCACCCATGGGCTCAATGTGTTAAGCCGTTGGCTGCTACTGATGATACCGTAATTACGCGTCTTTTCAGCAGAACGGTATCATCAGTCGCAGTCAACGGGTCAAAGGAGCATACCATCTGCATTGACGCTGCTGTCCTTCCCGTTGGCCGTGATCTGAAGCTTCTTCTCCTCTAGCTGCACTCTCAGTGTGACATTTATTGTGCCGCTGACGAAAGCGTTCTTGACTGTGACGTCACAGTCGATTCCCAGGCAGTCCTCGTGAGGCATACAGATGGACAAAGGCGAAGTCTCCAGAGCGTTCTTAAACTTTGGGCACACTAGAATAAATAGAAAACAACTCAGAAAATCAGATCAAGCGTTTAAAAGAGCGCAAGGAGGGGGGGGGGGGAGGGGGGGGGTTGGGGTAGAAGGGTAGGGGGGTTGGGTGGTGGTAGTAAAGATTGTTGCAGTTAAC
Source organism: Semisulcospira habei (assembly GCA_036245525.1). Lineage (NCBI taxonomy): Eukaryota > Metazoa > Mollusca > Gastropoda > Semisulcospiridae > Semisulcospira > Semisulcospira habei. The sequence continues at coordinate 228,803,382 of BTPG01000001.1, read as the reverse complement.
TCATTCTACCCCAACAACGAAATCCCTAAATTTTGCCGTTGTCCTCTGAAGACTGCTTTGCAGTGCAGGACACAGATCGACCATGATAGTTCAAGGGTGATGCCAGAATAGCTTGGCGCCAAGCTATTCTGGCATCACCCTTGAACTATCATGGTCGATCCTTATCTTGCTGTGGTGTGTCTAGGGTAGAATGAGTTAAGATGTCGGCGGCTGGTCGAGGAAGAGCTAGCAGAAATGAAACTTCTCATGTGTCAAAATATTCACTCTCTAGCCTACTTGAAGATAAAACACGAAGCATCGCATCGACTGCACTCAGCGTTACTGGAATATATATATATATATATATATATATATATATATATATATATATATATATATATATATATATATATATATATATATATATATATATATATCTATATATATATATATGAAACTCTATGCTCATGCCTAGTGTTCACACAGTAGGGTTAGTACGGTACAGTAGTTGTCAACGGTTTGTTTTGTGCCGATAGTCCGTGAGGCCCGTGGCCCACATGGAATTTCTAAGGAACGTTTAACACGGGGAGTTTTAGTGAGTTCTAGGCGAAAGTTCAGTCTGTCAGAGGTCTAGTTACATTAGTACGGGGCTTTACTGTCAGCTTGGACAGATGTGTGTGAGATACCTAGCCCGCATTCCAAGACTCTGAAACCTAGAATTCAGGTATGTTTCTATATATGTATTATTGATCTTCTTGGCTTGACTTCGCGAACGAAGATTTTATAGGAGTTGCCCACGACGTCTGCAGGCTTGTTCGTGGCTGCGGAGGCCAATCCGAGACAGGCAGGTTCGACCGCAGTGGCTGCAGGGGAAGGTATGGCCAGGGTTCTGAGCTGCGGCATCTCTGTTTTTTCTCCTGAGCCGCTTGTCCTTAAGGCTAGCTCTGCGAGAGTCCTCAAAGGAGACAGCTGCCTTGTAAATGGTGGAGCGCCAGGTGTCACGGTCCGCAGCAAGCGAAGACCACTGGTGTGTATTATATGTATTATTGATAGTTGTTTAGTTAAAGACGGTATGCGTTGGTAAGAGTAATTTGGTTGTATAGTGTTGACCGGTTTGGTTCAGTTATGTTGGTTTGGAATTCAGTGAGGTAACCGGTGGTTTTCGTATATAGTTATTTACCGAGATGGATAACTAAGAGATATGGGTTGTGTATGCCTAAGCCATTATGAAGGTAGTACATGATTGGTTAAGCATAGTCTTTTCCAGTGTATAGAATAGTGTATGGCGAGAGTGTTAGGTTATAGTCTGTTTCAAGTAGTTGTACAGTTATGGGGTGGTACGAAAGTAGTTCGGGTTATGAAGCACGTGTGTGTGTGAATGAACGTGTGAGTTATTTGTATCATCCAGGTTACGTAATGTTTCTCATATCATCCAATATGTTGTGTGTTTAGCAAGTGTTACGATTTGGGACCTTGTTGTTGTTTAGAGTGCTTGTCGGAGAGAGAGAGCGACGGACGCCGAGACGTCAGTCACCAGGACCTAATGCGAGGTCATCTCTCCAGCTCTTCACTCGGGGAGTGAGCGGCCGGTGCCAAGACACTTGGGTCACAGCGAAGATACAGTACGAGTGACGAGGACGTCCACGATACGACTCGAGGAGCGTATGAGAAAGGACTTGCACGCCTAGACGTGAAAGGACCGAGCGTAACCAGGCGAGAACACCAGACAGGTTCGATAGTGAGAAACTAATACCTAGCCTGGCAGTGATATTGTGTATATGTGGATGTGGTGTATATAGTTGTGATAGTTGGTGAGTATTCTTTTTTTACTGTTTATTGTGTATAAAAGTTCCTTTAGAAAGGGAGCCCGTGAGTTGAGTTTTTACCGCATGAATGCGCCCGTCTGAGTCAGTGGCGGTGTATGCGTCTGTTGTGCGAGAGTCTGTGCGTACCACTGGGGGCAAGTCTGCGTGTGTGTGTATATGTGTATATATATATATATATATATATATATATATATATATATATATATATATATATATATATATATATATATATATATATATATATATATATATATATATATATATATATATATATATATATATATATATATATATAATCACTTACATTTTCCAACGGTTGTCTTTAGCGTGGTCAGCATGGCCTGTCTACCTGCCACAAATGACGTCACGAAGGCAAGGCCTGTTGACACCACCGTATCATTAGGTTTCACGACGGACCACAGATCTTGAGCGCTTTGCAGGAATATCTCCAGTTCAGAATCGGAAGTATTCTGATTTCTTGACGACAGTCGTAACCCCAGGCTTCCGAAGGCTCGTAACAAAGCCGGCGCCTTGCCTAAGTTCTCTACATCACCCAGGTTCGCCAGCGAGGTCAGGAAATCTGTCGCATTTCCAAACCGATTCTCTGAACCCAGTCTCACTATATTACCCAGCAAAGAAATAAAACCCTGCTCGTTTCGGGAAGCAAATGCCAACCCTGTCTCTCCCAGCAAAGATGCGACGCTAGACTCATTGCTGATTGTGGCTAAACCCTGGAAGAAAGCTTTCAGTCCGTCTGGTATCGGCGATTTGGCCCCGTGGGTTGTCAAAAGGCGCTCGAGGCTGCCGGTAGCTACAGACCCTAATTTTCCCAGGGAAGGCTGCTTGATGAGATCGCGAGCGTCAGTGATGAATTCGGTTACTCTGGCCACGGATTCTTTGATCTTAGCGTTGCCCGACAGCGCGGCTACTTGGTTGGCGATTTTGGTGATGTCGCTGAAGTTAAAGTTTCTGGTGGAAATGTCGTTGTAAAACTCCTTCATTTGGTTCCTGAAACAAAGGCACATGTAATTACATTTGATGACCAACCTGACCGATTTATCTACAAATGGTGATATGTGTATCATTCAGGTTGATCGTGAACAGTTACGTACATTAATGTACTCCTATATTTTGTAAAAGCTGCTAATTATTCACGTGGCATTGATAAGGTTAACATAAACAACTATTCATCATTCATATTAGCACTGCACCTCGATCATACAATACAACAACACATTTTTAATGGATACCTTATAAACCAAAGTAAAATAACGACATTTATTAGAAGATGCGACCAAACTGTACACTAACTCGACGATTCCCGTTAAGCCAGATTAACACCGACTGAGAGCATTTTTTATATCTGAACTAACAACAAGCAACGTCTCAGTTAACAAAAGGTATTCAGACGAATATCGGAAGTAACTGGCCCACAAACTGAGACCGACGTCGGCCGTAGGACCTTTTGCAAAACAGGAATGCTGCCGGAAGCGTTTTTGAAATCCAGATATATAATTAGGTGACTGTTAACCCATTCAGCCCTGACGCACTACAGCAGGAGATGGGTCGACCATGATAATTCAAGGGTAGTGCCAGATTAGCTTGGCGCCTGTCGGCGCCAAGCTAATCTGGCACTGCCCTTGAATTATCATGGTCAATCCATCTCCTGCAACTGGTGAATAGTCATTAGACTACGTCTCCAAAATTTGGGAAATACGGCCTTCGGGCTGAATGAGCTAAGCGTTTAAAATGCAAAGAGAATCCCAATATAGAAAGACACCCATAGAAAGGACAGTGACAACACGTCTGTGTTGTCCTTGCCCTTTTGAAGCGTGTTTCTTTCTTTGTCTGGATTTTATTTTCGGTCACTCACGTGGCGTTCTGCACGAGGTTTTTCAGGTTGGAAGGATCGTTGAGGTCGAGGTTCTTGACAAAGTCTTTCGCGTATCCCTTGACCACTCCCAGAAAGCCGTCGTCGGGCAGCTGGTCTACCGCCTTCACAAGGAGTTCTTTGGCGACATCAAGAACGATTCTCTTCAGTTCTTCAAGAAACTCTGTGAACCCGTTGGTCAGCTTGTGAAAGTCCACGACGTTCCCTATGTGTTTGAAGGTGAACTCCTTACACTCCTGATGCCAGGTAGGTATCGGCTGCATGCGGTCCAAGAAAGGCGAGGGGTCCACGTAGTAACAGAGCCCGCTGGAGAAGTTTGACGGTTTTCTCTTCATGGCCAGGTGAAAGTGAGAGTCATCGCAGCCGTTATTGCCTACCGGAGTACTGATGTTCTACAGAAATATGAAAATAGACAAAAATATCATCAATACATTGAGCACAAAGGTCAAACCAAATTGTGATCACATTACAGTTCATGAGACAGATAGACCATGATATTTTAAGAGTGGTACCGGAAGAGCTAACACGCCGAAAATCATTCTGACCCCACTTCACCTATATACCACGATCAATAGATTCCCGGAAATTATTAGTAAGTCAAAAGAACACGATATCGCACGTTTGTTCGGGGGTTTTATCCGTGGAAACACGTGCAATTTTAAACTTCTTCTGATTTCCGAACAACATCATTCAGAAGTACAACGCTAGGCCTACAATTATAAGCGTGACGATTGCTTTGCCACCGACTGAGAAGAAACGACAAAGGAGATCTCTTGACAACAGAAGTAACTCCCTGAGAGTTACAAATAGCAACTTCCGCCCTAAGCGGCCCGCGGCACAACGCAATGATAGGTTATCCTATAAGCCTGACGGCACACCAGTACTTTAATTTGCCATTTACTGAGAAGAAAAATACAAAAGAGATCGACCTTCTCTTCACAGCGGGTTTTGTACAGCAGAAGTAACTCCAACTTGAGCTCGAAGGCACCCGCCGCTGAGTATAATAATATAACATTTTTGTCACCACCATTGAAAGACCAGAATCCTCATTATCATCACCTCCGCCGCCATAATCAACCACCCCATTACACAATCAAGTTTAACTCATATAACCCCACGGCCGTATTGCCCATATTTTGGAGGTGTTACCTAACGACTATGTACTAGGTGCAGGAGATGAACTGACCATGATAATTCAAAGGTAATGCCAGATTAGCTTGGCGCCTTTAGGCGCCAAGCTAATCTGGCACTACCTTTGAATTATCATGGTCAATCCATCTCCTGCTTTTAGGGCGTCGGGGATAAATGGGTTAACAACGGGAATTAATTCATTCAAGACGTGCCGCATCTGGATTTGCGGCATGAATCCAACATAAAGTAATATATCTGAATGCAGCACGTCTTGACTCTTCTGATGTTTTACCTGCCCTGCGTCCACGAAAACTCCGGTGTCATTGAGTGGCACGAGTAGGATAATGTTGGACAGAAGGATCTCGTATTCCTCAAAGCCTGCAGTCGTTGGCTCGATGCGGACACTGTTATTCCCTGCCGGATACATCATGCCTGCTACAGGACTCCGTATCTGCAAGGAATAAATCGTTCTTTGCGACCACGAACAAGTTTTGTCGGTATGTACGCACAATGCTGTACGTGCATTGTAGTTATTTTGTCAGATCCATGCAGTAGTAATCCTGTTTCTCAAAGATTATATGAATACTCTTGCTCGTGCTTCACAAAACCGGAAGTACAATCAGCAAATGCATGGTGATCGCCGTAGCCATTAACACTGATTGAATAATTTAAGTGATGTGAACATTTTTGATTATTTTCACCTCTTTCCTGTCCAAACAAAAAGGAAGCAAGATTTATCTGCAAGAGACATAGGTCCTCATGAGCCCCCGCAGGTGCGGGGGCTCACGAGGATCTATTCCTTATGCTGAACCAACTTTTTATTCGTGTTCCTTGTATGTTTGCGGCACTTTGACACTGAGTTCACACAAATTGTAGAAACAGTGAAGGTGTAAAATTGATACAATAACTGAGATGGTCCGTAGCTTTTTGTAGGGAGTTTGCCTTCTGTAGATCTGTGTACAGCACTTCGCGAATAAATTAACCCATTCAGCCCTGACGCACAACAGCTGGAGATGGGTCGACCATGATAATTCAAGGGTAGTGCCAGATTAGCTTGGCGCCTGTCGGCGCCAAGCTAATCTGGCACTGCCCTTGAATTATCATGGTCGATCCATCTCCTACAACTAGTGCAGAGTCATTAGATGACGCCTCCAAAATTTGGGAAAAACGGCCGTCGGGCTGAATGAGTTAAATATGTAAATCCTAATCTGAATCTTACCTTCCAGCCCGGGTCCCACTTGAGGTCGACACCTGGGTGTCCGTATCGCGTGCAGACCGTGGGGAAGTAGCCACACCCGCACGTCCCGTCACACTCCCTTCTCTGGTTGGGGAAGCCAATGTGGAATTTCAGCCCGAACACGGCGTGGACGCGAGACTTCACCATGTCTATTCTGTTGAAGAAAAGAACAAAACTGTTAGTTTTCATCCTCAGGGACGGAGGGGCGGATCTTGTAGGGGTGGGGGGTCCTAGGGGTTCCGGACCCCCCCCCCCCCCGCCCCAACCCCGGGCCAAACATTCTATATCAAAGTCTCGTTCTGGCATTCTGGAACCCCCACCCCCTTTTTCCGCTTTTCGAGGGGGAGCCCAATGCGCAAAGACCGTCGGGCCGATGCTCGGATGGCGTTTTGCGAATTGGGAGGCATGATCCGCAATTGCATCCTTGTATGTGCTTTAACGTGTACACATACTTTTAGCAAACGTCTTTTGTCGCTGTCTAGCGATTTGGTGCTATAAAGATGTGAAGGAAAAAAAAAAAATAAAAATAAAAAAAAAAAAAAAATAGTGAGGCCGTTTATTGTGAAAAGCAAGATTTTAATTGTATTGCAATGAATATGGACTTGTCTTATGAGGTAAGTCCATTTCTTGTATCGTATTACAAAGAAAATCAGTTGTTGTTGTTTGTTTTTTTTTGCAAAGTGAGTACTGGATTTGTTTCTTTGTTACATATTTGTACCAGTGTTTGTCTCGACCTGTCATGACAGTTTCGTCTCCAGCTACGCTGTCCTTAGAGGGGAATATGGCAAACGATGCTAAATCCAACACACTTTCCCAACATCTCTCTTTACTTGAATATTAATACACGAACTTACCTCGGGACATAAAAACATTTGCAGCAGCCATACACATCAAGATAATGTCGAAATGAAATAAAAAGGGGCGAGGCTTTAGTAGGGGACAGAAGCGTACATCCTATTATTTTTGCTCAGTAATGTACAGTTCTCTCTCTTAGGTAGTGTCTTACCTACCTCTTACCTCTTCCGATGACAATGTCGGGTAATTAAACTACGAAAGCGCTACAAATAACATAATCATGAACATATTCACTGCCAGTGAATGCGAAATTGTCTTTGAAAGCAAAACACTTTTAACACCGAATACCCCCATCTATCCAAGGAACTCGGATATGAATAGAATCAGCAAGAGGCAAAGAACCTCACGAGCCCCCGCAGATGCGGGGGCTCGTGAGGTTCTTTGCCTCTTGCAGTTTAGTCCTGTCCGCGTAGTTCCGGCAGTGACGGGACTTAACCATACTCACGCCTCTCTGAGAGACTGGAAGCTCGTCTTGAGGACTTCGATGTACAGCGCCTGTTTGTCGAAGCCTTCCTGCACCTCCTTGGCGCTGTCGCTGACGTTCAGCAGGTGTTGTTCCAGCGCGTCAGCTTTGCTGATTAAACCTGATAGCGCTGCGTCCACCTCAGTGATCTTGAACACAGGCATGGGATAATCGCTAAATCGCTACGTAGTTGGTCACTTCTTATCAGGGGTAGTAGTAAATAACGTCTATTTACTGGTGTTAACCCATTCAGCCCCGACGCCCTACAGCAGGAGACGAGTATATCATGGTAATTCAAGGGTAGTGTCAGATTAGCTTGGCCCCTATCGAGGATTAAGTACGAGGATTAACTCAGTCGCGACCAGCCGCATCCGGATGCGCGGCTTATGCCGCGCTTCCGGATGCGGCTGACCGCGAATGAGTTAATCGTTTAAACTTTTACGCCTTCCGCTAATTGTTCGATCCCCCCCCCCCCCCCTACTAAATCATTAAAACGTTTATTTCTACCGTTGAAATGGGGTTTATGAGGCACAGAGAGAGAGAGAGAGAGAGAGAGAGAGAGAGAGAGAGAGAGAGAGAGAGAGAGAGAGAGAGAGAGAGAGAGAGAGAGAGAGAGAGAGAGATGAAATGAAATGAAACTTTATTGAAATAATAATAATAATAATTACGGTATTTATAATGCGCTTATCTTATAATAATTATAACTCTAAGCGCACACTCACAACTCGCGCACGCATGCGCACGCTTTAGACAATGACTCACGTACCACAAACAGTGAAATACATTACGACGGTCAGCTTGGGGTGGGGAGTGCGGTGATATAGTGCTAAAACTGTTGAAAGAGGTGAGTTTTGAGGGCGGACTGGAAGGAGGAGAGAGAGTGTTTCTGACGGAGAGAGAGTGGGAGAGTGTTCCAGATGGATGGACCGTAGACGGAGAAGGAGCGGGGACCGAAAGTGTTAAGTTTGGTGCGAGGGATGTGGAGGCGGAGAGGGTCGGAGGCAGAGCGGAGGGAGCGGGAAGGTGTGTAGGGGTGAAGTAAGTTGGAGAGATAGGCAGGAGCGCAGTTGTTCAGGGATTTGTAGCAGAGAGACAGAACTTTGTATTGGATGCGTTGGGGGATGGGGAGCCAGTGAAGGAGTTTGAGCAGGGGTGTGATGTGGTCGAATTTTTTCTTTCTGAGGACGAGGCGGGCAGCATTGTTCTGGACGCGTTGGAGAGTGAAGATGGTGGATTGAGGGAGACCGGAAAGGAGAGAGTTGCAATAGTCGATGCGAGATAAGATGAGAGAGACAGCAAGTTTGGTGGCAGCTTCGGTAGTGAGGTATTTTCTGATCTGACTGATGCGGCGAAGGTGGAAATAGCATGCCTGGGTCGTGGCGGAGACGAAGTTGGTCATGGACAGAGAGGAATCGAGGATGACGCCGAGGTTCTTGGCCGAGTCAGAGAGGGAGATGGGGGTGCTATCGAGTTGAAGGTGGAGAGAGGGAGGGAGCTGGGAGAGTTTTTGGCGAGTGCCTACCAGCATGGCTTCCGTTTTGTCATCGTTCAGTTTCAGCTTGTTTGCTGTCATCCAGTTTTTCACGTCTTTGTAGCAGTCAGCCGTGCGAGTCAGTAGTGACTGAGTGTTGTCGAGTTTGTCTTTGTCTTGCAGTTGTGAGTCGTCAGCGTAGAGGTGGTGGTGTATGCGGTGAGACTGGATGATGTTGGACAGAGGAGAGGTGTAGAGTGTGAAAAGGACCGGGCCCAGGACGGACCCCTGTGGAACTCCGCATGAGAGCGTTACCGGGTTGGAAGAGACGCCGTTGATGGTGACGGACTGCTGTCTGTCAGAGAGGTAGGAGAGAAACCAGGAGTGAGCAGAGTCAGTGATGCCGAAGGAGTGGTGGAGTCGGTGGAGGAGGATAGAGTGGTCTATAGTGTCAAAGGCGGCAGAGAGATCGAGTAGTGTAAGAAGGGAGATGTTGCCAGAGTCAGTGGAGAGAAGCAGCTCGTTTAAGATATGTAGAAGGGCTGTTTCAGTGCTGTGATGTTTGCGATAGGCAGACTGGAATGGACTGAGGAGGTTGTTGTCGGTGAGATGGAGGTTGAGCTGGTTGAGAACAACCTTCTCAAGAAGCTTGGACAGGAAAGAGAGATTGGAGACTGGGCGATAGTTCTTGAGTTCGTTTGGGTCGAGGTTGTGTTTTTTGAGGAGAGGACGGACGATGGCGGACTTGAAGATATCGGGGACGGAGCCGTTTTCTAGAGATGCGTTGATGATGTCGGTAATGAAGGGTAGAAGTTTTGGAAGGCCGTCACGGTAGAGAGAAGCTGGGAGGGGGTCAAGTTCGCAGGTTTTGAAGGGCATGGACTTTATGGTCTTGAGGACTTCATCCTGAGAGACGGTGCGGAAGGACGAGAGGGGAGTGCCGGAAAAGGTGGGGTCGGGAGGGCAATGCGGAGGAGGCAGGGTGTCGAGTGTGTCGCGCAGATTTTGGATTTTGTCCGAAAAATAGGTAGAGAAAGCAGACGGGAGTTCTTCTTTGCTGTGTGTGTTGGGGAGAGGAGAGTCTTTAGAAGTGCCTAGGAGTGTGTTCATGGTGGCGTAGAGGGTTTTGGAAGAGGTGGATTCCAGGATTTGGTTTTGAAGGTGTTTGCGTTTAGATTCGGAGATCATTTTGCAGACTTTGGATCTGGTTGTTTGGAAGATCTGTCTGTGAACGGTGAGGTCAGATGAGCGCCAGAGGCGTTCCGCTTGTCGGCGCTCGCGCTTGGCCTCAGCTATGTCATTAGTGAGCCAGGGGGAGGGGAGTCGGTTGGGTATGGAATGAAATGAAACTTTATTTTCCAAGGATAAAAGAATAGGTGCGCAGACCTTTTTTCGTTCTTGTCCTTGCTACAAACTACATACACACACGCACGCACACACACACACACACACACACACACACACACACACACACACACACGCACACACACGCACACACACACACACACACACACACACACACACACACGCACGCCGCCACGCACACGCGCTTGTACACACTCACAAGAGAGAGAGAGAGAGAGAGAGAGAGAGAGAGAGAGAGAGAGAGAGAGAGAGAGAGAGAGAGAGAGAGAGAGAGAGAGAGAGAGAGAGAGAGAGAGAAGAATTTACTGACAGACATGGGGTATACGTGGAGTATTACATATATTTATCATCGACACACACATCAGACACAAACAAATTATACTCTTGAAAACAGTTAAAATTATTTTTTCAATCAGTATTATGATAACTTACCACAGTCTGTCCAAATTCGTCGAAAGGATCGGCCTCTCGCTTGCGGCGTGAGTGGTCTGCTCTCAATCTTCCTACAAGCTCTCGCAGGGTCTGCACAATGTCTTGCACCTCGTGGCCAGCATTCATGAACGTGCTGCGGCTGCCTGTGGGGCGATCACGACACACATTTCTTCTTTGAAACTGTGACGATCTCTACGCCACGCATCCAAGGAATACTGGTACACACGGGGCCAGCATGAGGCAAAGAACTTGGAGCCAGTTGCATGAGCGAGCTTAGTCCTGCAAAACCACTAAGCAAGTTGCGCCGCTATAGCGGCGCACCTTGCTTAGAGGCTGGTGCAGGACTAAGCTCGCTCATGCAACTGATCCGTGCATTCACGGGCGCTCAAGAGGTTCCTCGTCTTTTGCATCTGGATGATTTTTGCATTTTCCTGGCACTAAAGAGATTAAACCCATTAACTGCAGAGGGAGGACGAACGCTTCCCAGCTGCAAGAGACACATTAACCCTCATGAGCCCCCGCGACTGCGGGGATTCATGAGGATTTATGTCTCTTGTTACTCCTATGTTCCTCCATGCCTAATTTGGTCTTTTTCACATCTGTGTTCTTCACGCGAATGACGGTCAGCGTGCAGTCGTTTCTGACGCGAAATTCGTGATCACTGGCAGTGAACGGGTTAATACTTTCACAGTGATGGCAGAAGACTGCATGCGTATCATTATTTACCTGTCAGGAAGCTAAGGGCTTGCTTGATTTCAATGTTGCCTTCCAGTATTCTCTTCATGGCAAGCTGGTACCTGAACACAATAGAACATGAACAGACAAGAAAGCATGAAGGCGCCGACGACGAGAATGAATTGTAATTGACTTGTCGACACCGATGACGAACACATACGTTGGGCCCCATGCTAGCGTCCGTCCCAAGCGTGGAACGCAACAAACACAAAGGACGACAATGAATATTAACGTGAAATAGCTAAACGAAAAAGCAGAATAGGGCTTGTGCATGATGGTGACCATGGTGACGACGATGATGACAACATTAACAACGTCGAAATCGAAATCACCGTATAAAATATTATAAGTTATTGGTAGCAGGGGTTTGTTACACGGAACCTTGTAGGCCTGAGGGATAAAAGGAACCACTGTACCCCGAAGGCCTGAGGGGTACAATGGTTTTGTTTGACATCCCGAAGGCCTAAAAGGGTCTGTGCAGCAAGCCCCTGCTACCAATAACGTATTTGTTTTTATTCCTCCACAATTTTCGTAAAAGAAACCAAGAAGAAATCTTCCTATCTGGATCACGCCAGACATGACTGACGTCAAAGAAATATGCATTTATGCATAATAGACTTACGACGTAATTTAAAATATTGCATGACGTTGTCATCTCCAGTAGTGTGCTTGTTGTTTCGAAAAACACTAAGTAACCTTTTACTTTAGAACGTTTGGTGATCTTTTATAGAACACAACTCGCATCCAAGATGCGTCACAAAGAGGGCTACAAGACGTCCACCATGTGTCGCAACAAGGGTCATGTGGTACAGTTTGCGCTAAAGGGATTGGTCGTGTGACGTAGGGATGAAAACAAAAATGCTTACCCCATTTGTGCACGCTGGATAAAAGCGAACACTTGGTTGGGAGCCGTGGTTACCTGACCCAGTTTGTCCAGGACTGTGTTGATGGCCTGCCGGATTTCTTTCTCTGCGAATGGGAGAGCCACCACTGCTGTGTCTTTGACGTTCTGAAAAAAAGAAAATACCGTTTCGGTGGGGCATTTGCTGTTGCTCTTCGTCTACGTCTCAAGGGAATGAAAAGCCATTGATCTCACACAGAGTATAATATACTCTGTGTGAGATCATATCACATATTATGTGATATGACTGCTACTACTAATGCAGTGGCGATAGTAGTGAAACGTCGGATGGTATATGAAATCCAGATCTAAACAGTGATATACTGTTGAGGCCTTTCTATTTGCACTTTACTACTACTACTACTACTACTACTACTACTACTACTACTACTACTACTACTACTACTACTACTATTACTCATCATCATCATCATCATCAGTCCCTTGCCCGAACTGGGCGTTGGGGGGACTAAAAGGCAGCAGCAACAGACAGTGCTCTCCACTGAGTTCTATTTTGGGCGGTGGCAAGCAAGTCTGGCATCTCGAGTTCGGTCCATTCTTTTATGTTTGCGACCCAACTCTTTCTCTGACGACCTCGCCGACGACTTCCTTCGAGAGTGCCTTGGAGGATAGTCTTGGAAAAGGTGTTGTGTCGGGTCACGTGGCCAAACCAAGCAAGCTTGCGCCGTTTCACGGTTGCCAGAAGGGGTTCATGTGGGCCCACCAGGGAAGTGACGATGCTCCGTACATATTCGTTGGTCTTGTGCTCGCGGTACGAGATGCGGAGCAACTTCCTCAGGCACTTGTTCTCAAAGGCCTGGATTTTCTTTTCTGAGTCTGCAAGCAGTGTCCAAGTCTCACAGCCGTAGAGTAGAATAGACACTACGAGGGACTTGTAAAGCCTGTACTTGATGGTGAAGCTGATGGAGTTACTTCGCCATATCCTGTCCAGCCTGGCCATTGCGGATGTTGCTGTACCTATCCTGATACGGATCTCTGCTATGCAACTACCGTCTTTTGACAGGGTGGCTCCCAAGTACTTGAAGCTATTGACCTCTTCTAGCTTCTGGCCGTTCATGTGAATGTTGCTGCTGCTGTCGCTTGTGGTGTTGATCATCACTTTGCTTTTATCCGTACTGATCTCCATGCCATAAGACCCTGCGCTACTTGAAAGTTTGTCTGTCAGGTTTTGAAGCTCACTATTGCTGCCTGCCATGAGGTCAATGTCGTCTGCGAATCGAAGATTGCACAGGGATCTGCCACCAATAGAGATTGAAGTATGGTGGTCGTGGAGGGTTTCCTGCATGATCTTCTCCAGGAATATGTTGAAAAGGACAGGAGAGAGCAGGCATCCTTGACGGACACCGATCGTCGTCCTGAAGAACACGCCTGACTGATTGTTAAGTAGAACCGCGCTGCAGGCGTTCTTGTAAAGCGCTTCTATCATTTGGATCAGTCCCTCCTCTATGTTGAACGATCTCATGACTTGCCAGAGTCCGTCGTGCCAGACGCGATCAAATGCTTTCCTGAAATCAATGAAGTTGTGGTAGAGTTCGCGCTGATGCTGCAGATGTTTCTCAATCAGGACGCGGCAGTTGAAAATCTGCTCTACAGTGCTTCTTCCAACTCTGAAGCCAGCCTGTTCTTCTGCCAGCAGTTCCTCGGCGAAAGTTTTGAGGCGGTTGAGAATGATCCTAAGCATTACTTTGCTAGGGTGACTTATCAGACTGATAGTTCTGTAGTTCTGGCACTGTTTCAGGTTTCCTTTCTTGGGGAGCGGGATCACTAGAGACTGTGTCCATTCTACTGGCCATTTCTTTTGCTCCCAGATCTTTTGACAGATCTACTATTACTACTACTAATAATACTACTGATAATAATGTGTATTTGTATAGATCAAACTAGAGCTCTGGTACTGCCCACTTTTTAAACTGGGAGTTTGTCCTTGTTAGTTTTAGACACTTTTCTTGCTTTTCTGATTGAGGTCTAATTACAGTTGACCCACCACCCACATACGGTACGGAGTCGAAAGAGTATCAACGATTGAGCGTGCTGGATGAAAACGAGTAATGTTTGAGGTCCAACTAGTGTTTAAGCCACTTCTGATATAAGGATAATCTCTATTAACTCATTCGCAGCCAGCCGCATAAAATGCGCGGCATAAGCCGCGCATTCGGTTGCGGCTGGCCGCGAATGAGTTAATATTCTCACGGTGAAGAAGTCTGTAGCCTCGCTGTGTATGTCTTCCATTAGAGACTGAGCCCTCCCCGCCAGCTGCTGGATTTGGTTGACCAGGGGCAGATCTTTTACGAACCCAGCAGCTTTGGTCAGGTCTATGCTCGCAGATAACGCCCCTTCAGTCTTCACCGGAAGGTTTTTAACAGCAGATGCTAGAGGCTCGAAGCTGAAAGAACAATATTAGAAAAGAAGTGTAAATAAGTGTCATGTTTCTTGATACATTGGAAATCTGTACACACTTTTATAAATAAATAAATAAGTAAATCAGCGCATTAAATAGTCGCTTTATCCCAAATGAAAATCGGCTCAAAGCGCCCCCGCGAACTGAACCCAACATGCACGCTCACGTAAATCACACTGTACTTAAACACAGAACACTCACGTGGTGCTAAGGGCAAGCTCAAGCGAGCTATTAAAGTTTTGGAAATTCAAATCGTTTATATTTGAAATTTGATTAAGTGGGCTGAAATTGATACCAAAGACGTGGGGGAGAAAGAACCCCCGACTGTCCGCCCGAATTAACGGTGACACTTACTAGAGGAGGAAAGTCCCACGCCGGAACCGAGTATCGTACCTCGCACCTCTCGCATTGGTGGCAGGCGCTTTTACCGCTGCGCCACGGACCGCCCCAATATAATGAATGTGTGTAGGTGTCATTTCATGAAATATGTTAATTGGAGCACAGTTGCAGGGCATTTATGATGTTACATTAAGTTATCACTTTTCAGTAACAATTGAGAGTAATACTAAAAGTCAATAACGCAACCGGTCCGTTTTCTTTCCTGAAAAAAAAATCAGTGGAACTGTAGAGTCAAACAAAAACTATTTTTTCAAAGGTTTGTCCATGACATTAACTCTTTCAGTGCCGAGAATAAAATGAACACCACCGAACTATAAGAGGTATAGATCTTCCTAGGCCCCTGCAATTGTAGGGGTTCAGGAGGATCTAGGCCTATATATCGTTGAAATCAATCTGCAGCTATGTTCTTTTGAAAACTAGAAATCGTTGCATTTACAATGATTTCAATAATAATAATAAAATAATACTAACAATCTCCGTCTACTTGCAGTAAAAAGATAAAACGGTTATGTATTCTGATGCCATCCAAAAGATGGGCAGACCCACACAATTTGTATTGCATTGTCTGTTATGTAACACACTGTAATTTTTAGCTGCCCGCATGAGTAGCTGCGGAAGTGTCGTACAGCGTTGCCGGTGGAAATGGGTGCGGGGCGATTCGAATGAGGTTACATACCCGCTTTTCGGTTCATTTGAAGACGGATCCTGGTACTTAGTTGCAAGTTCGTTGGCAGCCTTTGCAACAGGTTCGATGATACGGGTAGCGATGTGGTCGAACGCACTTGCGATGTCCTCGAACAAGCCCACGGTGAAATCCTGCACAGAATAATTCAAGTACCTCTAAATTTCTATAAATCCACATGTGCAATTTGTCTTTGTGTGAAATATATAAATACTGACACAATCACCTCCCTAAATAAATAAAATAAATAAAATAAGCAGATTGATTGTTCAAATGAATTTTATTGATCTAAAATATACTAATATCGCGTGTTTTAGCAAACAAATTTCACAAAACCACCTTCGGCATTCTAACATCATTTTTAGCAGCAAAATTCACTTTGATTGACATACATGTATTTACGTCACTCACTACGGTTTCTTTAGACTTGAAAATCAGCGTAACCTTTATCATTCGTGAAATAAGATTGACTAAAATAGTTCAAGGGTAGTGCCAGAAAAGCTTGGCTCCTCTAGGCGCCAAGCTATTCTGGCACTGCCCTTGGACTAAAGCCATTGGTCTGTATCTTTATTAGTAAGTACTATAATGTAGCTTGCATATGGCAGTGTACAAATTTGAAGCTTTTAGCCTCAGCATGATATGGATTAATGTACATCTAAATTTTGGATAGATCGCCATTCTGAGCATTAACTGACTATCACCCTTGGTGTGCTTTTTTTAACATGTATATTTTTATGCTAGAGACTAGGTTGCTGATTGCAATACCTTGACGATGTTCATGTTGTATGAGAGCCTCCCTCTGTAGCAAGCCTCGATCAGCAGAATGTCCCACTGTTTTCCTATGGCCCCGATGTGGATCTCCGCCCAGAGTTTGTCGTGAATGTTCACGTCCACATAACCGCTCAGAACCTCTGTTAAATTCAATAGGGAAATATATTTAGTAGTCAAGTCACCGCTGAAAGAAAAGTAAGAAAATAAATATGCGTGCTGGTTTTTGATTTTGTACCTTAATGCCTGGGGCGGTAAGGTACAAAATCACAGACCAGCAGACACGAAGTCAGTTTAAAAGCCCTGTGTTACGAAAATTCACCTGGCTTTAGTTCAATAGACAACCGAGATTGCAATAACTTATTGCACAATCATAAGGTAAGGTAAATTTGGACAGACGACGTACTGCAAGAAACAGATTTTTTTATTTTAATAATTATGATTTTTTTTGGGGGGTTGGGGTGGGGTGTGGGTAGGGGTGGGGGATGGGGGGGTGGGGAGGGGGGGGGGGTGGCGTCGTTAACGAAAACAAAGCAAGATGCTTATTGAAAAAAGAACATTCGAGTGTTATTGACTTACTGAAAAGCGCGTCGACATAGTTATTGAAAGTCAGACCAAAACTGGCGCCGACGGTCTTAGATCCAAGTTCTTTCTTCCAGTCGACCTTTGGCAGCTCCAGCTTGAACCTGAACAGAACCTTCTCAAACATGTCCCGCTTTACTCTCCCAACGGCAGGGTATGTGTAGTTCTGGCTGTGAAAACCATTAAGATATCAAGTGTAGATAAGAATACACATGAAAGTAATGAGATGTAAATGCTTTCGAGCTTTAAAACTTTTAAGGAAATCGCCATATATTTTCTATGATTTTTGACTACTGACGATACAATTCTGCGGAATAAAATCGCGTATAGTCATACGGATATTGTTAAATCCGTGACCTCCAAAATCAGCGACCATTACATGCACACATCATGAAAAAGATTATGCCAGGATGTTTGGAGTATATTGTGTAAATCTGTGTGCAGACTTGATGGACAAGGGATCTGCTACTCCAGATCAACACGGAATGACTTTGACCCCTGGTCGATTTTGTTAAGGGGTCATTTTCATGAATTCCACCGGCCCACTTGCGGGGGGTATTGTGAGGGGAGGGAGGTGGGGGAAGATTTAAATGGAAACTGATGCAGCCAAAGTATTGATAAAATATATGTACTGTAATGTAAAAAATGTGTTCTCAGACCTGAGCATGTCGTTCTCCATGTGCTTGGACACCTCGTGACGTTTTGGGTGTTTGACGTAGACACTCAGCGCCATTTGGCGGACTGAATGCTTCTCGTCATTGGTCAAACAGTCAAGAATCACCTCCGCAGTCTTGATTGAGACACAAAGTAAAAACAACAACAATATAATAATAATAATAATAATAATAATAATAATAATAATAATAATATAATAATAATAATATAATAATAATAATAATAATAATAATAATAATAATAACCACAACAACAATAACAACAACCGTGAGTGAAGATATTCTTAAACAACAAAAACCCGCATACAGAAACACCTAAATGCTTGGGACATAGATCCTCATGAGCCCCCGCGATTGCGGGGTGCTCATGAGGATCAGTGCCTCTTGTCAACCTCATTTATGTACGTCAGTCTCAGGCAGTGAATCTGTGGTGATTTTAGAAACAACTTTTCTAGTCGTTGTCAATGAAGGGCTCAGATGCATTTTAAGCCGAATGCGAAACACCAACGATGAAACGCAATGACGTCTTGGTGATGTGAAGGGACGGGCGTCGGCTGCTTTCAAAACGTAACTACCATGTGAGCAAAGGCCGAGTCGACCCCAGGACTTCTTGCTCTATAGGTTGTAAATACTAACAAATGTCAATCTTTCTGTATTCTAAAATGTGAATCTATGTCCACTTGCCTCTGTACACGTGTAATGCCTCATGGCGTCCAAGGCAGCCCTTCGCCACATGTGATGTCCCCTGTTGGGCTGCGCGTGCTCCACTAGGTGTCGCCGGGAGCGCGGTAAGGCGGCATTACCCAACGCGTGCAGCAGGACAGCCTTGCTGAGGTGGTGATCCTCGTGCTCCGTGTCCTCCAGCCAAGTGTCTCGCTTGCTTATCTTGTGGTCATCTGCAAAGGATTCAGTTCATATAAGAATCCGAGAATGTGAACATGAAACAACTGCAAGAGATACAGTTCCTCAAGAGTTCATGAGGAACTATGGTTTTCGCTGAGACCACTTGGTATCCATGTTCCACGGCTTCTCTGGGGTTCTCTGTCGTTGAACTATGAAAGATTTTAGAAGCACAATCTGCATCAGCTGGCAGTAAAGAGGTTAAACAAAGCAACACCTTATTGACACAAAAGGCTATTAATAATTATGTAATTCAGTAATTATGCTAACAATCTTTGTGTTTGTTTATTTGCGTGGTATTTCACTGCTTGAAAATAAGCGAGATCACTTTTAGCGTACGCCAGATCGACATAATTGAGACTTATGCTTTGACGTGGAAAAGTTTTAAGCGACACCTCCAAAATGACTCTTACACAATGTCGACCTTGGGTCAGGTTGGCGTGAGATGATTTGCGTGACAAGGGAGTAACACGCCAAAATGAATCTAAAGGAAAATCGTGCCGGGGTCAGTTTGCCGTTTCATGCCAAACTGATCCCGAATCGATTTGGCGTGAGAGTCATTATAGCGATTACATCCTTAGCCTTACCTTTCTTGTGTTCCTCTACCCACGTTTCCAGCTTGCTGGCTATTCTGTTGGCCAGTCTGTGACGCCCTCCTCTGTCGAGTTGTTTGGTCAGACTGCCCACAGCCAGACACGCCCTGCTCTGTGTTCTTGTCATGGAGGTACTTCCGTGGTGCTGGTCTTGGTCGCCGAAACAAAATGCCTCGATAGCGCGAACAAAATTCTGCAAACAGTTTTTTTTAAATTGACGGACTCACGTAATTTTGAATTAATATACTGTTCCATTTCAGTTAAATCTTGCTTTGTTAAAGAAAGAATGGTTGGTCAGCACAGGCACAAAGAATACTGGAAGCAATGCGTTGTATTGTACCAGGTCTGATACGTTGACAACAGTTTGCAGCACAGTAAACAAATTGCCAGGGAAATCACGTTTATGTGTCGTTATACCCAAAGTTTGTTTACTTATTTGAGACGTGCCGCCTCCGGATACGCGGCTTAAGCCGCGTATCCGGAGGCGGCACGTCTCGAATGAGTTAAAGGAGGAACATTGTTATACCTGCCTCGGGACCTATAAATAGCATGGCAAAAAATTAAACTTGTTTTATACCACATCAAAGCTGACATTACTTTAACTCGGAGGCAATGTGACTGGTTTGGATTTGAAAAGTGTTTACGTTTCGAACTTAAAAACCAATAGAAATGTTCTGTTCAAGTTAATACGGAGTGTGTCGCCTTCTGATGATGGCTAGTATACACACCTCCGTGGGCGCCCCCAGTGCTACACAGTGCATAAAGACCCGCCGGAGCTCTTCATCGTCAGAGGGCCTTTTGGTCAGCACGTGACTCAGTAACAACTCCTGTGATGTCACGTCCCCGATGCGCGCAACTATATCGATGATGATGAGTCGCCTGTCCTCGCATACCGTGTCGTTGACACGGCAATTGTTTCCAAGGATGCTGTTTCCAAAGTCTTTTAGCTCGTTCGGGTGAAGACCATGCAGTACTTTGCGGAGGTCGTTGATGCAGAGAGAACGATTGACGTCATCTGAAAGACGAGTATACACAATTAACCTACTGGCTCATGCAGCCTTGACATACTACAAAAAGATGTGGCTGAAACATGATAGTTCGAGGGTGGTGCCAAAATAGCTTGGCGCCTGAAGGCGCCAAGCTATTCTGGCACCACACTTGAACTGCCATGATTGAGCCACATCTTTTTACAGTTAAAGCATCGTGAATAACTGCGTCTGCGATGCTCTTGAGTTTTTTCCCCTCAGTCTTGCACTTCAATGGTGCTTGCATTTCCCACTGATTTGATGGGGTTATAGCCACTTTCGCAGCTATTGCTGCTGGGCGCCTTTAAAGCTAGGTCATGTAGTTCATGACGCGATATCCGTAGAAAACGTTTATCAGTTTGATATAATTAACGTCATGTACCTCTTTCAGGGTAGCGAAGAAAACAATCAAAGTTTCTGCTTATGTTGGCTCTCACAGTCTCCAGAGCGTGTTTCTTTTCTTTCTGGACAAATAAATTAGAAAAAGACTTCAGTACAGATATACGTTTTTCTGTCATATAAACACAGGGATTTCAATTAAAAAATAAAATAAACAACCAGTAAACAAACGATGCACAGGCTAATGTTGATCGTAGTCAACTATGACCGTTTTTATCCCGAGTAACATTAATAAAGCAAACTCAGAATTAATACTAACAATAGTTATGTACAACAACAATAATATTAATAGTAATAATAATTAATAATAATAATAATAATAAATAATCGATAGTATAATTATTATTATTCTTATTGTATTATATTATTATTATTATTATTATTATTATTATTATTATTATTATTATTATTAATGAGGAAAAGCAGCAGCAGGAAGTTTAACGATATATGATAACGTTTCATATATTACTTTGCACTTGAAATAATCGCGTAAATACTTACGTGTATTGTCAGTAACGTCTGTGTGGTCAGGTTATGAAAAACGTCAACAGGACTCAAAGATGGTCTGAAAAAGTTTCAACGTTGTTTTGTGAATTGTTTTAGCTGCCTTTCCGTGAAATTAAACCGAAATAAAACAAGCATTAACAAATTTTCTTACGAGTCTGTGTTTTTATGCATAGCTTCTACCATACATTAGTGAAGACATTAGGCTGGACAAGTCTGTACAGTTGTCTCCCCTTTGTTCACAGACAGTGACAAATGTGCAGAATTATTTAGAATATTACGTGGTAGAGTCGTAGTCGTAGTATGATAAACACACCAGACTCGAATAACTATAATGGTCTGCAAAATTCGACTGCTCATTTCAGCCCCAAATCCCAGTATGTAATGATATCACACAAAAATATGGCAAACCGTTTACGACTTTTCACAACACGCAAAGAACGGCTGCTAATTTCATGCGCACAGTAAACAAACTATGACTAGCAGCTTTGCTACTGTGTTACAAAAATGTTACTTTCTCTTTTGGCGTCACATGTACGAGGTCACTAGACAGAGCGACCCTGCTTCGAACGTTCTGGTTCAATCTCAGCTAATCCACGCAAAACAAAAATCGACCGCTCTTCTCCGTGCGACTTTTCTAGAAGCTTCCGGACTAAAATTAGCGTATCATAACAAAGCGAAATTTGCTATCATGCACGAACGATAAAGAATCTCACTGAAAAGGTACGTGATACGTAACCATGATAGCTCAAATAAATATCGGATCGTTTCCTACGATTAACACATGCATGCTCTCACAAGACAATACAAACCACAATCGTAACATAGAATAATGGCATTTACCCCTAGGACATCAAAGTGGATGCTGCAGCGACTATGATAGCTAGACAGTACTTCAGATTACTCCTCTTTGAAGGCAGTATGTCAGCTTTTGTGAAAAGCAAGATTTTTTGGATTTGGTACTTCAATGAAAATTTCGCTTTTCTTTCGAAGGACAAATTTAGCTCGTCGTTTTTCCACCTTACACAACCCATGAAATATCTTGTCGATCCATCTCCTGTAGCTGGTACACAGTTAATGGCTGAAGTTAATTGTGTAGGTTTGATCGTCTGATATATCTTAACCCATTCAGCCCTGACGCACTACAGCAGGAGATGGATCGACCATGATAATTCAAGGGCAGTGCCAGATTAGCTTGGCGCCTGTCGGCGCCAAACTAATCTGGCACTGCCCTTGAATTATCATGGTCGATCCATCTCCTGCAACTGGTTTATAGTCATTAGATGACGACTCCAAAATTTGGGAAATACGGCCGTCGGGCTGAATGAGTTAATGGCAATATGGATGGGTTACCTACCTTTTCCCATCCAGCTTCACTTTGACGACTGCACTTGTTTCAATATCCGGAAAATCTGCACATGATAACTTAACTAACTCAAGCCTTCCGTCATCTTTAGCTGCGGAAGTGTCGCATAGCGTTGCCGCAGTCAAAGTTATACGACACTTTCACAGCTATTGATACAGGGAGCCTTAAATGAGTGAAATTGCATAAATAAGGGACGTAACTGGACATCCTATACGATAGATTTAATGGCCAGTGATATATTGCACTTGGAGATATGTACAAATGCACTTAAAATATGGTAGGCAATAACCAAGAAAAAAGAATCAGGCTTCGTACTAACAAGATAAACAACTTTTACAAAATGTCGTCAGCACTCTTTAAAAGGAACCACGCTTCAATATAACAAGAGCAAATCAGTTTACTAAGTCTGCCAGTTTAGTAAACTGCTGTCTTTGTTACAGCCAAACATATTTCTATCCTTGCTGGTGACTTCCTTGCGAAACCTCAAGAAGAGCATTACACATTCAACGTAATAAACATACATTGATATCCATTGACAAAATCTGAAAACTTAATGCACTGAAAATCAAACATATTATGTCCTGAAAACAAAAACAAAAACCGAACAGTAACATCATCTTCAACCCTTGGCTGTCAGTAGCGCTTGTTGTCGAGGTGATTCATGCAGAAATAAAAAAAGCTACCGACAGCCGAAGGTTTAGCAAAACAGTACCATCAACACATATATTGTGAAAACCTTACCTCCGGACACATCTATTTTGTGAGGCAGCTCTCCAGGCAGAGGTAAGCTAAAACAAAAGAACAAATCTTTAAATGGCCTCTAGCAGGGATGTCTACGAAATAATACGAAATAGGCCATAACTTTTGACAGGAAATAGGGAACTGGACTGTATTTTACATCCCTATAATGTGTACACTGGTAAAAATTCCTATATATAGATTTCATATCTCACAGCAGAGAACAAACACAAATAGTTTCTCATAATGCTTTTTTTTCAGTTCAACGTGCCTCCTGACGTCAAATATTAACTCAGTCGAGACGGGCCGCACCCGGACACGCGGCCTAATGTTGCCTCGAATGATGTCAGAATTCTTGAAATTCTTGTTCCTAATTATACTGAGGAAGTTTTATAACATAAAATCCGCCTGAACCTCTTGCTGGCCTTAGAGCTTCTGTCTTTTAGAAGAACTCGATCTTTTGCTTCCGCTGTGTGGAGCGTGCCTCTCGGGTCGAAGTGCAGGGTCTGCAAAGACAGTGATCGTTAGTGTCACAGCTTATTAAAATTGAAAACTAATAACACGTATAACAGACAAAACATAAAACAAAAACATCATAAAAATTAGAATATACGTGTTTGCAAATGATGCGAAGGTATATTATGATTATATCATACATGATGCATTGCGATTCGCATACTGATATTTTCACCGGAACTTTGGAAGGAGGATATCGCTCAATTTGGAAGTGAAATAGATTAAAACAATGTAATAAAATAAATTGAAAATGGGATGCACTTAAAAAGAAACAGATAAACGTATGTCCTACATGGGCACAATTCAAACGAAAAATACAGATGATATGTCATAGACTTTAACTTTCGATATTCAGGTTCTCACCTTTTCGTGGAAGCGCAGTGCGTCTTCGGAACTATAATGGTTTCTCATGAGCATGAGGCCTTCTGCGGTCTGTTGCACTTTATAGTCATGCTGTAGGTCCCCTGCTCACAAACATTTAACACATTTTGAATAGCATAACAAAAAGCATATTTTCTCTCTCCCATGACGGTCTTTACATATCGTTTATCTGTTAATAAAACAAAGAAGAGGACCTCATCATTTTCATCTATATAATTGGGATTTTTTTAGCAAGGAACTGAACGGTCATTAGTCCTGATTCATCACACTACAGTAACTCTAAACTCCTAGAATTAAATGACTCCCATTCTACAGAATGGAAGTCATTTAGCTCTGTGAGTTTAAGTGTTAACGACGGCGAAAGAAAATGGTCATGCATATATTGTGCCCTATTTCTATCATCCCCTCCAATAACCACGATGCTTCGATTGAAAACGGTCATTTGGCGGTAAAACGTCATACATCGCGTCCTGAACATCCTCCATCATTGCCTCTGCTCACCAGTTCAGATCGGTCACAGTGGCAAAACGTCTTCGGGCCCACGACGTCTACAGTGGGACCAGGCACGGTTGTACGCGGGCCCACTGCGGCAGTCTTGGGCCCGAGGGCCTTTGCCTGCTGGGGAACACACTGACCTCTAGTAACACCAAGTTATTCTGGCACCTATCATTGCCAATCTGTCCCTTGAATTCCATCGTATTGTTGATGGGAACTTCCAAATTTACTGTCATTGACCTTAGAGCTCAATGACTGTTTTCACCCGAATCGCCACCGTTAACAAACCGTGGCGATTCTGCTGAAAACGATCATTTTAAGAGCCCGGACACTCTCGTGAGCTTGATCCCCGTTATTAGATCTTGACAGAGGGCTGCAACGTTGTAGGATACGAAGTATGGCTGTTTTCAACCGTGAAGGGTTTGTATATGGGCCTCACCAAGATGATCTTTTTCTTGAACTGTGTAACTCCATTGGTCCGCACTCTCCTCCACCTATACAAAAAAACGTTTGCCGATGTGTGATTTTGGACTTTACGGCAGCACACACGAAATACAACTCTCAGTGCGCATAAAAGATGTATTCACCACGGTTTATAGAGTTGAGATTGATTTAGCAATGGGAGGATCTATAAGGTAATGGAATGGAGATGAAGGCGAAGAGAGGGCGGTGGGGGGGGGGGGGAAGTTCTTGACCTACTGTTTGTGTATGTTTTATTTTCTCTGATCATCTGAACATGCATATCTCGTGCAGTTATCCAATGACAAAGTATACTAATTATGCATATTACATGTGTCTTGTCTGTCTGTCTGCAAGTTTCTGTGTGTGTATACATGTTTCTTTATCTTACGGACTGTTTTGTCTGTGTTTGTCTCTGTGTGTCAGTCTGCCTGCTTGTCTATTTGTATAGCTACTTGTCTTACCGTTCGTCTTTCTGTATATGCCTGTCTGTCTGTCTCCCTGCCTGTATATCAGTTTTTCTGGATGTTTGTCTCTCTATGTTTATATGTCTATCTGTTTGCATGTCTGCCTGCCACTCTGTCTTTCTCTGTCTATTTGGAGGTCTGTCTGTATCTACAGGCATCCCTGACCTTGACGTGTACGGAGAAGACGCTGACCATGGCCTTCTTGATGAAGACAAGTTCCTCATGGTCCTCAGGGTGACAGTGGACTAAAGTCACGGTGCCCTTTTCGTCCACCACAAACAGAAAGCTTCAGGGATGAGAAATAAATGCATGAATTGTAACAGCGCAGATTTATTAAGTGCTAAAAAAAATGGGTGCACAATGTATGTGTTTGTTCTTAATGTATTACCAATGAGCAATTTGTCATGTTTTCATTGGTTGTTTTACTGCAAGCGCGTAGAAATCTTAAGATACATGATTTAAATTTTCACGACTGGCTGTCGGTAGCAGTTGTTGCCCCTCGATGATTCCTGCAGGACAAAAGGCGCTGCCGACACCCATAGGGTTAACCCATTCAGCCCTGACGCACTACAGCAGGAGATGGGTCGACCATGATAATTGAAGGGCAGTGCCAGATTAGCTTGGCGCCCGTGGGCGCCAAGCTAATCTGGCTCTGCCCTTCAAATATCATGGTCGATCCATCTCCTGCAACTGGTGCATAGTCATTAGATGACGCCTCCAAAAGTTTGTAAATTCGGTCGTCGGGCTGAAGGAGTTAATTATCAAAACCAATGAATCGAGTGCCTGTCGTGTATGTTGTAATACATTGCATGTATGTGTGCTGGTCTGTTATTTTGGAACTTTGGTATAAAATAATGAACACCGCACACGCATGCTCGTTGTGTCAGGAGATAAATCAACCAGGATGGCGTGGCGTGTTTAGGCTTAGAACAATAGCGGCCGATCCACATTTCCAGTAACACACAGGTTAACAGACGTTCGAAAACCAGAAGTAGGTCAAAATGGCGCATGTTGTGGAGATTAAAAGCCCGGGCAAACAAGCTATGTAAGTGAAAAAAAAAAATAACATATCTCCTGTTTGTCGGGGCTTTTAATCGAATGTTATTGTCTAGACAAGTGTAATCTTAACCTACTTCTGAAATCGTCTGTTCAATATGCGACGTTTGTCATACTCACGCTTTTTTAAGATCCCACTTAAGAGGGTTGTTCGTTACTGAAAAGATAATACACTGATATCAGCAATAGCACAGTTGTACCAAAGACAATACATTATACTGTCTTTGGTTGTACATACGGTATACTTACATATACAAAATTGTTTACAATGTGCTGTGCAGAGATTTATTTTTCCCGTCAATGCCGAAAAAATAAACTCTATATGTATCTAATAACCCATTCTGCGGTGGTGTTCGCCTAACAATATCCCAACAATGGAGAAAGCAAGCATAATATATCCTCATTTCCCCCCCCCCCTCTCCCCTCTTCCAGCCGACCTCCCCCCCCCCCCCCCCCCCCCCCCCCCCCCGCCCCCGCCCGGTTAACCCATTCAGCCCCGACTCACTATAGCAGGAGATGGGTCGACTATGACAATTCAAGGGTAGGCGCCAAGCATATCTGACACTACCCTTGAATTATCATGGTCGATCCATCTCCTGCAGCAGGTAAATAGTTGTTAGATGACGCCTCCAACATTTGGGAAATACGTGCTTGGGGCTGAATGAGTTAATATTTGTACGCCTCATGCGCACAGCGCGAACAGGAAGTAACTTTGCCGTGGTTTCAGCGACATATTTCCCCGCCAAGTAACTGGCAGGGAAAGAAGTGAAATACATATGCAACGACTAGCCTATACGACTTGACTGTCGGCGGTTAGAACTCATGCACCCTGAGATTGTTTCATTGTCACTGCTGTTTAACTCATTCAACTCCGACACGCCACGGCAAGACTTGGATCGAGCGTAATAGTTCAATGGTTGTGCCAGCTTAGCTTGGCGCCCATAGGCGCCAAGCTATTCTTGCACAACCCTTGAACTATCACGCTCGATCTGTTTCCAGAAGATTAATAAAGTCTTCAGGGGCAACTTCAAAATTTACG
Organism: Semisulcospira habei; assembly: GCA_036245525.1. Classification (NCBI taxonomy): domain Eukaryota; kingdom Metazoa; phylum Mollusca; class Gastropoda; family Semisulcospiridae; genus Semisulcospira; species Semisulcospira habei. The sequence continues at coordinate 228,775,634 of BTPG01000001.1, read as the reverse complement.
GATTTCGGTCTTGGTGCGGAATGAGTTAACCTACTTATCTGCGGTACACGGAAATGAGACCAGTCACCAAGGTCTGCAAGAGGCATAGATTCTCATGAGCCCCCGCATAAGCGGGGGCTCATGAGAATCTGTGCCTCTTGCATCTGGGGCGTTTCTTAGTTTCTTAATATGATCCGACACTAAAATGTTGAATAACTTTACATCTCATAGTACATGATTTCACATGGAGGTATGTTCGTACCTTGTCCATCCTTGACAAACTGCACCAGACTGTCAACAGTGAGCGAGTGAAGACGGTGTTTATTCTCTGTATCGTTCAAGTGGTGTATTTGAAACTGTACAAAACATAGTCAGATGGCAACAATAACAACAATAACAACAGCAGCAACAACAACAACAACAAAAACACCCCAGGAAAAAAAAGTGTTCAACGGTTTAACAATGGCATATGAGGATGTTTTGAGGAGGTATGGCAAAACGTCCGAAACAAAAATAACGAATCGGGGAGAGAGGTCAGCTGCTTTGTCTAAAGAAGATATAGTACAGCCCTATCAGCAATACTTGCATCAATATTGCATACAATACGTGGCCATTTGTGTGTGTATGGAGAAGGACCAAGGGGAGGTATGGCTCTCAGGATGTACAGCCAAGACACATTGCATGCATGGCCACTCTGTATGGTCGGATGTCATGCATCCTGACCAACCGGATTCCTACCCCAATGATTCATTTCAAGTACATAGCTGTTGAGCACTAGAAATACTGTATGCGCAAGTCGCAAGAGATGGATTGACACATAACTCCATACATGTAAGTTGGGCTATACGAGTAGAAGACGAACATTATTTTACATTTATTTCCTATTCAATAAATGAATGAATGATATGATCAATCAATCAATCGATCGATCAATCAATCAATCAATCAATCAATCAATCAATCAATCAATCAATCAATCAATCAATCGATCCATCCATCCATCTATTTATCCTTCCCTCCCTCCCTCCCCCCCTCGCTCGCTCGCTCGCTCGCTCGCTCACTCACTCACCCACCCACCCACCCACCCACCCACTCACTCACTCACTCACTCATTCACTCAATCAATCAATCAATCAATCAATCAATCAATCAATCAATCAATCAATCAATCAATCAATTGATCTATCCATCCATCTGCCCATCAATCAATCAATCAATCAATCAACACGTCCACCTATCCAATCATTTATTAAATGCATCCATCCACCAGTGAATACCTTCAGAATGGTAGTGACATTTTTTTCTCCAAACAGCGAGTTTTCAGCCCAGTACGTGTAGTGATGACTGTAGCCAGACTCAAAGAAGTACGCCTCTGTCCCCGCTAGCAGCAAAACTGCCAACAGGAGGCGACCACGCGCCATCTCCGTGCCTAACACTTAATACATATACAATTGTTAACGCTATAATATCTGGAGTCTCGTGACAACTTTTGCATATAGTGCAAAACATCTGTGAAGTATAGACTGTAATAATACGGAATATGATTTTGAATTTTGAAGGAAAGCTCGTCGTGATATCTAATCTTTGTTACGTGAACAGCGTTTAAATCAACCCTACCAATCATCTGAACTAAACTGCACCTTGAAAATAGCATATCTATATGCCCGGAAAGAAATAGCGGTAAGTGAAAAATGCGCAAAATAAAGTGAACAGTCCAGCCATGCATAAAGATAACAAGGAAGCAATTGTATGTGTTGAATCATTATTAATCGCCGATGTACGTAACTCTTCGAGGGTAGGGAGACATTTTTCTACAAATGAGATTTGATACTTATACTCCTCGTACACACACACACACACACACACACACACACACACACACACACACACACACACACACACACACACACACAACACACACACACACAACACACACACACACACACACACACACACACACACACACACACACACACACCTGGGCAATATTTACCTCACGCGCATTAATCATCGTTTAATTCTGCTGTTTCTTCAAGGGACCCTTCGCAAGACCAGTACCGGCGAGAGAGTTCACTCAAAAAAGTATCCTTGACGGGTGAATTTGATTTACCTGCTATCAACTGACGATCACTGTGCCCGGCTGTCGACGTGTCTAGCTAAAACACGCATCCACTTTGAAAGCTCGCACACATTACGCCCTGGCCGGGACGTTTCTCAAAAATAGAGGGCGGAGCCGGTAGTCTAATGAAGCATGTGACAGACAGATCGTCAGGAAAAGAATTTCAGGCCGTCTTGAAATGCAGTTGGGTGGCTCGCGCCAACTGCGGCGGACGTTTGCCGGCTCGACGATCTGTTGCTCACTTGCTGGGTTAGGGTTAAAAGGTTAAGTCCGGGAACAGTTTGGGGTTAGGAATGTGGGGAGGGAGTATGTGCGTGTGAAGATGTTTGGCGGAGAATGGGGGGGGGGGGGGGGGGGCAGAGAGATAAGGGTGGGACGTAATTGAAGTTGGGGTGAAAAAGAGAGAGAGAGAGAGAGAGAACAATGAACAATGAACAATGAACCTTTATTTTCCAACGGTAGAAGTTATTGGTAACAGGACCAGTTTTCAAACTTGCCGAGAGAGAGAGAGAGAGAGAGAGAGAGAGAGAGAGAGAGAGAGAGAGAGAGACTAGGGACGCCACCTGACTGCGTACTACTATACCGAGGAGCAAAAGAAATGCAATTTTTTGGGGAAATCTTCTGAAATATTAACGTGTTTATGATGATTTTGAAAAGTCGCATTTCTTTTGCTCCTCTGTATAGTTGAGGGAGGTAGGTTGGCTGCTAAGGTTTAAGGGTAGTGAATGAAAGACAAGGATATTTTTTTTTGTTTTCGTCTTGCATAACACAGATCAGTCGTGGAAACCTGTTCGCGTTTGCCGTCACAGGCATGTCACAGCTTAATAAACTATCATCTTATTTTCCCAGAAACGTTCAGTTTTATGTATCTAGGTTTAAAAACACATTCCAAACCTTTTGCTTCGGACACCGCCGAAATTCGCATGAGCCGAGGAAGTTTAGGAAAATACAAATCCAAGAAAACATTACAACCAGTATCGTTTGCGGGTATACTCCTCAGATAGACCCACGCGGGGAGTTCGCCACAAGTACACTGCAATTCAAATGAGATGCGTAGCGTAGCATCTCATTTGAATATAAGTGTACTTGTGATGTACTTCCCGAGTGGGTCTATCTGGTAAATATGCATTTCATTTGAACTGACGTGTACGTGTGGTGTACTCCTCGAGTAGGTCTATCTGGGGAGTACACCCTGATTGAGTATATTTGGGGAGTACACCCTGAGTGAGTCTATCTGGCGAGTGACTTGAAAATTCAGAACTGCACTGTGCTCTGTGCGGAGATTTGTGGACGTTTTTGAGTTGATGCGGATGAATGAAAACAACATCGAATAACATTCCTATGTCCTCGATAACTGGCAGCCAAGAGCATTATCGTTATCGTCGTTTTGAGACGATTAAATCCAGAAAGCGCATTCATAGCTGATCGAGGATGACATGGGCCTTAGAAGCTTTTGTTTTTTAGGAAGTTGAAAGTTTGTTTCTATCTGTGCCATTCACGTTTACAGGAAATCCAACGAGACAGATGTATTTCCCTCAGTCAAAAATAGAAGTAGAAACAGACATCGATTGTCATAGTTTTCCTTGTTTACAAAGTTCTTACGAAATTTGTGGTGTGCCTTACTTACACGGACCGAAAAGTTGAAACTCTGTCTTTATCGTTCGCTGCCCGGCGCAGCGCTTTACTGACGTGACGATATTATTATTATTATTATTATTATTATTTTTATTATTATTATTATTGCGAAACGCGATAGCGTTAGAGCCAAAACCACTTAACCACCGCGAACACACCGCAAAACGCAGAGCAGAAGTTTACAGAAACGATAGTTGATACATTATCGCAGAAATTCGCCGGCGTCATACTTATTGTTGGCTGCTGCTACAGTCAATTGATTTTTTTATTATTATTATTTTATTTTTTACGGTAGACAGCACCAAAATGAACACGCGAACACTTCAAATCTTGAACGGAGTTTGTGTAATTTGATTTTAATCACATAAAAACGCTCAATTTTTTTTTCATACCGCTGCAACTTTTGCTAGAGGATACATTTTTTTGTGTATGGCAAGACATCAATGAAACGTACTGGGATGAGAAGAAAATAGTGTAAACTATGCCCGTTTGCACTTGAAAGAGTAAAATTTACGTTTTAGTGTGTGTGTGTGTGTGTGTGTGTGTGTGTGTGCGTGCGTGCGTGCGTGCGTGCGTGCGTGCGTGCGTGTGTGTGTGTGTGTGTGTGTGTGTGTGTGTGTGTGTGTGTGTGTGTGTGTGTGTGTGTGTGTGTGTGTGTGTGTGTTCAGCTCCCGAAAAAGAAATGAAAAAAACAAAAAAAGAAGCAGAACAGCACTGTTTTCCGCTCGACCAGCAAATATTCTACATGTCCGAAAATCCCCATAAAGTTGCTGGAACTCGACGTTGACCAGCCAGCTTTCTTGTTTTTGCGTCAACTCAGATACTTTGAATAAAACTTTAATCATATAAAAACCCTGTCATTAAAGTCAATAAAACAAACAGGTCACTGAACTACAAATGTCCTTTTCATTTTGTTTTTGCGTAGGTAAAGGAAACTTAACCATTTCCACAACACAGCTTCATTAAAATGCATGTACGTATTTATCATATAAAATATTATTAGCGATTAGTACACTAAAAGAACAGCTTTGTAACAATAATTCAGCCTTTCAACCTGTGACACGATGGCTCTATGGAACTTTCAAACTACAATAATGAATTAAGTTTTTCTGTCAAGCGAGGTAAATGTTAACTTTTCTTACAGTCATAATGCATAATGACGTGCAATATTTTTATCCCCAAGATAATGCGGATTGTTTCATACTTTATGAAACAATCGCAAAACAAATAAAGAAATGAAACAGTTAAACGAGTCACAGATATTTTTTCGGAATGAGAAAATCTTGTTACGTTGCTGTTCATTTTTGATTCCTCAGTGGGATTTCATTGTGTGTAAGTACGCCGATAAGCGTTTTTTTTATTGTTTGGATTATTATTCTGTGCACGATTTTTAAACACGTCTTTGCGACAACGATATGATTCAAATAAATGTTACACAATAATTCGTAATTTATCAAAATTCATTCACCGTAAATGTGTATGACGTACCCTTTTCCCACCCACCCACCCATCTCCATTCTCGCTCCACCACACCCTCACCCACAATGACCCCTCCCCTCCCCACCACCACCATTCAACCGTGTAAATTAGAGTAAATTGAGTCACCTTCCTTTGTAGTTCGCCGTGAGATAGTCATCAATATTCTTTTGTACGGCCGGCTCTGCTAAGTGCCTTTCAACTCATTCAATGTAATCAGCATTCAAGATTCAAGATTCAAGATAACTTTATTGTTGCTATTATAGCAAAATTTGTCTTGCCACCTCAGATGCTGCTCACATTCACTCACTCGCTCATTTTTCGCACCTACTGATGCGGAGAACCTTGAATGAGTTAACACATCATCCCGAAGGTAAAAATTTCCAAAATACGAAAGAGGTGTCCTTGCAGCTGTCCTTGAATGTTGTATGCAGGTTCAGGAGACAAATCGACCATGATAGCTCAATGATAGTGACAGGATAAGACGACAGACTGTTCAAAGGAAAGGGAGGTGAGAGGTGGGTGTCTGCTCTGGCAGTACCGTCGTTGTTAAAAATAGCTTCATTGCCTCAATGTTCAGTCTGCGAGAAGACAGGGACCTTACATGTGGACACTACGTTACGTAGTGGAGTCGTAGTCGTAGTATGATAAACACACCAGACGCACGCACGTAAGGTTCTTTTAAATAAACTTCATTCAGCTGCAACCCGTCACACGTGGCTTAAGGATGTAGACAATACTGGAGTAACAGTTCCAACAATATTTTAATTCAGCGATGCGATCTCCACACAATGCATTTCCAAATGCATCAACACTGATACAATGTCTCTTCTGCAAATGTCCATACTGGCGACACAAAGTTTCTCATACAATGTACACCACCGTTACGCTGTGCCTCTCCCAATGTACACCGTATACGGGCCACGTACCTACGATAAACTGTGTGTCTCTACAACTGACAATGCAAGACAATGTATATACGTGCTTCCCAGCACCAATCTTTTATAGTACAACCAATTTCCAGAATAATCGAAGAAAATCATACAACGCAACCAATCAGAACGAAACACGTAACTGAAACTCATAAATATTAATAAAGAAATAATTTTGTAAAATAACTACAATAGACTACAAAAATTCGGCTACTAATTTCAGCCCCGAATCCTAGTGTGTAATCATATCACACAAAAGTATGGAAGGCAGTTCACGATCTAGCCAGAATCTTTCCAGAAGTTTCACAATCTTTTAAAAAAACATACCGACTGGCTGCCAACTTCACGCGCACAGAAAACAACGATGAGTATTTGAGCGTCTATAAAACAATTTAGCAAAATGTTACCTATTCCTCTGACGACACACGTACGCGGTCACTAGACAGCGCGACCTGCTCGACGGTTCTAATCTATACTCCGCGAATCTACGCAAAACAAAGATCGACCGCTATTCTCCGCACGACCTTGCTAGAAACTTCCGGTTAAACTTAGCATAATAGCAAAGCGAGTTCCGCTCTACGCACGAACAAAAGAAAATCTTACTAAAAAGGTACGTGAATCGTAACCATGATAGCTCAAATAAATATCGGATCGTTTCCTGCGATTAACACATGCATGCTCTCACAGGACAACACAACCACAACCGTAACACTGTACCATATCTTTTTGATAAACTAATGACAACATTTTTTGTTTCATGGTTTATTTAGTAATTCTAAAAAAAAGTATTCATCTAAGATAATTTTTAATATACTCTGTCTTGAATTGCTTACACATTTTCTTGTCTACAAGACACCAAGACCACACTTGTAATACAGGTCTTTTTTTGTGTTCAGCAGACACATTTTTACTAGCATCGACTCCGAGTGCAGAATAGTTTAAACTAGTTTAATTGCTGATTTTATTGAAGACTGGCACGCCGATCTAAAAAGCAATAATACGACACATTCGTATACTCAATTTAAGCAAGAATGTCTGAAATAAATGTATATTTCACACATTCCAGATATTGACGCTTTTGCCCTCGTTACATTTCGGTGTAGTAGTCACAGACTGCAAATTGAGCAGGGACAAACGGGTATGTACAGAATTCGCTATGAATATGAAAGCTGATGAATATCATCTCATCTATTAATGCCCAACATTTGTATCACTTAGATTTATACCCGTTAAGTACCGTAGAACTAAGTCCGCGTTCAATCTATGTAATTAATTGTCTTTGAAGAGTAGAAAAAAAGTTCTGAATCTTAACAGTTAAAAGTTAAAAAGTTGTATAGGCTACTTCATGTGCTAAGTACATTGTGTTTGCAAGTTTAGTCTTTGCTGTCTTTCCGCCATACCCCAACAGGGGATACAATAAATAAAACCTTTGATTTTTTTTCCCGATTCGCAAAACAAAGCATGGGATAATCGTTTCAAGAGGGGTAGTAGAAAATAGCAGGTGGTGTTGCGGTTATATGGTAGTAGAAAATAGCAGAGGTGGTGTTGCGGTTCTATGGTAATAGAAAATAGCAAAGGTGGTGTTGCGGTTCTAAGGTAGTAGAAAATAGCAGGTGGTGTTGCGGTTCTATGGTAGTAGAAAATAACAAGTGGTGTTGCGGTTCTATGGTAGTAGAAAATAGCAGGTGGTGTTGCGGTTCTATAGTAGTAGAAAATAGCAGGTGGTGTTGCGGTTCTATGGTAGTAGAAAATAGCAGGTGGTGTTGCGGTTCTATGGTAGTAGAAAATAGCAGGTGGTTCGCAAAACAAGCATGGGATAATCGTTTCAAGAGGGGTAGTAGAAAATAGCAGGTGGTGTTGCGGTTATTTGGTAGTAGAAAATATCAGAGGTGGTGTTACGGTTCTATGGTAATAGAAAATAGTAAAGGAAAGGTGGTGTTGCGGTTCTAAGGTAGTAGAAAATAGCAGGTGGTGTTGCGGTTCTATGGTAGTAGAAAATAACAAGTGGTGTTGCGGTTCTATGGTAGTAGAAAATTGCAGGTGGTGTTGTGGTTCTATGGTAGTAGAAAATAGCAGGTGGTGTTGCGGTTCTATAGTAGTAGAAAATAGCAAGTGGTGTTGCGGTTCTATGGTAGTAGAAACTAGCAGGTGGTGTTGCAGTTCTATGGTAGTAGAAAATAGCAGGTGGTGTTGCGGTTCTATGGTAGTAGAAAATAGCAGATGGTGTTGCGGTTCTATGGTAGTGGAAAATAGCAGATGGTGTTGCGGTGCTATTGTAGTAGAAAATAGCAGGTGGTGTTCCGGTTCTACGGTAGTAGAAAATAGCAGGTGGGGTTGCGGTTCTATGGTAGTAGAAAATAGCAGGTAGTGTTGCGGTTCTATGGTAGTAGAAAATAGCAGGTAGTGTTGCGGTTCTATGGTAGTAGAAAATAGCAGGTAGTGTTGCGGTTCTATGGTAGTAGAAATAACAGGTGGTGTTGCGGTTCTATGGTAGTGGAAAATAGCAGGTGATGTTGTAGTTCTATGGTAGTAGAAAATAGCAGGTGGTGTTCCGGTTCTACGGTAGTAGAAAATAGCAGGTGGGGTTGCGGTTCTATGGTAGTAGAAAATAGCAGATGGTGTTCCGGTTCTACGGTAGTAGAAAATAGCAGGTTGGGTTGCGGTTCTATGGTAGTAGAAAATAGCAGGTGGTGTTCCGGTTCTACGGTAGTAGAAAATAGCAGGTGGGGTTGCGGTTCTATGTGTCTTGTTGTCCTCTCTTACTTCTTAACCCGTTCAGTGCCTAAAATGTGAACACGACTCAACTGCACGAGGAATAGATCCTCATGAGCCACCGCAGTCGCGGGGGCTCATGAGGATCTATACCTATTGCTGACACCACTCTGATTCTGTGTTCCTGGGACATCTAGGGTTTTTGGTGTTGAATTATCAAAAATTGCACAAAACACACTCTGCGTCAACTGGCACGGAACGGGTTAATTAGTTATCTGACGTAGGATAACGATGATTTTAGAGCTAATTATTATCAATAGCCAATTGCAGTAAAGACTTCAGCTATAAGTGTCGGCTCCAGGTTGATATGCCTTTTCTATTTGATAATTATCTTGGCATCCAGTGCAGATGTGAACAACTAGTGTAAGGCAGTGCTATTTTTCGAGTTCTTTGCAAACCCAACGTGCCGGGCGATGTGAAATATGAGTTTCAGAGGTCTATAAGTAACTCATTTGTTTGTTCCTTCGTTCGTTTTTTGCCCTCCTTCTTTTCTTTATTTCTCCTATCTTCCTTTTTGTCTAACGTATTTAAAAATTACGGTAGACCTTGAAATGGGGCTGTCTGAGTGCATTCCGGAGCATGCACATGAGGTTTTTGGCGTGCGGGGCAGAAATTCTGGCAAAGAAGTAACACGATAAAAATGACGTCGCGTCTATTTACGCAAACCTTGCTAGAGAACGTCTTTTTGTCGCCAAAGCGCCGTATGTGTGTTTGTCAAAGTCAAATCAAATCGTTTATTGTTGTGGGCCTCTGGCCATTTCAACATGAGGCGAACAGTAAACATGTAAAATGTTCAGTAAAACAGGCTGATTACATATTATAAACTTTGCAAAAGATATCAACACACGCTTCTCAAGAATGTTACAAATCTGCCTCGGTCTCATTTGCCATATGCTCTAGATATTCTCTTCCTATCCTCATTGCATTGCATACACAAGTTCCAAGTTTTATTGTTGCAGCTTTGTCATTGCAACACATAAGATATTCAAATGAATGAAAACCACGGAGATACTCATAAATGTACTCGTTTCGAATGGCTGTATACAATTGGCAGTCAAAAATCACGTGTCTCTCGTCTTCTACAACGTCCTCACAGTAACCGCACTGCTTGGAAGAGTCCCGAGCAGTGACGTTTCTGAAGGCACCCCCATTGATAGGTATCAATCCGAGGCGAAGCTTGATAACACTGTCTCTGAAACACTTAATAGTGACAATATCAAAGTACTTTTCAGCTTCCACACTGACCTTGTAAGACCTGTATTTTGTGTAGGTGTCATTGTTAGACACTGAAGAAGACCAGTCCTGCATGAACATATCAATACATAAAATACTTTTTTACAACCAACTTCTTGTTGCTCCCAGACAAACCCATAGCCACATTCGTACAGAGTTTTCTTTACTCTAGAAACCCAACACTGTTTACTATGCTCACCCATACTAAGCAGCATATTGTATGTCTGCTTTGGTAATCTACCAGTCTACATTCCCAGCAGCTTCAACCAGTACACCATACAATGCAAATAGATGTTTACATATAGTGGGAATCTACCTGTTTCAAGATAGATAAACTTGTGTGTGTGTGTGTGTGTGTGTGTGTGTGTGTGTGTGAGCGTGTGTGCGTGTGCGTGTGTATGTGTATGTGTGTGTGTGTGTGTGTGTGTGTGTTTTTTTTTGTGTGTGTGTGTGTGTGTGTGTGTGTGTGTGTGTGTGTGTGTGTGTGTGTGTGTGTGTGTGTGTGTGTGTGTGTGTGTGTGTGTGTGTGTGTGTGTGTGTGTGTGACAGCGACTAGAGCCCGCGTTTCAGGACGGGCAAGCTTGAAATTTTAGGATATTGTCTCTAAAATAATTATCTCGAGACCTTTTTTCGATCTTTTGATTAAGATGCTCATTAGCAAGAAAATGGCCGTTTCACTAAAAAACGGTTGATCCACACTGGAGTCCGTAATGTTTCTTATTTTTACTAAATATTGCGTATAGCTAGATAAAAAAAAAAGATATTAAATGAGTTCGTTAACCAGCATTGTATCTCTAGAATCTGTTGAGTGATAATTAAATATGTGTTGAAAAATAAATGTTTTCAAGTTTTGGGGATTAACTCATTCTACCCCAGACACACCACAGCAAGATATTGATCGACCATGATAGTTCAAGGGCGATGCCAGAATAGCTTGGCGCCTATGGGCGCCAAGCTATTCTGGCATCACCCTTGAACTATCATGGTCGATCTGTGTCCTGCACTGCAATGCAGTCTTTAGAGGACAACAGCAAAATGTTGGGATTTCGGTGATGGGGTAGAATGAGTTAATGTCACGAATTAAGGGAGGAGTCCCTATTATGAAACAGTGCTTATTATGAAACACCTTGCTCCCGGCAAAACGGAATAACTTTTCCAAATTCCGCCTGTGCAGTAATATAGAGCTACTTCAGTGAGCCTTATTTCCGGTACAAGAATGTCAGGCGTGATAAAAACGAAAACACGCCGAGAAAATGTGATTTTTGACCCTTCTGCGTCTAATTTTTCGCCATTTTGAAACACCTACATCAGCATTCAGTTTTGTGATTTAAAAAAAAAAAAGCCACTCTTGTCACGAAGAGCAATCTTCGGACATCAGATAACCAGCGTCACTCGTTTTGGTTCTCTTTTTGTTGTTTTGGAGGCACGCATTTTCCTGCAGAGATATCTTGTTCCTATTATGAAACACAAAGAGCACCTAATATGAAACGTGTTTCATAATTAAAACAGTGTTTCATATAAGGAGCAGTGTTTGTCTAGGGTATAATATCGGAAACCATCCAGCCAGTTTGTTCCAAATTTCAGATGTTGATACTTTTTCTCAATACAGAGTATCCAACATCAGGACCATGTCACTTTCATCAAGGTCAAGGTCACAACGGCTATATTTATTATGTATGCCATTGTCCAGGCAATGTTACTGTAAACACCGAAACGATGTGATCCGAATGGCAAAAAAATTAATTTTTTTTTGGACGACACAGACTGTTGCACACCAGAATCTATTCACTGTCGTAAAGGCCAAGGTCACAACGGCCATATTTGTTTTGTGCAGAATTGTGTGATAGGCAATATCTCAATGACCATTGGGCCTATTTAATCCAAATTTTAGATTATAGTATTTTACCATATCACACATTGCCAACAATCTTAACTGTGCCTCTACCTCAAGGTCAAGGTTATAGTTGCCATATCTTTTTGCAGATTATTGAGTAGAGAATACCTTTGAAACCGCTGTACTGATTTACTCTGAATTTTTAGGAAAAGATGCCTTACCCTCATAGGTGATGTTTTTAACAGAATGAATTCACGACCTGTAAGTTGAAGGTCACAGCGGCCATATTTGTGTGAGCCTTTGTGCAGGCAATATCTCTGAAACCACAGGCCCGATTTTTTTCCAACTTTTGTTTGATGATATTTGCACTTAACCCCTTCACAACCGAGAAACTCTCAATAGGATCCATTTGCAAGACACATAGATCCTCATGAGCCTCGCGGGATCGCGGGGACTCATGGCGATTTTGGCTCTTGCTGACACAACTGACATATTTATTTGACGTTTGGGGTTCCTTGGAACTGAATTAGGAAAGATTTCAGAGCAATATTTGCGTCTAGTGGTAGTAAAGAGAATAAAACAGATATGTCAAAAACCAGGTTTATGTCGCTACATCACTTGAAGATGACGCACACAGTTGTCCGGAATGCTTTTAGACACTAGACAAAATAGCGCATTACTGTCTGCGGGAGGGGGTGGGGCTAAATAGTTGCTCCAAGAGCAAACTTTGTTGGCTTAGGTGTGACAGCAAATGTAAAACAGTATAAATAAAGTCACCAATCGTCCATGCAGCCGCTTTTCAGCCGTCGTGTGTGTATGCGTGCGGTTTGTATAAGGCAATTTCTTAGGGGCTATAACATTCACAGGCTTTAAACTCAACACAATTGTAGTTTACAAGAACAACTTTACCTACATATTTCACCTGTAGAAAAGGTCAAGGTCATCCCAGGTCGATGTGTTTGTAAAGATTAGTCATTTTTTGCACACAAAATTTTGTTAAAAGTTAATTTTGGGAGCAAAAGTTTGAAAGTACGTAAGTATGCATTTTATTTCATGAATACTATTGCGAATGACCTCTCTTTAAGGTATAGGGCAGTTTAAATATATATATATATATATATATATATATATATTATATATATATTATATATATATATATATATATATATATATATATATATATATAAAGAACGTGGGGAGATAATGCGCCTCTTGTTGACTATCAAACGAGGGGCGGGTGGTGCTGGTGTTAGTGCGGGTGGGAGGTCGCGGGAAGGGGGAGAGAGGTCCCCTGGAGACCTTTTCACCAATGGGCGAAAAATCACACGAGGGACCGTTTACAATTTCCAGGAAGAGGCGCTGGAGGGTGTGTGTATGTGGGGGGGGGGAGGGGGGACGGGGGAGGGGGGGAGGGGGGTCCCAACTCCCCAAAATAGAAAATTACACATTAAAAAAATATCCTGGGAGCCGTGCACCTTGGAACACCCCTCTTCTCCTGAATTTGCTTCTGAAAATGTACATAAACCTGCGTCGACAATGCTAGCTTGTATCAAGTTTTACTTCTGAGGTGGAAACACTAAATACAGTAGCTTTTATTTCCCCATACATAGAACATTTTCAACACGCTTGCTGACATGCCTGCCCTTTGACCTTTGGAAGGAGCCAATAAAATTAATATGCAGAGATAGTTTAACTCCTAGCAAAACATTTCCAATGGGGTCTTATTGCAAAGTTCACATACGAACTACCTGTGATAACAAAAACCTAAAATAAACGCCTTCTTACTTCTCATGACCTTTGACCTTAACGACACGTTAACTTAGTAGAGCTGCAAACAAACGTTGTATCATCAGTTTTCTCTTTGGCAAGTTTTAAAATAAGATTATAACTATTTTCTTTAAAAATCGCCTGTTTATTGACCTTTGTATCCTTTACCTTTCATGGAGGTCAGCGCAAGTGACAATCAAAGCTATTGTCAAATATGATCACTGTGCCAAATTAGAAGTCTGTGGCTCTGATGGTCTCTCAGAAATTCAAAATGTTCACATCTGTCACAATTGTATATACACAGGATGATAGATGGATGGACCAATAGTGGACCAGTGGCGGATGACTCATTATATTAAACTCACTTTTAATATTAAATGAACCTATAATGTATGCTAACCATCTCTCATGCCTTAATTTTCCAACAAAATATAAGTGAAACTTGTGAAAAGGACATAATCACACTGTTTCATAATAGGAGACCTGGTGTTTCATATTAGGCAAATGGTGCCTAATATGAAACAATGTGTCACTTTTTTCAAACCGGAACTGCTTCTGCATCGATTCGAGTTTTGAAATTTGGCTTTGTCCTAAGATGCATCAATATAATCTCTATCAAACCCTGGTTTCGGATTGATTCTACCTTTCTTTGGACGGTCGCGCGAGACGTTTAGGCTTAAGTGTTTCATACATGGGTCTCCTCCCCTACATGGATTAATCTTAAAACAATTGGATCTTTTTTACGAAACCCCCCCCCCCCCCACCGCCAATTTTCTCATTAAAAATAGCATGATTTTTTTTATGCGGTATTTACATAAGCCTACAGTTTGTCTCGGCTATCGGGTACGATTAGGTCAATTGTGACCTGTATGCCCTAGGTGTGAAAAACAGAAATTTTCTGCATCACTTTTCGGAGCCATTTGTAAAACAGCTAACAATTTTTTTTTTCTTTTACGAAAATAGCTATCTTCTCTTAATACCCGCATGATTTTTCATAAACAGTGTTTGCATAAGCCTGCTGTTTGTCCCGGCCCTGGGGTAGGATTAGGTCAAATTGTGACCTGTAAGCTCTAGGCATGAAAATCACCAAGAAAATTGCTCCAAGTTGATCCTCTAATACGTCAGCTGGTAGTACTGCGATGATGACGTATAACATCGAGTCGTCACTATGAACACGGCGTCGTGGGGCTAATGATGCCATAACATGAAGCTTGAAGTGACGTCATTTCGTTGCTCGTGATTATTATTCTTCTTCAGAATAGCTGTGCAACGCCAGACCACAGAGATTACGGATGGCGGGAATCGCCGTGTGTCCGTCTTTATTTCTGTGTGCCAGTGTGTGTGGATCAAAGGTGGGTTAGAGTAAAAGGAGATGGATTCCTGTCGCTACACGAGCCCACTCAGAGCGTACTATTGGCGGGAAGCGCCGTGTGTCCGTCTTTATTTGTGTGCGCAGACGTGTGTGTTGATCAGAGGTTGGCTTAGAGAGGAGGGAAATGGATCAGTATTACAAGCCTCAAAATATGAACAACTCTGAATGTTCCTAAAAGATAAACGCATTTGAGCTCCAAACAATACGGTAGACTCTGGGATGAAATCCTCATCTTGTTTTTGTTTTGTTTGTTCTCTCCTTCTTTCATTTCTTCGTTTGCTGGTTGGTATTTTGGCTGGCTGGTTGGTTGGTTGTTTGGTTGATTCGTTCGTTTGCTCATTGTTAGACTGTTTCTGTCTTTCTTTGTTCTGACTCGTTTTGGGTTTTGAACAGAACCCATTCATGGCAAACAAAGAGATATCCCTTTACAGTGAAGTCATACCACGGGTCGCTAACTCAGGGGTTACCACCTCACCCTTAAAAGTGATCTTTGAACATTAACCCTTTCTATCCCAGAACCAAATGACTTCCATTGTATAGAATGAAAGCCATTTAGATCCAGGTGGTATTAGCTGATCGGGCGGCTGTGATTATCACTGATAGTACGTGATAATATTGGTCCTCTAACACGGCAGACTGTAGCAAGCACGCACGTACGTACACACTGTCGCACACACTCACATACACACACACACAAACACACACACACACATACACACACACAAACACAAATGCGCGCACTTCTACCGTTATTCGCATTAAAACATTCTGCTCCAGGACCGAAATCCGCAAATTGTGAAATTCGCCCCCTGAAGACTGTATTACATTTCTGGAAGCTGTCAGCGCCAAGCTCATCTAGCATTACCCTTGAATTATCATGATCGATCCATCTCCTGCAACTGGGGCATAGTCATTAGATGACACCTCCAAGATTTGGTAAATACGGCCGTCGGGATGGATGAGTTAATACATTTCTGAGAAACAATCTGAGTCCGCTGGCAATGAAGATTGATTGATTGATTGTACATTGCTTAACGTCCCGACAGCAACAAGGCTTTCTCAGGACGTGCCTGCACTGCTTGTGAAAAAAAAACAACTAAACAGAACATTGAATGTATGTCGCCAGCCGGTCAAATACGTTAAATAAACCTAAAACATGGGGCCTAAATAAAGCTAAGACCATTTAGCAACACACATCCAATATCAAGAGCTACAGGCAGCGCAGACAGTAGGGAGAGTTTTAAAAAGGCAAATACAGGTGAATGGATCTCGGGTAGACAGAAACACATGCCCCAGAATAGAGAGGAAAACTCACCCTGTGGGGCTGACCAGGGTGACCCTGGGAACTAAAAAGTACCTAACCCCACCCAAGTCCCCCAGGGCAGACCCGGGTGGGGGGGGGGGGGGGGGCAATGAAGAGGCAAAATGTTGAAACCTCAATGCGACTTCCAACAGGATATTGCTTGTAATAAAATAAATGTATTAAAATAGCCAGGAAGTGCATTGTCATAGCTGATGTCATAGAGTCATAACTTTCGGTTTCGTGTACTTGGCTGCGCATTCACCCTTGAATATTAGGCTGGTAGGATATGTATAAAGATCTCGAAACCATGAGGTGGTACAATGCGAGGGACAGACTGAGAAGAGGAAGTGTGTGTGGTGGGGACCGATATGCAGGGGGGTGGGAGGGAGGGGATGGAGGGGAGGGAGTGCAGTGTGCAGAGGTCCTCGGGCCCATGAAGGCCGCAGTGGGCCCGAAGACCTTTCGCTACTGGGGTGGGAAGTGCAGTACATAAGAAAAAAAAAACGTGGGAGGTCACACGATGTCTGGCTAGAGTTTGAAGCCCCTCTCCCGGACACTCAACTGCAAGAAAAAGTAGATCGTTATAGCCTCAGTAGTGGAGGGGGCTGATAAGGATCTATGCCTCTTGCACGCCTTATTCATATCGCACTGCTCATACTGAGCACGTATTGCATTGATACCGTTTCAAAGGAATTTGGCTGCTGTTTGCGAACTGGCTAAAGATTCACGAACAGGCGACGCCCATACTAAAATAAACTAACTGCGTAGTTTCCGCCGCGAAAACTCGCTTTGCAGGATAACAAAAAGCTATTTTAAGTTTGAAATCAACGCCTATTTCACGGTTTATGGTGTATAGTTCTGACACATACAGATGTGCGAATCTAGAAAATACATTCTCCCATTACCGCACACCTTTATCGTCCAAAACATACACTATAATGTTCAGAGTGCAAACGCATGGAAAAGTGTTATCATGGTCAGCACGAGGCTAGATAATGGATTTTAATTATAAAAAGACGGATTAAATATTAATTAGCAGTGCCAAAAGCTGTCAAAGCTTTTCGAAGCTAAACACATATTACCGGTTTCAAGACACGTTGTGGGTGTCAAATATAAAGGATCCAAGTTTCCAAAACCTAATACATATAATTTGTTTGAACTTGCCTTCTTCACCACGTGAATATGCACTGTGTTTTTGAAGTGTTTCAGTGAATATACGTGTTTCCCATGAGCGTGCCTGTTCGGTTAAACTCGCTACCGATTTTCAGTCACGAAAAGGCGTTTTATCATTATTACTAACACACGTGTGCTTGCTGTCACCATCTGTATGGATAGGTTTCGATACGAACAGTACACACGTTGTTATATGATCCCCTTCTCTGTCACAGTATGTGTATTGCATTTCTGAAATCTGTCTTCATTCAACAACCAAATGCCACAATCGTCCAAAAAACATGGACACAAACTGGTCTCAGCACGAGACATAGATCCGCATGAGCCCCCGCGACTGCGTGGGCTCATGCGAATCTATGTCTCTTTCATTTAAATTGTATTCAGTATTTCTCGGCATTGGAGGGAATAACCATTGTCAAGTCAAACATCACGCCCTTACACACTCGCTATCTGTGCCCTAAAACACAAGAGAGAAACGTATTCTTACGACATGTATCCATGCGTGGTATTATTTGTTTTATTCGCCGTAAACTAAAACTTGCTTTACACTTACCAAAGGTAATAAAATTTGAGCATTGAAGTGCATCGTGGAAAAACACCCCAGCCTGTGCTCTATAACGTCGAACAGAAGCGGTCTAGTGAACTAGCGAAAGCTCTTTCCCTTTTACCAACAAATAAAGAGGGCAAACAGAACAAACAAACGTGTCTGAACCTGAAGAAAATATCAATTCAATACACAATACAATGAATGGCGCCTTCGGTGGAAGTTTTAATGCAGGTGGCGTTCACGACATTTTCCAGGTATCCGTCATTAAGTGCACACCCTTCCGACCGTTGTGAATAGACCAGTTTTCGGAATCTCTTTCCGCGACACCCACGACAAAAATATCTATATCAATAATTGTTTTATTTTTAAATTCAATAAGCATTGAAATCAGACATTGACAGACAGTTAATTATTGGGGTTTAGCGCCGAGCAGGTGACCCACACACACACAATCACACACACACATACACACACACGGCACACGCACACACACACACACGCACGCACACACACAAACCCACGCGCACACACACACTCACTCACACACACACACACACACACACACACACACACACACACACACACACACACACACACACACCCTACCGCGCCTCCTTTTGGAAATTGGAAACGGTCCTTGAAAATGTGAACCCTTTCACGTCGTTTGATTTTTCGGTCAGTGGTGAACAGGTGCCAGACCTCTCTCTCCCTATCCTGGACCCCCCTCCCACCCCTCCGCCCCCCACCCCTCCCCCACCAACACTAACACCAGCCCCCCGTACCCTTTCTTAGATAGTCAACAAGTGGTGCATTTGTAAGTCCTCAACCTCTTCACATTCTCAGCAACTATGACACGCCGACAGGAAGAGTTCCGATGAAAAGGTCTACGGAACCTCCAGCACGTTCTTTTTTTTAACTGCCCTCTACCTGAAAGAGAGGTCATTCGGAATAGTATTCATGGTATAAAAAGTATACTCTCAAACGTTTGCGCCTAAAGTTAACTTTTTTGTTAATAATGTGTGTGCGAAAAATTACTAATCTTTACAAATACATCGACCTACGATGACTATAACCTTTTCTACATGTGAAATATGCAGGTAAAATGTGTTCTTACAGTTGTGTCGAGTTTAAAGTCTGTAAATGTTGTAGTACCTAAGAAATTGCCTTAGACAAACGCAGGCATACACACACGACGACTGAAGAGCGCATGCACGGACGATTGGTGAATACATTTAAACTGTTTCACATTTGCTGTTACACCTAAGCCAACAAGGTTTGCTTTTTGAAAAAAACGTTTTAGCCGCCCCCCCCCCCCCCCTCATCCCCCATCCACCCACCCACCTAGCCACCCCAGCAGACTGTAACGACACATTTTGTCTGTCTGGAAGCATTCCCAACAACTGTGAGCGTCATCTTGATGATGATGAGAGACATAAACTTGGTTTTTGACATATCTGCGTTATTCTCTTTGCTGTTGCTCTGAAATCTTTCTAGATTCAGTCCCAAAGAACAGCAACCGTCAACTAAATATGTCAAGTGTGTCAGCAAGAGCCAAAATCGCCATGAGCCCCCGCACCCTCGGGGCTCATGAGGATCTATGTGTCTTGCAGATGGATCCTATTGAGAGTCTGTCGGTTGTGAAGGGGTTAAGTAAAAATATCATCAAGGAAAATTTGGGAAAAATCGGGCCTGTGGTTTCAGAGATATTGCCTGCACAAAGACTCACACAAATTATGACCTTTGTGACCTTCACCATTCCGGTCGTGAATTCATTCTGTTAAAGACATCACATATACGGGTAAGGCATCATTCCCTAAAATATCAGGGCAAAAACGGTACAACCTTTCTTAGATGTATTCTCTATACAATAATCTGCAAAACAGATTGGCAGCTATGACTTTGACCTTGAGGTAGAGGCGCAATTAAGATTGACAGCAATGTGTGATGTGGTAAAATACTAGTATGTAAAATTCGGATTGAAAAGGCCCAATGGTTTTTGAGATATTGTATAGCACACAAATCTGCGCAAAACAAGTATGGCCGATGTGACATTGGCCTTTAAGGCAGTGAAAAGATTCTGGTGTGCAACAATCTGTATCGTCACAAAATATCACAATTTGCCATTTGGATCAAATATTTTCGGCGTTTACAGCAACATTGCCTGGAAATGGCATACAAAGTAAATGTAGCCATTGTGACCTTGACCTTGATGAAATTGACATGATCCTGATGTGGGATACCCTGTATTGCGAAAAAAATATCAACATCTGAAATTTGGAACAAACTGGCTGGATGGTTTCCGATGTGTACTTTAGACAAACACTGCTCCTTATATGAAACATTTTTCTAAATATGAAACACTGTTTCATATTAGGTGCTCTTTGTGTTTCATAATAGGAACAAGATACCTCTCCAGGAAACTGCCTGCCTCCAAAACAACAAAAAGAGAACCAAACGAATGCCGCTGTTTATCTGATCTCCAAAGACTGCTCTTCATGGACAAGAGTGTTGTTTGTTTTTTAAATCAGAAAACTGAAAGCTGATTTATTTGTTTCAAAATGGCGAAAAAATAAGAAGAATTACATTTTCGTGGTGTGTTTTCGTTTGTATCAAGCCTGACATTATTGTATCGGAAATAAGACTCAGTAAAGTAGCATAGACAGAATTTGGAAAAGTTATTCTGTTTCGACGGGAGCAAGGTGTTTCATAATAGGCACTGTTTCATAACCGGGGTTCCTCCCCATACATGTGTAAATAATTATGTTTGTTTCTTTTGTTGTCGAAAAAAAAAATACGTTCCCAAAATGCGTGAAAGAAATGAGTTAAGCCGGTTTTGGGTTACGGTACCCACAACCGAGAAACATTTTTGAGAAAAACCGTTCAAGGACAAAGGCAAAAAGAAAAAAAGTCGGGTGAGCAAACGGCGTTCGGGCCGACATCTGCCGATAGACAGAGGTGTGTGTGTGTGTGTGTGTGTGTGTGTGTGTGTGTGTGTGTGTGTGTGTGTGTGTGTGTGTGTGTGTGTGTGTGTGATGGTGTGTGTGTGTGTGTGTGTGTGATGGTGTGTGTGTGTGTGTGTGTGTGTGTGTGTGTGTGTGTGTGTGTGTGTGTGTGTGTGTGTGTGTGTGTGTGTGTGTGTGTGTGTGTGTGTGTGTGTGTGTATCTGTGCTATGTAAAGCCGATTTGGGGGAGTGTAGAATTTCAGGGCGCATGACTTTTCAAACATATCCCTTTGACTTCCAGCGCCAACAGGAGGAGGCATAATGGCCATGGTAGTTTAACCATAGGACTGTTACCTGCAGGAATCATCGCGACAATAAGTGCTACCGACAGCCAAACGGTAAGGGCCGTGCCGGTTGACTAAATCGAAGACCATGTGGTCCAACACCACTCAGTCTTCATAGGGAATTGAATAAAGCCCCCCTGCCCACCCTCCACAGGGCCGGATCACTTAGATCCGGGGGGGGGGGGGGGGGAACTTCTTCTTTGGGACCTTCAACCAAGCGGACCTTGCTTCAAGGCGCCGAAAAATCAAACAGTGTGTGTGTGTGTGTGTGTGTGGGGGGGGGGGGGACCTTGCTTCTAGGCGCCGAGAAATCAAACAGTGGCGGGGGTGGGGGGTGGGGGTGGGGGGGGGGCGGTGGGATTGAAGCGGCGGACCTTGCTTCCAGGCGCCGAAAAATCAGTGGGGGCGAGGGGGAGGGGGGGGGCGGGGGGAGGGGGGGGTAAGCGGCGGACCTTGACTTCCAGGTACTAGAGCTTAGTTTGCCAAAATATCAACCAACAGTGGAGAGGGGGGAAAAGGGGGCAGAAGAGGGGGAGGGGGACAAACACCCCCAAAAAGGGACTTTGTTATAGCATTTTTACAAATTTCGGGTCTGGGGAGGGGGCCATAGACCCCTCGACCCCCCCCCCCCCCCCGGATCCGGGCCTGCCCCCTCCCCCCCCCCCCCCCCCACTCCCCGCGCCAACTCAGCCCACCTCATGTCGTTTTCGCCCGCACAGACTTATGTACACGTTAAAGATATATGCTCCGCCTCTTTTACCAAAGTGGGCGGTCCTTTTACAACTCTCGCGGAGCTTTGAAACCAGTTTGCACACTTGACAATGGCCCTACATTAACGTACTGCTTTGACGTAAGTGGTATACGTTGTTTTTTGTGCTAATTTCCTTTGTTTATTTATTTAATTTATTTTGCATTTGTTTTCTTGTCCTAGCGTTCATAGGAAAAATAGGTATGCGTAGATATTAAATTACGACTGCCTTACCGTTACGTAAAATAAATAACGAGAGCTCAGGCTGACAGATAAAATGTAGTTTAACGAATGTTTTATTTGTCAACCTGAGACCAGGTGATTTATTTGCGTAATTGGGAGGTAGAAAACAATTCTCTACATGTTGACCTAACAGGTCAAAACACGAGTGTCAGTCGTCACAATAAATTGAATCATTGCAAGTGATCTGGAAGTATGTCATGTTCAATATCGCGTGCGCCCAGAAACTTCTGTACATATTTTGCTGACCAAACTTTTACAAGACATTTGTGTGTACACGTGGTCGTTTACACACCAGAATGTATCACACAATGTGTGACACGCTCAAGCTGTATCACACATTGCGTGATACGGCTATCTCAGCTTGAATGCGCAACGAAAGAGGCTTGTATTCAGCAAGAAAAAATAGTTTAACCCTCATACTCTCTGCTGAGTAGTAGGGTTGAAAAATGCAGCAGACGCCGGCCCCAACTGAACGCATATGACAGATTTTTCAACCGCACTGACAGCTTTGTGAAGACTCTTGACCCGCAGTTTCGAGGCGCATGGGCCTCGATCCAATACAGTTCTATTGAGCGAGTGTGCGAACGCGTTGGCGAAGCGGTTGTCAGTAAAGTTCGCCAGGATTCTTTGGTTCGAGGCATCCTCCTGGAAATGCTATTTGATGGTGTAACATTGTGCAATGATACACCTCATTCAAAGCTTTCTCGCCCCAAAACTGTACGTAGCCTCAGGCTGGATAACGCATATGATGATCCAAATGCGGATATGACATCTTGATCTATATATTCAAAATTACCGGCCAAAAAAATCAAGTAATTAAAACAAACAAACAAACAAACAAAATTAAAAACACGCTTACCCCGTTCAGTGCCAGTTGACGCAAATTGTTTATCTGTAATCTTCGAATATTCAACACTGTAAAAAGCTAGCTGTCTAAGGAACATGGATTTAAAGTAGTATCAGCATTCAGCAAGAGGGATATATCCTCATTAGCCCCCGCAACTGCGGAGGCTAATGAGGATCTATACCTCTTGCAGTTGACTAATATTAAAATTTGCTCTTCACTGAACGGGTTAGATAGGTCGAGTAGCGTTGATCCTGTGGGTAGTTGCCATCCGCGGAGAAAGCAGGAGAAAATTCCCATCGAGGTATAATAAAGGTGAAAGAATTGGTCTGAATTGGTCTGTATTGGTCTGAATTGGTCTGAATTAGTCTGAATTGGTCTGAATTGGTCTGAATTGGTCTGTCTTTAAGGCAAATATCGTCAGCGCTACATTTCATTATGTAGTATAGTGAAGCTATTGCATGCATTTACAGCTTCTGGCAGCCGTCCACAAACGTCATTTGTTCTGTCTTAGCTTCAGGTTTCAAACGTACGAACAGC
>BTPG01000001.1:228639424-228749321 GCA_036245525.1 Semisulcospira habei | reverse complement strand
AGAGAGAGAGAGAGAGAGAGAGAGAGAGAGAGAGAGAGAGAGAGAGAGGGGAGAGAAAGAGTCTGTGATATTTGTGTGACTTAAATGTTTTAATATGAGTGTACGAATATTAACATCTTTTGCTGAGTCCTTCATATTAGGCAGGAAAATTATGTTTGTGATATGTATCTGTAGGCAGTAATTATATGTGATGTGTAGAGGCTGTGATAATGTGTGTGATGCATTTATATAAGCTTTATATAAGCGACTTTTGGGGATGAGCGGCGGTGGAGCGAATTCAAATGTATACCCATGACGACTTAGACTGGCAGATCTAAAACTCTGTCAACTAAAGTCAGGCTGAATTGGTATACCTCGCCCTGTCACGTTAAACGCACCACTGAGTTGCGCCATTAATGCGATTTCGCATCTGTCCGGTCGCTCGGATAGGTTTCTGCGCTAGTAGTGTGGTCTCGTACGTTCCCGCGGACGATTGTGATCACAGTAAAATAATTGTTCGTTTCCGGTTTTAGCGTTAGCCCCTACCCCCCCCCCTCCCCCTCCCCCTCCCCTCCCTCCCCCCCCCCCCCCCCCCCGAGCATAAAATGTTCGAGGGCGTACCTCCCTGCTGGAACAAAGAAAGGTCCCCGGGGGTAGTCTCGTCATAACTAAACTTGCTTATTCCTGAATCAAGTCCATTGTAGTGCACGCGTCTCTCGCACTACGGCAAGGCCGGTGCTTTCTGCCGCCAAGCGACGCAGATGTCGCAAAATCACCACCAATGAGGAAAAAAAAAAACTATTTTTTAAATCTGCCAAATCGTTTAAGATTTTGTCGTCACGTGTTAGCATAAGGACGCATTGATGCCGGATTGCAGTTGGGAAAGTGTTTATTCTTTATTCGTCTTTTGAAGCAATCATACATCACATGATTCTTTCTCCGCGATTGCTCATTACAAGTGCAGAGACACACGCTTTAAACCGATCTGGTGCACAGGACCGATCCGAGCGACCAGTCAGGTGCGAAAATAGCAACAATGGCACCGCTGGTGCATGTCACCTAGGCACAGGGCGAGGTATAAAGTAGCTAGATAACAAGATGGGATGAACCATAACCCACAAAGTCCCTTCTATCTGAGAGCTGTCTTCGCTGTCAAGGGTCGCTACCCTTTGTCTTTGATTTGATTCTGGTGTTGAAAAACCTCGCAGATGTGCCAATGTGTCATAGTGAACGGCATAATGGGCGCGCGCAGTGTATACGCGTCATTGGTTTGTCAAACGTCATTTGGCATGACATATATTTTTTTGTTTTTTGTTTTTACGTAATTTATATTTAACGTGATATGAGTTTTGATTCAAGACTTGAAAAAAAGGTGACAAAACTAGAATTTCACGGTACAATTTCAGTCTTGCTATAATTTATGTGAAATCAGGTTGTCTTTACACCTCTATGCTCTTATGAAAGTGCGTCGATGTGTGTATATGCATGCGCGCGGTCCATACATCCTCAATAAATATAGATGTTTATGCGCCCGCCGGGCACGGGAGGATCTATGCCTCTTGGAGATGCACGCATATGTGAGAGAGAGAGAGAGAGAGAGAGAGAGAGAGAGAGAGAGAGAGAGAGAGGAGAGAGAGAGAGAGAGAGAGAGAGAGAGAGAGAGAGAGAGAGAGAGAGAGAGAGAGAGAGAGAGAGAGAGAGAGAGAGAGAATTAGGTCATATTTAGAGTATGTCCGCGTGGTGACAGAACTGCTTTTTTTTACGTCACCGGCACTGTCTGACTTCTCCAGCTGTCAAGTTTTTTTTTTACTGTTTTAATATTTTTCTGAAAAGAATTAATTTTTACTGAAGAAGTTGAAAGGGTACAAAGCTGGCTAACGAACTCATCCAATGTCTTTCTCCAAACTAGCTATATCGGGTCACCTGAATGCTCTTTTGAAATAGTGACGATGTGTGTGTGTGCGTGTTAGTGTGTGCATGCGCGGGCGCTCCAAACATCTCCAAGAGACATAGATCCTCATGCGCTCTCCGGGCGCATGAGGATCTATGCCTCGTGGAGATGCGCACATGTCTGTGTGAGAGAGAGAGAACGCGGTGCGCTCTAGAGAGAATTACGTCATATTAAAAGTATTATGTCAGTGTCTGCATGGTGACGGAGTTGCCTCTTTTGCGTCACCGCCACTGTCTGACTTTCTCTAGAAGTCGAGGTTTTTTACTGTTTTAATTCTTTTCTGAAAAGAATATTTTTTTTTTATTAAAGACGTTGCAAGGATACAAAGCTGGCTAACGAAACAGTCCAATGTCTTTAACCAAACTAGCTACATTCAAAATTTCAAGTATATATGCAAAAAATTACGGACTCTAATTTGGGTCAACCGACTTCCTATAAACGGTTGTTTATGTCTTCATTGAGACATTGAATTACAATATGCTCAAATGCTCTCTTAGCCACCCCTTTAAGAAAGTATTTCTCCAAGTTTCAAGCTTGTGTGTACAGAAATATCGAGATTCTCTTGTCTACATACATAAGCACACACACACACACACACACACACACACACACACACACACACACACACACACACACACACATATACATACAAACATACATACATACATACATACGTACATTCATACATACATACATTAGTTAGTTAGTTATTTGGGTTTAACGCCGAGCAGGCGACTAAGGCCATCTCACGGCGGGATGGATAAAAATCTGGTCAGCCATACTAAAAGCAAGGTCTTAAGACAAGATGTAAATATAGCTTAAAAGTGTCAGGCTAAAATGTCGCACAAGTCTTTAAAAGAAACGTATACAGACTCTCAAAAATGGCAAATAAAAAATATTTACATAGTCTATGAATGCTCAATTCTTATTAAAAAATATTTCATTCTCTCAAGAAATTGAAGATTTTGTCCGGGGGAACATCCCGGAACAAAACCTTCAAGGAGTCTGCTGTGAAGTGTTTATATCTCGTGTCAATCAGATCAGCACAATACAGCAAAAAGTGTCGAACAGAAAACTCATCCTGTTTAAGTAAGTAAGAGTGCGTAACATACGTGTGCGCGATGTGGAGCCGAGCAAGGACAGTCTCCTCACGGCGGCTGCCGCAGCGGAAAGGTAGACTGTCGGACAACGTAGGAAGAGCTTCATGAAGCTTGTTCCCTTCCTCTTTGTCCCACTCGGACTGCCACTCGCGGGCTATGTACGCACTAATCACAGGTTGAAAATCACTATAAACAGTCTGTGTGTCAGGGACAGGGTCACTGCGGGCACTGTTGGCAGCAGAATCTGCGATTCTGTTGCCTTCGATGCCCACATGGCCCGGGACCCAAATAAAAATGATGTCATAATATTCCTTCATCAAGTCTGCGTAGAGCTCTCTAATCTGCACCAGCAATGGATGGTCTGTTCCCGCGCCCTGAAGGGCCTGCAGGGCAGAAAGAGAGTCAGACAGAATCAGGAAGTTCCTTTCCCGAGACTGATAGGCATGCTTGAGTGCCAGCAGAATTGCCTGCAGTTCTGCACTAAATACAGAGGAATGGTCAGGGAGACGGAGCTTAAATGGGCGTCTAGGATGGCGAGAGGACACTGCAGCCGCAGCCACCCTCCCATCCTCAGACTTGAACCCATCCGTATAAAGACGACAATAGCCAGGAAAAATTGAAACGAGTTCATTGAGGCTCTGTGGGTATATGGGCTGGTGGAGTACAATCCTTCTTGTGGGCGGTCAAGTCCAGCAAGATGTCAGGAACTGGTAGTAGCCAGGGTGGAGTGACGTGTTGCAGACATACATACATACATACATACATGCATACATACATAAGCACTCACGGCGCTTCGCGCCAAATGTACGTTCAGCAGCGAGGTTAGCGTAACTAGACATGACGTACCTGATTGGGCGTATGAACTTCTTTGATGAAGTCGCCACTCAGGGCGAAGGAGTCCCATGAGGGTCTCATCGGCCAAGTATCCAAGACCAAGACGAACGACAAGTTATGTGGAGTTTCGGTTGTGGTTAACAGCCTGGATAGGGATGGGCTCCGCCAGGTTCTTTTGCCCAAGACACACCACATGCAATGACAACCTTACCTCAATCCATACCGGATCGGTCGTCGCCCGGAACAAGGACCGCGCCTTCTGTCTTGCGCCAGGGCAGAGGTGTTAAGTGTGTTACTGGTGCATAACCAAAGCTCCATGCCAGAAACAACTTAGCATTGGCACCTGGAACGTCCAAACATTAAGAACGCCTGGAAAGGTAGAGGAACTGACACACGAAATGAACATCCTAGGACTGTGCGAAGTACGATGGAAGAACCTTGGGGAAACATCAACTCAGCAAAACTGCAAACTGTATTACAGTGGCAGAGAAGACAAACACGAACATGGTGTCGGATTTATCGTCCAAAAAGACATCGTGAACACTGTCATGAGTTGTCGGCTAGTCGCCAGTAGGCTGATTATCATACGCTTGAGGGCAACACCATTCAATATCAGAAGTTGTACAAGTTTACGCCCCAACAACATATGGCGATGAGGAAATAGAAGACTTCTATGACCAACTGCAAGAAGTCCTGGACCAGACCTCCAAGAAATACATTCTTGTGGTGCAGCGAAACTGGAATGCCAAAATAGGAGAGGATGCTGCTAGAAACTGGAAAGGCATACGCGGACGCTACTGCAACGCAGAGACCAACGACAGAGGCTTAAGGCTCCTGGAATTTGCCAGCTCAAATGATCTAAAGCTGATGAACACGTTTGGCCCACACAAAGCATCCAGAAGGTGGACATGGCACGAACGGAGAGCACCATAACCAAATTGACTAAGTCATGGTAAGTAGACGCTTCCAAAACAGTGTGAACATTGCCAAGACAAGATGTTTTCCAGGAGAAGACATTGGAAGCGATCATGACTTAGTGATAATGACTTTCCGACACCGCCTGAAGACCAACAAGCAGGGTCCCACCAGAATAAAGTTCGACCTCGAGAAGCTAAAAGACCCAAAAGTAGCGGAAGCCTTCCAGGCAAAAAACTAGACCGAAAGGGTTGACTGCCAGTGCTTGTAATTTAGAAGAAACTACCAAGTGAGTACGAAAAAGCACTGTCAAGGGAGAGAAGTGTGCATGATAGACCAATGATCATAGATCTAGTTTGGTCCAAGCACACAAAAAAATATATAGGAAAGAGGGGGTGCGCTAAGTAAGTGACTGGAAACATTGCATATGGAAGCCCCCCCCCCCCCCCGTAGGGGGCGTATCACAGATCCCACTGTTCACAGCCCCTTTGGTGCATGGAAATTTAAATCTAGGTCCCCCAAGTGGGGGTCCAGATGTTTAGCCGGTGTGGACAGCTGTTTCGGTCTTGGCGACCTCTTCAGCACGCCATCGGCAATACTGGAGGAAGAGAAGGAATTTCTGCCTACCTGCAAAGAAGATCACATTTTACTGTGGTTTCCGCAGGGGCATACATTCCATGCCTCCACCTAGAGCTAAATTTCCATCTCTCTTAGGGTGCTGAAGAGGTCGCCAAGACCGAAACAGCTGTCCACACCGGCTAAATATCTAGACCCCCACTTGGGGAACCAAGATTTAAATTTCCATGCACCAAAGGGGCTGTGAACAGTGGGATATGTGATACGTCCCCCTTCGGGGGAGGGGGGGGGGCATCCATATGCATTGTTTCCAGTCACTTACTTAGCGCACCCCCTCTTTCCTATATTTTCTTGTGTGTGCTTGGACCAAAGTAGATCTATGATCATTGGTCTATCATGCACACTTCTCTCCCTTGACAGTGCTTTTTCGTATTCATTGGTAGTTTCTTCCAGGCAAAGATAGGAGGAAAATTAGCGTCACTGTTACTTCTAGGTGCAGAATAATAATAATATTAATAATAATAAAGGTAATTTGTATAGCGCCTAATCACCAAGGTGCTCTAGACGCTTTACAATCACAGTAATGAAACAGTGAAGCAGAATACAAAAACAAGCACATACAACCCCAAAAAAATACATTGATTTACAAGGGCAGAAAACTCACACCACACACTCTCTCTCTCTCACACACACACACACACACACACACACACACACACACACACACACACACACACACGCGCGCACGCACGCACGCACGCACACACACACACACACACACACACACACACACACACACACACACACACACACACACACACATGATGAGCCGGCAAACAAAATGGTCTTTACGTATATGCAACAGAGAAAAGGTGTGTTTTAAGCTTGGATTTGAAAATGGAAAGAGATGATGAGTGACGCACATCAGCTGGGAGAGCGTTCCATGTAATGGGACCAAAATAAGAAAATACACGGATGTGGACACACTGACCGACACATTTAACACTGCTATAACCCAAACAGCCAGTGAGATCCTTGGCAAACACCGACAAGCAAAGAAACCTTGGGTTGCATCTGACATTTTTGTTCTGTGTGACCAGCGTCGAGAATTAAAGGAAAACAAATCAGAGGTAGATGGAGCTAAACAATACAGGGAAATTAACCAGGACATCAAGAAAATCATGAAAAAGGCAAGAATAAGTAGATTGAAGATCAGTGTAAACACGCAGAAGAAAATCTGAACACAAATACAAGCAGCAAAAAAACATACCAGCTGGTGAAAGACCTGACCAGTGTGAAACAAGGACGCTCCTCGATCATTTAAGGTAGTGAAGGGAACTGTCTTACGGAAGACTAAGACATACTAAGGAGATGGACAGAGTACTGCTCAGATTTGTACAACCACCGAGCTACAGGGGACCCAGACATACTTGTCAAACCACTAGCGACCAACAATGGCAACTATCCCATCCTCCGAGAAGAAGTAGAGGCTGCAGTGAAGTCGCTAAAAAAAGGGAAAACAGCAGGAGCAGACAGCATCCCTGCAGAGCTAGTCCAAGAAGGGGGAGAAGACTTGATAACAATCTGCAATAAGATCTGGCAGTCAGGGGATTGGCCCACACCATGGACCCAATCACTTACAATAACTCTCCCCTCAAAAAGGCAACTTACATCAATGCCAGAATTATAAGATAAGATAGACTTTATTGCCAGATGCATAAACATTAGGAATTTTTTTGCGGCGTAACTGACGAGCGTCCATATTAAGATCAACACATAAAACATACATACATCACAATCAAGCAGACTCAAAAATACCAAACCACACATATAGTTATTGTGCTAAGTATGCACACACATCTAAGTAAAATAAAAAATGATTGATTGATTGTACATTGCTTAACGTCCCGACAGGAACAAGACTTTCTCAGGACGTGCCTGCACTGCTCGTGAAAAAAAAAAATTAAACAGAACATTGAATGTATGTCGCCAGCCGGTCCAATACGTTAAATAAACCTAAGACATATGGCCTAAATAAAGCCAAGACCATTTAGCAACACACATCCAATATCAAGAGCTACAGGCAGAGCAGACAGTAGGGAGAGTATTAAAAAGGAAAATACAGGTGAATGGGCCAAGGGTAGACAGAAAAACATGCCCCAGAATAGAGGAGAAAACCCACCCTGTAGGGCTGGCCAGGGTGACCCTGGGAACTAAAGAGTAGTTAACCCCACCCAAGCCCCTCAGGGCAGACCCGGGTGGGGGGGGGGAGTTTAAAAAAAAACACAATCTATAGTATAATAACCACATTATGACATCAAAAACCGCCAGGTGAGCCGCCGCGCAACGAAAACACATTAACTTATTTCATATGTATTTGTAAAGTGACTGTATGTATATCTTCTTTAAGAAGAGGTTTAATAGAACAGAAAATAACTATAAACAACTAAGATGGGCTGTAGCTAATTCTAACTTAGGGACTTTGAGTCAATCTGCTGAGTTGTGTCATATCGCCACATTAGACAGGGCCTGAACAGCCAAGGGATAAAAGCTCTTCTGAAAATGAGTGGTTTTGGCCTTAATGGATCTAAAGCGTGAGCCAAATGGCAAGGGCTCGAACAGGCTATGTGCAGGGTGGTGCTCGTCATGTATAATGGAGCTTGCTCTCTTGATGGTGCGTGCGTGGTACAGAGATTCCAGCGAGAGGAGATCGCTTCCAACAATATGAGATGCCTACTAATATGGTTTCTCTCTCCACAGGGGTCAGAGTTGGGGTTTGCGTTCTACTTGAGTGGGGGGGGGGGGGGGGGGTGGGGGGGGGGGGGGTGGTGGGGTGTTGTTCACTCGCACGTTTTTCTTTCCGGCGGATCGCGGCGAGCGTTGCGCGGAAGGGGACCGTGTACGCTTCGTCAGCTGCGCCCTTGTCTGAGACCCCCGCGAACCGCGTCAGCCTGCCCGCGGTTCCAGGACTGCCAGCGAGTCTGCTCGCAGCAGGTCTCTGACAACGGCGCAGCTGACGAAGCGAGCAAAAGAAATGCGACATTTTGGGAATCATCGGAAACACTTTAGTGTTACAAATATGCCGCATTTCTTTTGCTCGTCAGTATATGTATGCCATATGCGTAAATGTATGATGCCTCATCATTTTCACCTGCAGACCCAGGAAATAGAGAAGTCGTGCCCAGTAACTAAGCGATTTTCTGATGTCTTCGCGTCCTGCACAAAGTCGTGGTCAGTGTTCGGCGAGACTGGAGAACGCGTAGGAGAGAACAGCACGTGCGTCACACGACGGGATGATGTCACGCAGAAATTCAAATGTGTCGACGGAAAATGGATAAGTGTTGCAGGTAACTGTCAAAGTTTCAATGGACCTTCCTATCAAAGTATGACAATGTGAGAAAGTCTCACAAGTTACAAAGCATGATTTTTTTTTTTTTTTTTTTTTTTTTTTTTTTTTTTAAATCAAAGTATGACAGTTTGAGAAAGTTGACATTTTGGGTTTGAAATAAAGTGTAGATTCCAGTACTAGCAACAAAAAAGGACCACTCAATGGGGGGTTCTTTCTCCGGGTACTCCGGTTCTTCCACCCCCCCCCACCCACCCCCCACCCCCCACACTTTGGTACCGGTTTCAGCCCACTTTACAAATTTCAAATACAAGCGATCAAAAAATCTCTGTAATTTCAGTGGCTGAACTGGCCCTTCGTCTGTCTTGTACTGTGTTTGTCTTAACTGGCGTAAATCCGTGTCTGTTACGTGAGTGTGCGTGTTGGGTTTCAGTTCGCGGCGCTTTGAGTCGATTCACCCAAAAATTGAGAAAAAGCGCCTATATAATAACGGTATTATTATTATATACTCAATGGCAGGCTTGTGATGAAGGTTGATTGTATGTAAGGCGTCATTCAGATAACATTATCATACCGCAAAGTTCACTGTGCTGTCACTTTGGTCCTAGTGCAGTGAATATGCTGTTATGTTCCACAGAATATTTAAAATAGATTTCTTCACAATTATAATTAAAGTGAAGTAAAAAAGTTGCCGCAAAATTTTCGTGTGAAAGAAATCTAAACAGAGAGGTCTTATCAAAATGGCTAGTCCGCCGTTAGTTGGCTTTAGTCGTCTACTCAGCACTAAACATAATAATTATTATTATAGTGAGGGCTGTAAGACCCATTATTTGATGAGATGGGGACAGAGCTGACAAAAGTACCATAATTTTTCCAGATGATCTACATGCTTTATGCTTTCAGATTTTGATATGTTCCAAGATAGCACAGCAATAGGTTCCGAGAAACAGACTATTTAATTCGCAAAGCGTGGCGAACGTGAACAAATTATTGGTTGTGGTTGCGTCAAATACACAAAAACGGCTAAGAGTGGGGCAAAACAGCGACATTCTTTGTCCTCTGAACCCTAATTGCCATTATACGTAGGGTTGAATGAACACACACCGACGCGGTCCAAAAAAGCGATCACATGTTTGCATGATTTGGGCCTCAGTGTCAGCTATTCCCGGATTCTTCAGCTTGAGAATCAACTAGCTTCTGCAGTTTGCCAGAAAGCGCAAAGAGAAGGCATTGTCTGCCCGTCTCAGCTTCATAGTGGACTGTTCACCGCGGGTGCAATAGATAATCTGGACCACAACCCTTTAAGCACCACAGCCAAAGATTCCTTTCACGGAACTGCGATAAGCCTCTTTCAGTCGCCCACTTCCGACAACAAAGAACAGGAAAGAGAGGCCATCACTCTTCTTCCACTGAGGGAAAAAAAGATTTCTCTTTGCCCGACAATTTCAGTGTTGTGTCATCTGTATCCCTAAAAGAATCTGCAGATGAAGTTCCAAATATGGAGGCAGCCATGGAGAAGGAGAAACTATGACTAAAAATAGCGCTGGATCTGATTGACGAAAACACGCTGGACAAGGGGGACTGCGTGTCTTGGTCAGCTTATCATGCATCTCGGCAAGATGAGACGTCTTTCAAAGAGAAAGCACCTGCTCTGTCCCAACTGTTGCCTTTCTTCTATGAAAAGGCAGCTACAGCTGCAATGGTCAAACACGGCATGGACATTGTACGTCATTCGATAGAATTTATCAACAATGGACAAATCAGTCCTGGTGATTGCAATCAATGCTCTACTGTTTGCTTTTGCCAAGTACGTCCAATGAAAATGACCAGAAACACATGATGAGGAAAAGATTGTAGTCATGTTTGGGGCTTGCACGTCATGCCCATCAAGTTAACGCTGTCGTTTTACGAAATCTCCAAAAAGAAGCATTTGTCACCTTGCAGCCTGAAAACGAAGAAGAGTCAGAAGAAGCTTGGGTAAAAGAAATGGTTGGAAAGAGCCCCACATTTCAGTATTGGGACACCATACTCAGACTTGAACTCCTTGTTCTTCTGTTTGTCAGAGCACATCGTGAGGCTAACTTTGGGTTGTATGTGGGTTCCCTGAAAGTTCTGGCCAAGTGGTTCTTTGCCCTGGATCATCCGAATTATGCCTGTTGGGTACCTGTTCACATTCGAGACATGGAAAATCTGCCACCTTCTACCTTGGAAGAATTTGTTGAGCATGGTCACTGGGTTGTCTCAAAAACGGCAAACAAGTTCTCAAGTAGGCCATTAGATCAGGCTCATGAAAAAATAATGACTTGGTGAAAGGTTATGGTGGAGCCGTAGGGCTTACAGAAAACCCATCTGCTCTCCGAAAATGGGTACTGGCAGGTCCATACAAGCAAGCATGCTGACTGAGTTTGAAGACTATTCACGACTGATCTTTGCAAAACACTCTCATGAAGAAGGTCTGTCAACTCAAGAGTGTTTCAAACAACAAACTCTCAGCCTTACAAAAGTGTTCAAAGAAATGGGAAATCCTTTCTTGACAGACAGTGGAGAATTAATGACATTAGATTTTCATGATGTCCTCAATGATTCTGTCATACATACAGTCCGCGCCATTGAGGATCTTGGCGAACAACAGTACGACTACTGCAACTTAGTACTGACTGATTGTAAAAGATCCATTCATGATCCCATCAAAAAGAACTCTTTGCGTCTGTTCAAGTGTCCAACTCCTAAAGACAGAAGCAAACAAGCAGACAGGATGGCAAATTTGAAGACTGATGTCAGCCTATTCTCCAGACTATACATCGTGGTACCACTCAGAGAGTCTGATTTGGCTTCCTTTTTTAGCCATGAAAACCACCCCTCCTTCTTTGTCTGACAGAGGAAAAATTCGTCTCGGAAAGAAATCTGATCTACTTCTCTCTTGGCTTGACTTCGCGAACGAAGATTTTATAGGAGTTGCCCACGACGTCTGCAGGCTTGTTCGTGGCTGCGGAGGCCAATCCGAGACAGGCAGGTTCGACCGCAGTGGCTGCAGGGGAAGGTATGGCCAGGGTTCTGAGCTGCGGCATCTCTGTTTTTTCTCCTGAGCCGCTTGTCCTTAAGGCTAGCTCTGCGAGAGTCCTCAAAGGAGACAGCTGCCTTGTAAATGGTGGAGCGCCAGGTGTCACGGTCCGCAGCAAGCGAAGACCACTGGTGGTGGTCGATTTGGCAGGCACTAAGTGACTTCTTGAGACAGTCTTTGTATCTCTTCTTTGGTGCCCCTCTGTCACGGTGTCCAGTAGCAAGCTCGCCGAACAGGGTGATCTTTGGTAGGCGATGATCCTCCATCCTGGAGACATGCCCCGCCCAGCGGAGCTGTGTCCGCAGCAGCAAAGCCTCGATGCTCACAGTTTCAGCCTGTTCAAGGACCTCGACGTTGGTGACATAGTCACTCCAGTGAATGCCCAGGATGGTTCGCAGGCAGCGCTGGTGGAAGCGTTCGAGGAGTCGTAGTTGGCTGCGGTAGAGGGCCCAGGACTCGGAACCATACAGCAGGGTGGTGAGGACCACAGCTCTGTACACGCTGATCTTGGTGCCTGTTTTCAGCTGTTGATTGTGCCACACCCGCTTGAAAAGTCGCCCGAAAGCGCTGTTCGCTTTTGCCAGCCTGCTGTCAAGCTCCTTGTCCAGCTTGGCGTCCGACGTGATAATGCAGCCAAGGTAAGTAAACTGGTGCACTGACTTTAG
Organism: Semisulcospira habei; assembly: GCA_036245525.1. Taxonomy (NCBI): domain Eukaryota; kingdom Metazoa; phylum Mollusca; class Gastropoda; family Semisulcospiridae; genus Semisulcospira; species Semisulcospira habei. The sequence continues at coordinate 228,736,894 of BTPG01000001.1, read as the reverse complement.
TTCAGACTCGCCGATGGTGATGTGAGGAGGGCGGTACACTGTCTTGGGTGCCGGCTGATGGAGGACCTCTGTCTTTTTAAGACTGACCTCGAGTCCAAAGAGCTGGGCAGCATCTGCGAAGCAAGACGTGATGCGCTGCAGGGCTCTCTCTGTGTGTGCAACGAGGGCAGCATCATCAGCAAAAAGCAGCTCACGAATCAGTTGGTCTAGGGTTTTCGTGTGGGCTTGCAGTCGTCTGAGGTTGAACAGGCTGCCATCGAGACGATACCTGATGTACACTGCATCGTCATCATCGAGGTCCACTGTGGCCTGCTTCAACATCATGCTAAAAAAGATGGTGAAGAGGGTCGGTGCCAGCACGCAGCCCTGCTTTACACCGTTGAGAATAGGGAATGGTTCTGAGAGGTCATTGTTGAGTCTGACCTGGCCTTGCTGGTCCTCGTGTAGCTGGACAATCATGTTGAGGAACTTTGGGGGACAGCCAAGTCGCTCCAGGATCTGCCACATGCCTTGCCTGCTCACAGTGTCGAACGCTTTTGTTAAGTCGACAAATGTTACATACAGCCCTTTGTTCTGCTCGCGGCACTTCTCCTGTAGCTGTCTCAGCACAAAGACCATATCGGTGGTGCTCCTGTTTGCTCTGAAGCCACACTGGCCCTCTGGGAGTTGGTCTTCAGCGATGGCAGGTACCAGCCGATTCAGGAGCAGCCTTGCAAGGATTTTCCCAGCAATGGACAGCAGGGTAATTCCCCGATAGTTGGAACAGTCAGACTTCTCGCCTTTGTTCTTGTACAGGGTGATAACGACTGCATCACGGAGATCTTTTGGTAGTGTTCCTTCCTCCCAGCAGCAGAGAAAGAGGTCATGGAGCTTGTTGTGCAGTGCTGTGCCTCCATGTTTCCAGATCTCTGGCGGTATTCCATCAATGCCTGCTGCTTTGCCACTCTTGAGCTGGTGGATGGCTGTGAGGGTCTCTTCAGCGGTGGGCGGTTCGTCCAATTCAACCTTTACTGGGAGGTGTGGGATTTGTAGGACGACTGCTTCTTGAACAGTGCGCTCAGCGCTGAAGAGGCTCTGAAAGTATTCCGACCAGCGGTTCAAGATGGAGGTATTATCTGTGAGGAGTGCCTGGCCGTTCGCGCTTCGCAGGGGACTTTGTACCAGGTGCCTGGGGCCATACACTGCTTTCAGTGCTTCGTAGAAACCCCTGTAGTCACCATTGTCAGCGCAAAGCTGGGTCCTCTGTGCAAGTCTGGTCCACCACTCATTCTGGAGATCTCTGAGCTTGCGCTGGAGACTGCTGCAGACGAGGCGGAAGGCAGACTTCTTCACAGGGCAGGAAGGCTGGGCTAGGTGAGCCTGATGGGCGGCTCTTTTTTTTGCTAGGTGTTCCTGGATCTCTACATCGTTTTCGTCAAACCAGTCTTTGTTCTTCTTTCTGGCGAAACCCAAGACTTCTGCAGAGGATTTTGCAATAGCAGTTTTTAGTTGTTCCCAAAGTGTTTCAGGGGAGGAGTCTACTGGGTCTGCTGTGTCTTTGAGCCTGCGCTGTAAATCTGTCTGAAAGGCAGCTTTCACATCGTCACGCTGAAGTCTGGCAACATCAAGCTTTTTCTTGGGGGGCCCCCATTTCTTGGGTTTTGGCTTGAAGTGGAGCCTGAGTTTGCAGCGGACAAGGCGGTGGTCAGTGTGGCACTCTGCGCTGGGCATCACTCTGGTGAGGAGGACGTCACTGCGGTCCCTCTGCCGCACTAGGACATAGTCGATAAGGTGCCAGTGTTTGGAGCGAGGATGCATCCAGGTGGTCTTTCGACTGTCCTTTTGCTGAAAAGTAGTGTTGGTGATGACCAGTTGCTGCTCCGCACAGAACTCCAACAGTAGGCGGCCATTGTCATTGCAGTTTCCCACGCCATGCTTGCCGAGGACTCCTTTCCAGGCTTCAGAGTCCTGGCCCACTCTGGCGTTGAAGTCGCCAAGGATGATGACTTTGTCGTCTGCTGGGGTACTCTGTAGGAGGCTGCGCAGGTCAGTGTAAAACTTGTCCTTTTCAGCAGGCTCTGCCAGGAGGGTTGGGGAGTACACACTGAGAAGGGTGACGTGTTGCTGGTGTCTCAGTGGGAGGCGCATGGACATGATGCGGTCTGAGTGGCCCGTTGGTAGGTTTTCCAGCTTAGTCGCAATGGATGTCTTGACCATGAAACCCACGCCTGAGAGCCGTCTTTCTGATGCAGGCCTGCCTGACCAGTAGAGGGTGTACCCAGCACCAAGTTCTTGGAGGCTGCCTTCGTCCGGAAGGCGTACTTCGCTGAGTGCGGCGATGTCGATGTTTAACCTCCGCAATTCATGGGCAATGAGGGCGGAGCGACGTTCAGGGCGTCCGCTGTCTGCTTTGTCGAGCATGGTTCGGACGTTCCAGCATGCTACGTTGAGTCCGGTCGTGGTCGTCATGAGAGTAGATCCGTTATTCTTTCTTGTTTTTTGACCGCAGGAGAAGATGCCCGTTGACCGCGGCTAGCCAACTGGGGTTGCGAGGGGACGAGCTTTGGTTAGGCCACCTTTTCTAGGCCCCTCTCCGTATGGAGCAAGCAGTGCTGTCCCTAGAGAAGGCTGCTTGGTCGTTCAGGGTGTGCCGAGTGATGTTGTCATCCCCAGGTCAACATCAGGCGACCAATATCCTGAACCGCCTGCATGCAGGTTTGAGACTGCGGCTTCCAGTGACATCTTTCACCTGCCGTTTCGCCCCTCGCCCATCGCTACAGGACTTGGAATGGTCAGTGTCATGGTCCGTGGACGTTTCCTAAAGCCTGCGCGGTGGAGCTTTTTGGTGGAGTGCAGTGTGCGCAGTACTGGCCCCACCCTTTAAACCCTTGGTTCTTCTGCCATGGCCTAGCAAGCTGGGACGATGGCATCGAGGTCCTCGGGTCGTAGGTTTTATATCAGACTGTCCTTGTCCTAGTCTCTGGCTCAAAAGCCTTCCCCGGAGACACGGGGGCTTTGATGTCAGGGGTTTCCTCCCTTAGCCTTTCCGCAGCCAAGCGGCCAGGCCTGCAAGGCAGCAGGCGACTCGTGGAGGGCGGGGTCATCTATGTCCCGTGCAGATGTGAACATCTGCCCACTGCCCAAGCATAGTACATACAGATAAGGATACAAACCAATGGCTTTAGTTCAGGGACTCGGGGCTAAATGGGTTAAAGACCGGTAGTTCTCCGTTCTACGCGTTGCGGTTTCTCATTGGACCATGATTTTAGATGAAAACCACTACACACCATCGGCACAGATTCTCTTAGCTCATCCTACTGCAGGCACGTCGGTTCATGAAAATCTATGCGGCCCGACGGAAACTGTCGAGTTCAGCCCACTAGGTATTGTCACCGACGTCATCGCGTCCACTAGTCAGCGCAAGGTCAGTGTGGCCTTGTTATTGTTTTTCCTCCGGCCGGGAGTCAAGCGAGGATTGCAACCTTTCTGCAAGCACTTGCTCCTTTTGTTCAAACTGAGCAGCAATGCGGGCCAAATACTCCGTATGCTGATCAGCAAATTAATTATTGTGGTTTAACGCCGAGCAGGCGACAAAAGCCATCTCACGGTGGTGATCAGCAAAGGAAATGCACCATATAATCATATGAGTCATTGGAAGCGCTTCAATCTGAACAGTGAACTTAAGGCAAAATACAGCAAGTCCCTTTTCAGGGAAAAGCGAGACGGTTTCATTGTAATGCAATACAACAAAAAAAAAAAAGCGCTTTTAACAAAAATGCATTTACGATCTTTTGCTTTCACAACCGGGCAGCGCTGCTTTGACCCGAGGAAGCTATTCTGGCACTGCCCACGAACTAATGTGTCTTAGAGGTAAATATCTTGCAACTACCAAGAAAAGATAGCGAAAATGACCAGTGAAGCCTGACCACTCTGCCACGATGGTTTAATTTTGCGTGGTCCACGCTGCCAGACAGCACACTGCGAAATTCCATCATTGATCAGGTAACACCACCGCCTCAACCACCACCACAACAGTAGCTTGACCGAGCGGCGAAGCAGTAGCTATAGAAAAGCCAGTATCCTCCTATCTACCATTAACATTTTGCCTGAGTTCCGGAATACCCACATTTTGGAGTTATCTCTGGGGACCGCTTTACATTTCAGGAGACAGATGGTTCAACAAGCAAGGGTGGAGGCAGAATAGCTTGGCGCCCATAGGCGCCAAGCTATTCTGCCAGCACCCTTGAACTATCATGGTCGAGCCATATCTTGCTGTGGTGTGTCGCGGGCAGAACGAGTTAACCCTTTCTCCAGTAGCGAAACGTCTTTGGGCCCACGACGGCCACAGTAGGCCCGCGGACTTTCGGATTATTGTCAGCGCGTTTCTCAGTAAAATCTTTGATAATTCAACGCCAAATGGCCCCCGCCGTCCAAAGAACAAGGATACAAAGTACTGTCAGCAAGACGGCATAGATCCTCATGGGCCTCCGCAACTGCTGGAGCACATAAGGATCTATGACTTGCAGATGGATTGTGCCATTGCACTTTGTCTGTCCGCGTGATTTCTGCGACAGCTCTTCAACGGTTATGTACACGTTCCCCCCCCCCCCCCCCCCCCCCCGTGTTTTCTTTGAAAAGAGGTTCATTTTAACCGGAAAATTTAGAAATCTTTGTTGCACTTTCTACTTTTTGTTTTGTTTTATGTACATGGCAGTATTTAATAGTTTCTCTTTTTAGTTGGGGGGGGGGGGCGTATTTTTTTTTTTTTTTTTTTTTTTTTTTTTTTTTTTTTTTTTTTTTTTTTTTATGATCTACTTACGTGTTTAACAAAGACAGTGGAGGCATCTGCTCCACACTTACTGGACAATGTTGAACTATATGACACAACTGAACTGGCAGAAGCCTTCGAACAACTCGATGAGGATGAGCAACATCCAGAAATGAAAGTCCTAGACGCTCCTCCTGAGCTACTCTCATCTTTGAAGTTGTGAGAAAGATCTACCCGATACTTTTAAAGTGAAGGTGCTTGTCGGCGTAGCTGTGGTGCATCTTCTACCTGTTAGTGGCGTGAAGACATTTTACTACGCTGCCAACGTGTTCTTGCCTCATGTGCTGCATCAGCTTGAGACTGCAGAGAGGATTGACATTGTTTGGGACAGGTATCTCAAAAACAGCATCAAAGGTTCTGCCAGAGAAAAGAGAGGAAAAGGCATAAGAAGAAAGGTGTCCGGCTATAAAAAAAATCCCAGGACAGTGGCAGGACTTCCTGCGTGATGCAGGAATCAAGGAAGAATTCTTAGAATTTCTGTCCAAGAACATTGAAAGCAGTGACTTTCCTCCTGGCAAAACCTTGGTGGTGACACGAGGAGAAAATGTTATCAGAGGAAGTGACCACGTCATACCTGCCTGCAACCACGAAGAAGCCGATACCAGACTTTTCTTCCATGTACAAGATGCAATACAGCAGGGTTCAAAGACTTGCTTTGTTTGCACCGTGGACATCGATGTTATTGTCATATTGATTGGCAAGTTTTACCACCTGCAAGACATAATTATGCTCGACACTGAATATTTGGGTTGGGTTAGGCACATGAAGGAGCTTTTCCTTCATTCATATCAACGCTCTGGCACTAACCCTTGGCAAAGAAATGTCAACTGCCTTGCCAGTTTTCCACAGCTTCAAGAGAAAAAGGTCTGCCTGGGAGACTTGGAAATCGTTTCCTGATGTGACTCCCAGTCACCCTTTCAAAGAGGTGGACATCAGTGATGAGAACGTCAACTTTCTGGAGCGCTTCACCGTCCTCATGTACCAGAAGACAAGCGGATTTGAGACTGTGAATGAGGCTCGCAGGGAAATGTTTTGCCAAGAAAGCAAAACCATGGACACTATTCCTCCCACACAAGGTGCTCTCCTGCAACACACAAAGCGTTGTGTCTACCAAGCTGGAATCTGGACAACAAGCGATCAATCTCAACAGCAAATACCAACTCCAAAAATATGAGGCTGGAAAATGGACGCCACCACTTGTTGTTGGATTCCACTGTGGACAACTTGACCAATTGCTTCAGAAGCATGTTGTGAACTTGTCAAGTGTAGCTGCAAAGCTGCTGCTTGCTGTACCGGAAAATGTTCTTGCAAAAAAGCCATATGGAGATTACAGACCTTTGCAAGTGTAACTGCATGAAGGATTAGATGTTAATTTCATATGAACATTGACTTGACAAACTAAAACGTTTTGCGGCAAAACTGCTGCTGACTGAACATTAAGCCATTAATCCTTTCTACCATACTTGTTTGAAAGTGATAAAGTCTGCTATGTCTACTATGAGTTCTGTGTATTTATTTTGTCAAAATTAGACAAATTTATCAATACAAATTAACCATTAGCAAGCCGAACAAACATTTTTTGACTTGTTACATTTGTCGCGTCATCCGTTTTTGATACTTGTCACGTGAGAACATCAGCTGAGACCGATTTTGTGGAACATATCAAAAATTCTTGCTACAGGACCTAACAAACATCTCCTAAAAGTTTGGTGCTTTTGTCAACTCTGTCCCCATCATTTTGCTTACAGCCCTCACTATTAGTTATATTACGAGTTAGGCTTTGCCGATGGTTCAAGTCACCTCGAGGATCCGGTCAGGAAGGGGGGTGGGAGGGGTGTGGGGCTTCAATGTCGGAGGTAAAAGCCGAGGGTATAGTGTCATAGGGCAATTCGATTTATATTAGTGTCACAAATAATCTTAGACTACGGCAACACTTGAGCATAAAATCACACTGAACTCCTAAAAGTCAACGCAATGGCGGTCATATTTTATGAGCCAACATTGAGTCAGTTCGTGCAAGGTCAACGTCTTTGTCTTCTTTTGTTTCTTTCTTTTTATTTTTATTTTTTATTATTATTTTTTTTTGTTTATGCCTCGCAAAATGGCAGCGTTGTGTACGGTGACTTATAGTGTGAAGAAAAAACACGCGGTAACCTTTTCGGGGTGAAACCACTGGTTGTTTTAGACAGAAGTGTGAACAGTGAGAATTGCACAGACGTCTTAGACCAAAATCTGTTTGCGGAGTTCGCGAAAAACGCCAAAAATAAAGATGACGATGCCTGACGGTGCGAGTTATACCACAGCAGTTCATGTACACAGACAATAGAAATAAATGTCATGACTGTCACAGTCAATCTGACAACAGCTTTATTAAAAATTGACTGAGCATTCTTAAATTATATAACATATCTGTACACTTACTTATTACTTAGGATTTGTATGTTGATTTGTTTTCTCTATACGAGAGTCTCAAGTGAGCCTTCCCTCTTTCACACTATGTTAAACGATTTTATTTTATTTTATTTTATGTTGTAGTTCCACTACGCAGGAAGAAAAGACTCAGTTGCCCTGGTGATATAGTGGCTGTTGCGTCACCTGGCGCAACGTGCGCTGTTGTCACTTGGAGCGAGCCTGGTGGAGTGTGAGTTTTGTCTTTTCTCATAGTATGGATAATGTATATTAAGAGGCACGAGTTATGCGATTTGGGTGTCAGAAATTTGCTATTATACAGTCGACGACGCATATGTCAAACCTGCAGGGGATTTTTTTTTTTAGTTCGACTTTTCTGTCGTTCGACTTATCCGTGAATTTTTCACCGAGTTGTTTAACACACAACATTCTTCTCAGATAAGAATAAGATATAGAAAGTCATGTTGAAATAGATAAAAATAACCGATAGAAGGTTGTATGATAAAAGAACATCAGAATTTACTGACACCTAAAATGAATCTCTTTAATACAACGGTGAGCGAAAAAGACAGACAGACAGACAGACAAAGTAATTCATGGAACTTTCCGGGTGACATAATTTAAGTAACCACACATCTGAAAGCAGTTTTAATTCAGGATGCCATTTTTTTCCTGTTGCAATTTTCTCAAATCCACAACTGAAGGAATTTACACCAAAATGAACAGATTTCAGGTCTTATAGTTCCAGAAATGTACTGCATGTGGCTGAGAATTTAACCTGTATTCCATCTTTCCAACCTAGTAAAGTCAGACACACCTTCTGTCCAAACAAATTGATATTACAGAGATGAGTACACTCCTTATTTCTGTACCATCATTAATGATTAACAAAGCGAGAGAATACACGTAACACGGACCGACCGACTTTTTTGTGGTTATTCTACTCAGTTACTTATAATTGTTACGTGTTTGGCTGTAAACATATAATAAAACTAATGAAAAGTCACAAGAAAAACACAATAAATATAACGCAATGGAGGCATGAAAGCGGTCTGCTCTAGGGTGGGCTTTGATTGCTAAACTTCGCTGATAAAACGGGTCCTCAGTATTGTCTTGCCTCAGCGGGGACTTTTCTACTCTTCTTTTGACAATCCATGTGAGTATGTGCAAGTAAAAGAGATCTTGGAACTCTCCAGCGTACAAAGAAAAACTCTGTGTGTGTGTGCGTGCGTGGGTGCGTGCTTGCATGTGTGTGTGTGTGTGTGTGTGTGTGCATGTGTGTGTGTGTGTGTGTGTGTGTGTGTGTGTGTGTGTGTGTGTGTGTGTGTGTGTGTGTGTGTGTGTGTGTGTAGACACGAATATCTCCGGTGTTTGTGTACATACAGGCCTGAAACTGTACGAAATGCTTTAATTGAGATGTATTTCGGAGATATATTTAAATTGGGGTACTCGTTGAAGAGAAAAATTGTCGTTTAAACAAAGTCGGTTTGACCCACATTTGAGTCCGTAATTTTCGTTCTATTCACTTGGAATTTTGGATATAACTAGCTTGGTGATATACACTGGATGAGTTTGTAATCCAGCATTGTACCTCTTCGACTATTTTAATAATAATTAATTCATTTTTTGCAAGTTTTGGAGCCACTAGATACTCCTATCAAACAATCAGCCCAGGGAGAGGTTGTGCGGAAGAAACAGTCAGCCCTGGAAAAGGTTGCGTGCCTTTCGGATGAATGACGTAAAATATCAACACGGCGTCTTGAGACTAGAGATGCCTTGACGTGAAGCTTTTAGTGACGTCATTTTGCTGCTCGTGCTATTCCGCTATTGCACGTTCCGTAGCAAGCAAATGACGAACATAGGCGGACATTGCATTAACACGATAAAAATTACGTCATGCCTGCTAACCGCGCTGTTAAAAGAACATTTGGCGGGAAGCGCCGTGTGTCCGTCTTTGGGTGTGCGCCGGCGTGTGTGTTGATCAGATGTTGGATGAGAGAGAGGAGGGAAATTGATCCGAAGGATAAGCTCCAAAATATGAACAACTCTGAATGTTCCTAAAAGAAAAACGCAAGTGAGCTCCAAAGAATACAGTAGACTTTTGGATGAAATCCTCATCTTCAGGAATCAGGAATTTATTTAAGTTGTATACTATACCTACATTGTTTAATTGAAAACTGCCCTTTGTAGGGTTTTTTGAGAGCCTTGTTAAGTCTGGAGGCTATTGCCACCCTGACAGACCCATGGTCCCGGGCATATTTGTAAGTTTGAGCCCTTTTTGTGAGGTACCCCACGCGGGAAAACACGCAAAATAGCCGATTTCAGAACACAATAAAAATTTATCGAATAGTGTGTTAAAATGATAAAGAAACATTTCGGTCACTTCATAAAGTATGTTAGTATTTTCTCGTAAAAAAAGTGTGTTCTGAAAATTAATAATAATAATAATAATTACGGTATTTATAATGCGCTTATCTTATAATAATTATAACTCTAAGCGCACACTCACAACTCGCGCACGCATGCGCACGCTTTAGACAATGACTCACGTACCACAAACAGTGAAATACATTACGATGGTCAGCTTGGGGTGGGGAGTGCGGTGATATAGTGCTAAAACTGTTGAAAGAGGTGAGTTTTGAGGGCGGACTGGAAGGAGGAGAGAGAGTGTTTCTGACGGAGAGAGAGTGGGAGAGTGTTCCAGATGGATGGACCGTAGACGGAGAAGGAGCGGGGACCGAAAGTGTTAAGTTTGGTGCGAGGGATGTGGAGGCGGAGAGGGTCGGAGGCAGAGCGGAGGGAGCGGGAATGTGTGTAGGGGTGAAGTAAGTTGGAGAGATAGGCAGGAGCGCAGTTGTTCAGGGATTTGTAGCAGAGAGACAGAACTTTGTATTGGATGCGTTGGGGGATGGGGAGCCAGTGAAGGAGTTTGAGCAGGGGTGTGATGTGGTCGGATTTTTTCTTTCTGAGGACGAGGCGGGCAGCATTGTTCTGGACGCGTTGGAGAGTGAAGATGGTGGAGTGAGGGAGACCGGAAAGGAGAGAGTTGCAATAGTCAATGCGAGATAAGATGAGAGAGACAGCAAGTTTGGTGGCAGCTTCGGTAGTGAGGTATTTTCTGATCTGACTGATGCGGCGAAGGTGGAAATAGCATGCCTGGGTCGTGGCGGAGACGAAGTTGGTCATGGACAGAGAGGAATCGAGGATGACGCCGAGGTTCTTGGCCGAGTCAGAGAGGGAGATGGGGGTGCTATCGAGTTGAAGGTGGAGAGAGGGAGGGAGCTGGGAGAGTTTTTGGCGAGTGCCCACCAGCATGGCTTCCGTTTTGTCGTCGTTCAGTTTCAGCTTGTTTGCTGTCATCCAGTTTTTCACGTCTTTGTAGCAGTCAGCCGTGCGAGTCAGTAGTGACTGAGTGTTGTCGAGTTTGTCTTTGTCTTGCAGTTGTGAGTCGTCAGCGTAGAGGTGGTGGTGTATGCGGTGAGACTGGATGATGTTGGACAGAGGAGAGGTGTAGAGTGTGAAAAGGACCGGGCCCAGGACGGATCCCTGTGGAACTCCGCAGGAGAGCGTTACCGGGTTGGAAGAGACGCCGTTGATGGTGACGGACTGCTGTCTGTCAGAGAGGTAGGAGAGAAACCAGGAGTGAGCAGAGTCAGTGATGCCGAAGGAGTGGTGGAGTCGGTGGAGGAGGATAGAGTGGTCTATAGTGTCAAAGGCGGCAGAGAGATCGAGTAGTGTAAGAAGGGAGATGTTGCCAGAGTCAGTGGAGAGAAGCAGCTCGTTTAAGATATGTAGAAGGGCTGTTTCAGTGCTGTGATGTTTGCGATAGGCAGACTGGAATGGACTGAGGAGGTTGTTGTCGGTGAGATGGAGGTTGAGCTGGTTGAGAACAACCTTTTCAAGAAGCTTGGACAGGAAAGAGAGATTGGAGACTGGGCGAAATTGGAATTCTAAGTGCAATGAAGAAAAGTGTATGTTGTAAATTCGCAAATTGCCCGGATGTTATCAATACATTACAAGTGTTTGCAATGTTGGGCAATTGCTCAGGCCCTTTTTATTCGATAAAGTCGTACTTTATGTTATAACTATCACATTGATTATGAAGAAAATATGGGGTCCCGCACAAAATTTGGCACTTTGGGTCGTTTTCGAGTGCGTATTCAATAAGGGATACAAGCGATGTCTGACTTCCGGCAGATCATATCTCCGCCGTAGCCGGTCACAAGCCTGCATTAGAAAGAAGGGAAAACCTAAGCCCAAACTGTTGCAAATTACGCCCAAACCCCCTGCTAGTCCTCGATTACTATTTGTGACAGTAAACTGGAACAAACAACAACGGCAGATACGGCATGAAAACTTTTATCTATAAGTAATTAAATGCACGCGCTGTTACTTAGTAATTTAGTTAGTGCAGTGGTAAGGTACTTTTTTTTCCACGCAGGTGACCAGGGTTCGAGTCCCGTAGATGGCGACATTTTTTTCCTGCTCACATTTGAAACCCATACAGTTTCTACTTCGCTAAATGAAACAAACACACTTTAAACCCAAAGCACAAAAAAAAAAAAATTAACGCGTGGTATTTTTTTATTTTTATTTTTTAAATATGCGATTATCATCACTGTGGTAATGTGAGTGATGTTAAACCATAAACCAAACAACCGGATTCAGTCTTGGATAAAAATGCACACTGGTTACCTCGGTACATTTGTTCATTCATTTTTTTCAGCCAGGCATTGTGTGAGCATGTTTACATTACATGTTTACATTCATTCAATCATTCACAGCTTCACTGATGAAAAAGCACACCAAAGAGTGTTGTCACAGTTTTGTTTTTTAATTTTTACTGGCATCATCTACAAACATTAATTGATGTGAATTTGTTTTAATATACCTGCTGCAAGAAATGCTACATGCTCCTTTGGTGTCTCCGTGAAAGCAGGTCGATGAACATCTCTGGTTGAAAGATGTTTGTAAACAGATTGGTAGTGGATGTACCTATCTCTCTAGCTGAATCTCAGTTTCCCAGCAGTTTTTAGTTACAAATTATAAGGAAACAAAAACACACTACCACCGAGCCACCCAGCTCCCCCTCAAAATACAGCTTTACTGCAGAACATTATTCACATTTACATTGACAAAGTGCTGACTGTATACAAGCTATTTGGGAGAAAAGTGGAGCTGATGTCATTTTTAGTTGTGTGCATGCCAACGGAGACCGACACCGGCAACCACTTGCTCATGAGGTATTTATTTGGGAGCCAACTGCACAGTATATAAAAGAAGGGGGATAGGAGAGAAGGAATGACAGACTTATCATTTAGAGCCTTCCACTACATATATTATTTTGCTCATTCATATATATATATATATATATATATATATATATATATATATATATATAGAGAGAGAGAGAGAGAGAGAGAGAGAGAGAGAGAGAGAGAGAGAGAGAGAGAGAGAGTAGAGAGAGAGAGAGAGAGAGAGAGAGAGAGAGAGAGAGAGAGAGACCATCACTGTAGTCCTGATATAATTCAACATTGCACATCCCACAACATAATAACAGTGAAATGCAGTATCCAGCAACCAAACTACATTACATAGATACTGTGCACAATGTTGGCATGAAAATCAAACAATACTGTTACCAGTACCACACTGTGTCCAATTGCAGCACAACAAAGTGAAATGCAGTCTCAAGCCCCATAACTCACTGCACAATGCTGATGTCAACACAAAATACCATAACAACTGAATACCAAGGGTACAATGCACTGTGTCACCTAGTCTGCATAATATAGGCATGCACACCAAACAATACCTGTACTGCTCTTGATACAAAATCGACCATATAACACTGCAAAATACATGAGTGCTACGCTGGCAAAGTGTCTACAACAGAGTCTTCACCATGCCGGCCCGTAATCCAAGCAATACCATTGCTGCTCTCCAAAAACTCAACATGGTGTAGGCTATCATGTCACAACTGACTGCTGCATAGCACCCACCAGTACCCTCTGGTACTGTGCACAATGTTGGCATCAGTTTACTTGATTTAATTTTGGACCCGCTGGGGGCATGAAAAAAATCACAAAAGAACTTACATGAATGTGCTCAGAAATGAAATATTATCCTTATTACTACACTTACGCATGTTCCTTAGCACAAATCACAAATGGACACGGATCATAGTCAGGTCATTCTGTTTGCTGGCGTGTGTCATGTACAGTACATCTGTAAAACTTGTGAAATGAACCATGTGGTTAGCAATTCTGATACGATAAGTAAAGCCACACAGCTGAAAGTCAAAGATTGACAGTGGAAGAAAAAAACAAAACAAACACAAAGTACAGTACATATCATATGCCTATGATCAGTTATCACCCAACCACTTAAATCTGCTGTGACAGCTGGAGGGTAATGCAAAAACTACATGGTCAACTCACTCTTGAGAAGTATTGCATTTTTCATTGAGCAAGTCCACATTTGCACAACATTTTAAGCTGAGGGTTTAATGACATAAATATACATCCCCACGTTTCTATATTTCCGCACATCCCCTCTTCAGAAAGGACCCGTGGGTTTTATACTCTGAGGCCACTGACCATTTTCAGAATGAACCCTGTATATCATTTTGAATCATGCAAAGCGGAGCAGTGATAAGTTTTCTTCTTGTCTCACACCGATGCTGCACAAAATCTATCTGTACCACTGTTTCCTACCCCATAAGTGTCAGCTGTGGAGTACATATTTTGAATGACTGATGTATGCCAGTATTTCGGAACTTGTCACAAAAAAGACCTGTTCATATGATGAAATGTCTTCGAAAAATGAACACATTGTCAGTAAAGGGGTTTTCCTTGGATAATCAAAACTAATACATATTAAGCTGCATTTCCAAATCGCGACATGACAGGAGAGTGACAAAAAGTAACTTTTCTGAGGGGGTCATCCAAATAAATATGCATAGGAAGGTCTTACCATCAGGGTATCTCTTTACCAAGTTTAGGGTTACAGTTAGGAATACTTGAGAAAAAAACATCTTTGGGCAATATATGGCTATCTTGTACCTATTTCCCGATTTCTTGTGACCCTTGACCTTTCTGACCTTTCATGCATACGAAATTAGTATGCATGAAAAGTTCTTACCACCTTGTACCAAGTCTGGGTTTGAAGTTGTGTATACTTGAGAAAACATCTTTTTGGTCAAAATACAGATATTTTTCACCTTTTTACTGCACTACAAATTACAACATGGGTGTCAAATCGCTTTGTCACGTTGTTATATGAAAACACACAAAGCACACCCCCATCACTGTACAATGGCCCCTGAACTGCTCGACTGCACGTTACAATTTTGTCGCCCCGCTGCTCCTATGTCAGGCTTATGGAAACACTCCCTCTTTATTTCTATTTTCTCGAGTTTTGTCATTGTCACTTTGTTGTCACTGCCCCACTGCTGTTGTGTCTGCAGTTGAATAGCCAGGCCTAAAGCCTGCTTGCCCTTCTAATATATGGCTATGCATCAGCTCAGGCAGTAAGGCACAGGCTTTTGCTGCATTACGAATGATGTGACTGTGCAAAACCTTGACATTGTGGCCAGCCTGGTGGATGGACATCAAAATAACAGGACGTCTGCCCTCCTACACAGGACAATCAGTTCACTTCCTTTGCCTTCTCGTCGGTTGGCCATCGCGGAGAAATGTACCTGCTGAACTCTTCTTCCCTCATCTTTTGCAACCTGCAAAAGATAATTTTGTATCAAAAAAAGTTCTGACATGCACATATTGTGTGCATATATGTTTGCAAGTATTTATACAAAGTACATACATGCATAATATGACAGTAGTCAGAACATGAACAAGAAAGGCAATGTCCTTATGGTTCACATGTATGACCAATCCACATAATATGTCTGTCCTTTTTGACCTTGGCTTGACTTCTCCAACAGGTCTCTGAAAATGTCTAAACATAAGTATAGGGCTGGATTTTGTACCAGTGAAACCTGAGTATTTTTCCAAATCCCTTCATTTTTCACACATTTGTCAACCCTCTGTGACCCTTGACCTCTGTGAGGGGCTGATTACATTAGTATGCACAGAAAAGTGTTATCATCATGCCAAATTTTATTGAAAAGTTTGCAAAAACGTTGATAAAAACTACAACTCTACCCTTTGTCACCCTTATCATGTGGTATCTCCATAGCAAGTTTGAGTTTGAATTTGAAAATACTACTTGAGATGACCTTTGAAAGGTCACAGAAATTGGTATGTTTAGAATTATTTTACCACAAAGTATCCTTGTGCCAAGTTTGAAGTCTGAGGCTTGCATAGTCTTCGAGGAAATGCCAATGTTAAAGTTGCCCACAGGTAACAGACAGTTGACGGACGACCCATTACAAACACTTACTTTTGCTATCACACGTGCGCCAAAAATTAGACGCCATTGAGCTTGAAATGACCACAAAGGGTGTATACATATATCTAGAATCAGAATCAATATTCAAAGTGTAACTTGCAGAAATTGTTTCAAACAGGACACAACGCATTGCTGTTTAGCAACAGCACACACTGGACCAAATGGGTAGTATTCAGATTTTTCTAGTCCTTTTGTATGCACTAAGTGCTTATTAAAGAAAACGACAGTATTTGGAGACTTGCCCAACCCTCTAGTTTTCAAATCAAATGCAATATGGTGCCACTTGTTGACAGCAAGTGATTTTAGCATTCGGTGTTGTTGAGAATGCTGGTACTACTACTACACCATCTTCAAAATAAAAGAAAGCATTACAGTGTAATGTGTTTATCCCAACCAGTTGTTTTGTTATAAACCTGATTCTATTCACAAATCAATCGGTATGCTTTACCTCGAGTCCAGGACAATAAGTGGCGCCTTCTCTCACTTTAGTTGATCTGCTGGAACTGGAATTGCCTGCTTTTAGCTGTGGCCTTCTCCTTTGAGCAAACATGACCTGACTAGCTCTTGCCTCTTCTTGGTGTAGGCATCATACTTCTGTGCTTGTTTGCAAGTATACCCTCTGGGCGTGACTCTGCAGTGAGACGTCAACAGCAGCACTGACCTGAAATGAAATACATGTTTATTATCGTGTTATTCGGCAGCATGGCAATTTCACTTCTGATCTTATTTCAGGGTGGGTCGGTTCCAAACTCCACAAACAGGGACTTTGTTATAGCATTATAAACAATTCAGGGCCGGTGGGGGGGGGGGGGGAGTCCCCCCCCCCCCCCCCAATTCGTCCCTACATTTAGTTTACACATTACTACCTTCAAACTAATGTGAAATAAACTGTGAACACCACAAACAAGAATGGTGAAGCCTGGATCGCTCGTGTGCATTTAAAACTGATCATTTTCTTAATCTGAACTGTGTGACCTTTCCAAAAGGTGACTGAAATTTAAGTGCCATGCGTCTAAGCATAAGTAAAGGGCTGGCTTATGTACAGTTGTGAATAGTATTGGAGAAAAAATATCTTTTGTCCAAATATGTCTCTTTTTTTTAACCTATTTCTTGATTTCTCATGACCCTTGGCCTGAACTCAAACTGGTAGGCTAAGAGTAAGAAAGGTCTTGCCACAAAGTATCCTTCGGCTACGTTTGAAGACTGTGGTTTGAATAGTCTCCGAGAAAATGCCAACATTAAAGTTTACCATGGACGACCAATGGCCCAGAACATAGTCTTACACTTGCTTCGCACATGAGCCAATGAAAGAAGGCATTACAGTATGATGTGTTCGTTCACACCATAGTTGTGTTGTGTTCTGCACCTGATTCTCATCACAGATCTACTGGTATGATTTACCTTGAGTCCAGGAGAATACGTGTCACCTTCCCTCACTTCACTTGAGCTGTGAGTGTGACCTTGATCAGTTGGTGTAGACGTCATACTTCTGCGCTTGTTTGCAAGTATGTACTCTGGGTGAAAGTACTGAGACTCCACAGCGAGAGGTCAACAGCAGTATTAGCCTGAAATGAAATACATGATTATTACTGTGTTGTTCGGCAGCATGACAATTTCACTTTGCATGAACGAAATGCAGGGGCAGATTATTACTTTCAAAATAAATGCGACAAAAACTGTGTAAACCGCAAAGAACAAACAACAATGACAAAGTCACGTCTGTACGCCTCATGCGCATAACTGATTCACAACCTGTGTGAACTTTCCAAAAGGTAGCTGAAATAAGTGTCACGAGTCTCAACATAAAGGCTTGCTTTTGTACTAGTCAAATTTGTATTTTTCACACATTCTACGGTCATCCAAAATGGTAGTCAACAAATATTAGGGTTTCAGTCAAAGTAGCGTTTTACTAGGTAACCCTTTTAATCCTGATACACCCACTGCTTGAAATAAATGTGACTATGATAGTTCAAGGGTGGTCTTGTCTTGTCTTGCCGTATACGCCCACAATCAATCGTGTTGATCATTATGGCACTTGAACGGAAGGTTTTGTATGCATGTCCAGTACGAATGCGGAGCTAATAATAAATCATGTCGCTACATGAATCATTGGCGTCTCATCCGCCAAGCTATTCTGGCACCATCCTTGAACTAAAAAATGCTGGACCTATCTCCTAATCTGTAATATAGCCTTCATAAGACAGAGAATGGATGAGAAAACTAAGTTACTAAGTACTGAAAGCAGCTACTGAGTTAGTAATGCAAAATTCTCCCTTAGCAGGACTTTTTACTACACACAGTATGTTTTCCTAAATAATAAGCACTGGCACTGGTTTAATATCACTACAATGTGGACTACATTCCTTCCACCGTATTAGTAAAGGCTCTCTGAGAATGTATGGAAATGTTCTACTTCTAGGTGGTGACTGACATACATGAAATGCATGCCCCTGTCAACCCACAATAAAATGTAGTCTTCTTCATTGCACTAGGCTGTAAATTTCCATGCATAAAAGGACAGTTAGCTATTGGGGTTTTACGCCGTGCAGGTGACATCTCACGGCGGTGCATAAAACTTTTTTCTACTTTAGTTTACCTTTTCCTTGCTGATGTCTGAAGAGATTTTGTTGTTTTCCTGGCTGCCACGTATACGGCCCGTTCATTTTTTTTTCCTTCTTCTGAGAAATGGTTATGCGTTACTACTGACGCTCGATGACTTGTCGCAACTTATGCAAAAGTATCTTATTTCTGAGGAAACACAACATTGTATGCATAGAAACAGTCAGCTTACACACCTATTTCAGACAGTATATATCTTTTGTCAATTATCGATAAATTGAGCTTGTTTGCAATACGACTTGCCGTACGGCGTTTTTTTTCGGTGACCTCTAGTTTCAGGTCACGGCAGACGCAAGATAGCGGTATCTAAATGCGCAGAAAAGATGCGCGAAACAGGTGTGTCCTACAACCTTAACGTCTTTTCACACATTGGTGATATTAGAAAAAAAAAAAAGAAAAAAAAAAAACAAAACTTGTGAATATCAAAGAATAGCAATAATTAACATCCAACCACACACACAAATTACATATTATAATAGTTTACCCACCAGACTATGAAATATTATATTAACTATTGGAATGGCAATATTTCTATGTAAGATGTCATACAAATTTTCTGCTAAGTGACCAACTGTTATGTTATTTTTTTTCCAACAGATTCATTGTAATAGGACACTCACAGATTATATGTTTAACAGAGATGGGGCTTAATCACTCGCATTTGATGTCTTTTGCGAATCTTGTTAACGTTTAAGTTCTCTTTAGGGGTTCTCAAGGCATTTGACTATTATTTCTCTCTCTCTCTCTCTCTCTCTCTCTCTCTCTCTCTCTCTCTCTCTCTCTCTCTCTCTCTCTCTCTCTCTCTCTCTCTCTCTCTCTCTCTCTCTCTCTCTCTCTCTCTCTCTCTCTCTCTCTCTCTCTCTCTCTCTCTCTCTCTCGCTCTCGTCAGTTCAGTTCTGACGCCGGCGGGGTAAGACGTCTCGTCTTGGCTCCGTCGTACAGTCAACCGTGACTTTGGATAGCCTGCTATACTGCGTACTTTGTGTTCTATGTGAACTGTGAAAATCTATATTTTCGTGGACATTCTACATATCTGTGGACGTGCATATAACTGTCATCAATAGAATACTATAATTGTGGTGTTGTGAGTGTGGTATATCTTTTGTGCACACGTGCAGGATATTAATTCTCTGATCGGTACTGTGTAATTTGTGCTTCCAGTTGTGCCCGGACGGCAGCCTGTATGTTGTGCAAGGTAAATCTTATCATACTGTACTGCGACCTTCATCGTTACGCAATCGTCTATATATGTACATGCATATTCTTCGTTGAACTTTTTTTTTCTGTCAACAACTGTGTGGTGTTAGCCTGTGACTGAAGTAGTCTATTTCTGAACTCCCTGGTGCCTGATAGAAAGAACTAATGACCATGGATCTAGGCAGCCAGTGTTTGCTTTTGTGATTATGGACTCTGTGACAAGTCCCTACATTGCCTCCACCACCACAGCTGACTCCACTCCAGACAGCCTTGCTGACAGTTTGGCACTTCCTGAGGGGTGTCAAAATGTTTGCTGATACTGTCATCCGCCTCCAAACCTACGTCTGATTTTGTGAAGGCGGCGTTAAGTGTGAGTTACAGCATCACCCAGGGTCTAGGTTACGATGGCATCCTCATGCCACTCATTATGTGTAGTGACGCAACCTCCCACCCTCGTCACCCCTTCAAGAGAGATAAGCCGGTGCTGAAGGATACTGCAAACGCGTTTCTACAACAACGGCCCCACCGGCGTCATCGCCCTCAAGCGCTGGCGAACTGCCCTCTACCACCGCTACGTCCACCTCCAGGCTAGAGGCGGTTACACTGTAGTCTGGAGGGACACGGAGCACAGAAATGAACCTGTAGAGTGTGATATCGATTTCTTGGACTGTTCCACCCCTGACATTCCCGATGACCTGGGCAAAACGTTCATTCAGGTGAGGGAGGAGAAAAGCCCAAAATCACTATCACCCTCTATTTTCACGTTCGCCGTAAGACTGGCGGTACCTGTCTCATTCAGGGGCACAACAAAGACGCGTGGCTCTTTAGTGAATACGAGTCCTTGTGTTCAACAGCTGAAGGACGGCTGCGCAGACCCAGCTGACAATGTTCCTGTTGACGTGCCTCATGATCAGTCAACCGCAACAGCCCCCTCTCCGATTGTATCATTTCCAAACACCCCTCCCAGGCCATCTTCGGACTCATTTCTCCCGGCCCTTGACCGGATTAGAGGCTGGCGACTCTACCTCTCTGTCACCAACTGTTAAGCCCTGTAATACTCAGGAGAGCCCCGATAATTCCCTCTCCGGGTCGCCGACCATGACAACAGTTAGCACCACTCCCCCCGCTGATTGTGACATGACCTCCTGTTCACCCCGCCCTCCACCCCACACCCCTCCTCTAGCGGGCCACTTCAACCGGATGACCACCACCACCATCCCCTTGATTACCTTGATGTTCCTGCAGGGCAGTCACCCGCCCCCGCCGCTCTCAATCCTGTCCGCCTTGCTGCTGTCCACGTGCCAGTCCTGGATGACGTCATCAAAGGAGGCGTGTCCTCAGCCAGGTCATCCGTTTCGTGCACTCAGGAGGACTCTGCTGACAGTGAACTAGTGGTCTCCGGTGTCTGTGCAGAAAAACCACCAGTCATCAGGCAGCTCCAAGTTAAACTGTACAACACCCAAGCCACCATCGAGTCTTTTCAACAAGAGCTGTGCGCGACGAAAACTGCCACAACGAAAAGGGTTAATCAGATTGAGACAGTCAAGTGCACGAGTACGAGGAAAAAATGGCCAGTGACCTCCGGATGTCCGAGTCATGCGTGTGTGGCAAACTGACCCATCTGCAGGATCTGCTGACCAGCTTGGCAGAGTTTCACTGTTTCATCGACGACATACTACAAAGGCTGAACAGACACTCAGACAGACAAGCTGCACGTTGCGCCCTTTCTGCACGCCCACAAATTGCCGGTATCAACAAGGCCCGAGGACCATGCCCCTACATACAGTGATGCAATCGCCGGTGTGAATACTGCAGCCACTACAGTTAGCGGTGTGATACCGGTCAGGATTACCGCTACTAAGGACAGTCTTTCTAGTGGCCGGAAAGAACAATTGATTGATTGATTGTACATTGCTTAACGTCCCGACAGCAACAAGTCTTTCTCAGGACGTGCCTGCACTGCTTGTGAAAAAAAAACTAAACATAATATTGAATGTATGTCGCCAGCCGATCCAATACGTTAAATAAACCAACGACATGGGGCCTAAATAAAGATAAGACCATTTAGCAACACACATCCAATATCAAGAGCTACAGGCAGTGCAGACAGTAGGGAGAGTTTTAAAAAGGCAAATTCAGGTGAATGGACCAAGAATAGACAGAAACACATGCCCCAGGAAAGAGGGGAAACCCACCCTGTGGGGCTGACCAGGGTGACCCTGAGAACTAAAAAGTAATTAACCCCGCCCAAGTCCTCCAGGGCAGGCCCGGGTGGGGTCGGAAAGAACAAGCCCCGGGGAGTGCGGTGATTACGATCAACACTGCCTCCTCTACCAAGAACCACAGTGCAATCGCCGGTGTGAATACTGCAGCCACTACAGTTAGCGGTGTGATACCGGTCAGGATTACCGCTACTAAGGAAGTCTTTCTAGTGGCCGGAAAGAACAAGCCCCAGGGAGTGCGGTGATTACGATCAACACTGCCTCCTCTACCAAGAACCATAGTGCGGGTAGAG
Source organism: Semisulcospira habei (assembly GCA_036245525.1). Taxonomy (NCBI): domain Eukaryota; kingdom Metazoa; phylum Mollusca; class Gastropoda; family Semisulcospiridae; genus Semisulcospira; species Semisulcospira habei. Next base: position 228,714,935 of record BTPG01000001.1, on the reverse strand, counting down.
GACCGTCTCAGCATGGCCAGCGGCAAGAGGGCAGTAATCGGATTACCGGGAGCCAGCAGTAGCGCAAGGATCTTTCTCCCAACGAGCGGGTCTTTGATTACAACCTAAAGGCCGACACAACCACGCTTGTCATCGGAGACTCCGTCTTGCGCACTGTCAAGGGAGAGAAGATGACCATGTATCACGGCGAGAAGGTACAGGTCATCTCAGTATCCGGCCTGCAAACCTGTGCCACGTGGCCAAAAAGCTGGGCGCCACCTTTGTTGACAATACGGGCGTCTTCCTAGCGCCAAGCGGACGTCCCCGCAAGGCGTGTTATCGGGTGGGCAACAAAGGACGGCTTGACCCGTCTCACGTGGGGACACGGAGGTTGGCGGGTAATATCAAGTACGGAGAGGAACTTGCCAGCCAAAGTGATGCAATCACTCAACAAAACAGTAGCTCTCCTACCACCACCCTGAAGAAGCTGTACTCAGAGGCTGTAGTTGGTGGTAGCCTGGAGGCAAACAGTAACACCACCACGTCATCTGCAGTCACTGTTGCTTCCAGTTCTACAAGCTCTACGCCACCGCCACAACCCCTCCAACAAGAGCATCTACAACAACTGGAACAGGAGCAGATACAGCAGCATGAACAACAACAAATTCTACACATGCAGCTGCAGAAATTTCTACACCATGAGCACCACAAACGTCTTCACCAGGAACAGCAACAATTGCAGCACCTACAACAACATTACAGACTGGCAGCAGCTTCAGTACCACCGTCTGCTGCAACTGCGAGCCAGCTCTCCGACTGCAGCGCCATGGCAACTACAGTACCCAGAGCCCTTGGTGCGTGATCGGATCATCGCCCATCATCTACCGTGTCTACCTACCTGGAAAATAGCGTGACACCATACCATCAGTGGTAATTTGGTGCTTTATTTTATTTCGATTTTACCACTGTGCTTATCACTGTGGATGTGTGAGGCAGCGTGTGTTAACGTCAGCGCTGTTCGTGCCTGTGTTAATTAAACTGTCTTCTCGCATCGTGTAAATTGACGACTGATACATTACTCGCCTTGATTTGTGACAAGATCAACATCTGTGTCTAGTTTTATTTCAAGGCAGTGTATTGCCTCTTTGTGTGTTTAACCTGCTTTAAGCAGTGCTTTGATCTTTTCTTGGGATTACCGGGATTACGCGATTCCTTATCTGTGCTCTTATCATTCGGCTCTGGATTGACTCCGTTATTTAAAGCGTGCAGCCTGTTATATTCAATATCGCACGCTACAAGTTTTAAACTACTGGTTTTTACCACACAGCATCCGGCCGTCTATTGTGTTTCAAGTGAGAACTAAGTGATTCTTTAAGTAACCATCGGTTGCGTTTAGCAACTGAGAGGATTACCCACATAAGCAACTTGTCAAGTGTGTCGGCCCGGACTCGCCACTGCTGCTTGGTGCGCTTTTTAACTGTAGTCCGTTGAGAAACGGCGTCACGCTTGGTAACGACACTGTGTACTGGACGGTTAAGTGCTGCAGTTTAGTATATTCATTATTTTTATTATTAGTAGTATTATTACCACGTACCTGTAGACCGTGTTTTATTATCGGCACACTGTGTCTTGCTGATATATTTTGACTCTGAATTTTGCTTTCCCAAAGTGGCAATGGAAAAGCACACCAATCTTCGCATCGGGAACTTGAATATTTTTCACTTATTTAATAAGGTGTCTGACGTGAGCGTGTATTTGAACAAGCCTGAATCATTCCACCTATTTGGTCTTTGTGAGACACGTTTAAATTCCAACATCAGCGACGACGCAATTAGTCTTCCAAACTTCGCTGTCTTTCGTCGCAATGCTATAGGACCTGGTCAAACGGGCATTGCTGTTTACGTTCACACTTCAATCCAGCATCTTGTCCGTTGGCGTGTAGACATAGAAACTGCTGAAGTCGAGTGTGTCTGGATAGAGGTACGATGCCCCAAAGCCCGACCAGCTTTTGTCGGTTTCTTGTATCGTAATCCAGCAGCAACATACGAATGGTACGATAACTTTCTTCACGCCGTCGACAACGTTACTATGCCTGACAATGACGTGTTGCTGTTAGGCGACTTCAATATCGACTGAAACACATGCGGCGTGGGATTGTACAACGAACCAAGTAGGCCTAAAACAGTTAGTTTTCTCTCCAACCACGATCACCCAAAAAAACGGCAACACTCATAGACCGCATTAAAATTTACTCTAACCGTCCCTAAACCATGTCTAATGTTAGTGTTGCCGGTTTCAGTATTAGTGATCATTACCCCGTTGTCTGTGAGTGGTCCTCTAGGATTCCGGTGCAGAAAAAGCATGCACACACTACTATTAAGTTTTGCTCATTTAAAGGTTTTAACGAGGCTGCCTTTCTAGCTGATCTCCGCAACACTCAGTTTGAAATCGTCCAGAATGAAACTGATCTAGATAGAGCTTTATCTGTTTGGTATAAACTGTTTATTAGTGTGTTAGACAAACATGCCCCTTTGCGACAGAAAAGAGTAAAAAATCAAACGTTACCCCAAACGCTAACACAAGAAATTATTCGAGCCATGTCGCTAAGAGACGAGCTGAGAGAACAAAAACGTTTCCAAGAATATAAGAAACAGCAAAATCTAGTTAAATCTTTGGTTGTTCAAGCAAAGAAATTACTTTGCGATTGTTTGATCAAAGATAATAAAGACACATCTTCACTCTGGCGTGCTGTAAACCTTGTTACTAGAAGCAGCAGTAAGAAATCCCCAGCAATCCCTGCCAACCTTAATGCTAACACTTTTAACAACCACTTTCTCTCTGTTGTTGACTCACTTATCCCCTCAAGCTCAGATCAACACCAGTATAATTGTCCTGAGAGCTTGCGGAACTTTGGTGACCATAGGACAGCCGTCAAATATCTCTTTTCTATTCTTCCATTGGCTGTGCGCGAGGTCGGTAAGCTAATATGTCAATGAAAAGCAAAAAGTCCTCAGGCCCGGACGAAATCAGCCCCAAGATTTTGAAAATCGCCCTCCCCTACGTTGTGGAATCTCTTACCTATATTTATAATTTGTGCATCAAGCAAACGTTCCCAAAAGATTTGAAACGTGCAAAAGTAATCCCTTTACCAAAGGCAAGAGATCTCACTGATGTTAACAACTACAGACCAATTTCACTCTTGTCAACTCTTTCGACGCCCCTAGAGAGGCACGTCCATAAACATTTGCACAAGTACTTAGAAGAAAGGAATCTCCTTCACGCTTTTCAGTCAGGCTCTTGTCCTAAACACTCCTGCCATACGGCCATAACTAGACTAATAGATACTTGGCTGACGTCACTAAACACATCAGAATTAACAGGAGCTGTATTTCTGGACTTAAGAAAGCCTTTGATCTCGTTAACCACGGAATCCTGCTGAATAAATTTGAAATATATTTACCTTCCTCTATCGCTGTATCATTCTTTAGTTCTTACCTAAGCAACAGACAACAAAAGATTTTATTAAACGGTATTTATTCGTCGGCAGGCATTGTCAGGCACGGAGTGCCTCAAGGCTCTGTCCTGGGGCCATTGCTCTTCTGTTTATATATTAACAACTTACCACTTCACCTCAGCAGTGCAGAGACAATATGCGACATGTTTGCTGACGTTACAACAATACATACACCGGCTAAAGACATAGTAACCATTAGTGCATGGCTACAACAGAGTCTTCAGAAAGTTTCTGACTGGTGTGACTCAAACGCTATGGCACTTAAACCATCGAAAACAAAACAAAAAAAAACCAAACATGGTAATTACTACACGCCAGAAACAAAATAACCACTTTCTCTCAACTTGTCTCTGAATGACAATGTCATAGAACAGGTCACCGAGCATAGACTGCTAGGAGTCATTGTGGACGATCAGCTAAAATGGCAGTCTCATATCAACACTGTTTGTAAACGTGTTTAAAAAAACCTGTATATGCTGTCTGAACTTAAATTCATAACTGATGTTGAAACACGCAAAGTATTCTACGCTCACATCTAATTTCACATTGACTATGCTTCAACAGTGTGGGATGGTTCAAGCGAAGTGCATATGAAGAGGTTAAACTCCCTACACCGGAGAGCTGCTAAATTAATATTTCCGGCTCCCCATCTTTCCACCGATCACAAACTCGCGTCACTGGATATGCTCCCTCTAAAGACACACTTTCTCTTTTACAAGGGTATCTTGATGTTCAAGTTGCGCAATCAGTTAAGCCCAGCGTATCTCAACACTTTCTTTCCTGAACGGTTGCCTGAAGTTTCTAGATTTGGCCATCAGTTTCGAGCCCCCCGCCCAAGGATTGACCTTTTCAAAACTAGCCTGTCCTATGCGGGAAGCTACCGCATGAAATGAGAAATGCTAATACGCTGTCATCTTTTAAGCTTTGCCTCTTCAAGCACTTCAAGTCGAGCTTGTAAATCACCGCTTGCCATGTGACTGATCACCCTTGCGCAACCGCTGTGTCAGCTTATTCAACTGTCGTGAGTGAGTGAGTGAGTGAGTGAGTGTGTGTGTGTGTGTGTGTGTGTGTGTGTGTGTGTGTGTGTGTGTGTGTGTGTGTGTGTGTGTGTGTGTGTGTGTGTGTGTGTGTGTGTGTGTGTGTCCATATGCTTGCGAGCACTTGAGGGAGTGTCTGTGTGTGGATGAAAGGATATTGTGTTCCTGAAAACTGATTTTTTTAATTATTATTATTTCTTTAATTTTTTTATTAGAACTTAAAAGTAGTAATATGTTCTTCTGTACATATGTTAATAATAATACCGAAACGTCTTTTTCACTTGATCTTTTCTGTTGTATTTAGTTGTTTTAAAGTATGTTATTACTTCATTACTTTGATCTGTATAATGGTGTGTGTGTGTGTGTGTGTGTGTGTGTGTGTGTGTGTGTGTGTGTGTGTGTGTATGTGTGTTTGTGTGTGTGTGCGTATGCGCGCGCATGCGTGCCAGCGTGCGTTCGTGACTGAGTGTGTGTGAATGTGAGCGCTTGCGTTTGTATGAATGTATGTGAATTGTGCGTGCGTGCGTGCGGGTGTGTGTGTGCACATTGCTCGAAATGAGTTATGTATTAGACCATTGTAGTGTTTGTGATTACGTCTATAGGTAGTCTGCAGCTTAGATGTAGCAACGGAAAGTTTGAAAATTGGTTGTAACCAAATGCTTTTACCGTTGTAAAATAAAAGTTAATTGTTCATTGTTCATTTCTCTCTCTCTCTCTCCCTCTCTCTCTCTCTCTCTCTCTCTCTCTCTCTCTCCCCTCTCTCTCTCTCTCTCTCTCTCTCTCTCTCTCTCTCTCTCTCTCTCTAATCTTTGTGATGTGCGTTGTATGACTGTGAACTGTATGCGTGTTGTGTAGTGTGTGTGTGTGTGCGTTGGTGTGTGTGTGCGAACGTGCGTTGGTGTGTGTGTTGCAGCATGTTCGTGTGTGTCTGTATGTGTGTTATGTAGAGTGTGTGTGTGTGTGTGTGTGTGTGTGTGTGTGTGTGTGTGTGTGTGTGTGTGTGATGTAGAGAATGTTTGTGACTGTGTGCTTTTATTTACTTTTGTGTGAAAGCGTTGTTTTGTTTGTGATAGTGTTTAATGGTAGTTCTTAGCTCAAGGGTAGTAACGGCAAGTTTGAAAATTGGTTCTGTTACCAAATACTTTTACCGTTATAAAATAAAGGTTCATTGTCATTCTCTCTCTCTCTCTCTCTCTCTCTCTCTCTCTCTCTCTCTCTCTCTCTCTCTCTCTCTCTCTCTCTCTCTCTCTCTCTCTCTCTCTCTCTCTCTCTCTCTCTCTCTCTCTCTCTCTCTCTCTCGTTACCTTTTTTTTCCAGCCTTACAAATATTAGACTGGACTGGACTCTCTTATTTGTTTTAGATAACGTAAACTCTTTGTTTAGGTAACGCACTTCCCCCCCCCCCATCCACCCCCCCCCCCCCTTTTTTTTTTTTTTTTTTTTTTTTTTTTTTTTTTTTTTTTTTTTTTTTTTTTTTTTTACCTCTCTTTTCTGTTTAAATTCCGTTCTTCCGTTAAGTTTGCTGTTTGTTTGCCGTATATTTGTCAGTGTTATAACTCGCGTACTTCTTTTAGTTTCTGTGTACTCTATTCCCCTTAGTTCCATTACCTATTTTTTTAACGCCAAATTACCATACAAGATAATGTGCAAAAAAGGCCCAAAATTTCGTATCTGCCATTTAAATGTATTTCACCTGGCAACAAAGTGCCGGACGTTTGCGTTTATGTTAACTCACCTAGTTCCTTTCACCTCTTTGGTATAACCGAGACACGACTTACCTCCAAAGTCAGTGATGAAGCCATCGCCATGCCAAATTACTCCATTCTTAGGAAAGATCCGTCAGTCCAGGGTGAGACAGATGTAGCGGTCTACATCCACAACTCAGTTAAACACATAACCCGCAGGCGCCGGCACTTAGAAACTAGCGACGTGGAATGTATTTGGATAGAGAATAAACAATCTAAATTCCCTCCTTTACTTGTTGGGCGGCCACTTTTGAGTGGTATGACAACTTTGTACACATGCTTGATACAACGGATATTCATAAAAGCGAACTTCTCCTTCTAGGGGATTTTAACATTGACACTCTTGAGCCTCACCCATCATGGGAGTGTACCACTACCTTAGTCGGCCTTCAACAAATGGTAACATCGCCCACTAGAGTTACGCCATCATCAGCCACTGTTATAGACCATATTTATACAAATAAACCTCCGGCAGTTAGCAACATTCAAGTTGGTAGTCTTGGCGTAAGCGACCACTATCCTGTGAGCTGCACATGGCTGTCCTAGCTTCAAAAACTAAACCAGCAAAGACATACGTGCATAACATACAGATCATTTAACAAGTTCAATGAAAATTCCTTTTTGTCTGATCTAGCTTCTGCAGAGTTTACTGAAGTGTACAAATAAACCGACCCAACTAGAGCACTAGATACGTGGTATCACATCTTTCTCAGAGTCCTAGATAAACACGTGCCCTTGAAACAACAAAGAGTTAAATACGCCACTTTACCACCCTGGCTGACTGCGGATCTTATCGAGGCCATGGAGCACAGGGACGAGCTGAGAAGAGAGAAGCGTTTCACCGTTTACAAAAAAGAACGTAATCGAGTATAATCCATGGTTCTGAAGGCAAATAAATTACTTTTCGATAGAGCTATTCACGAAAGTAAAGACTGCGCCACAAATGGCGTGCGATAAATTTAGTTACTAGAGACACGAATAAAAGCACAGCTCTTTTACCGCCGCATCTCACAGCAAACAGCTTCAACAGCCACATCGTTGCCGTAGCAGAATCATTAATCCCGCTGGGAACTAATTCGCATGACTATGTATGCCCGGACAACTTAGCCGATTTCTGCAAGCAGAGAACTGCCGGAAAATAATCTTTTATCATACCCACTATAGCGGTCCACGAAGTTGGTAAATTGATTACATCCTTGGAAAACAAAAAAAATCATGAGGACTAGATGAGACTAGTGCGAAAATACGCAAGATATCTCTCCCATACATTGTAGAGAGTATCACTTAAATCTACAACCTCTGTATTATTCGTATCTGTTTTCTAGATGCATTTAAAGAGGCGAAAGTAATACCTCTACCTAAATCTAAACATCTTAGTGAAATTAATAATTTCAGGCCCACATCACTTCTACCTGTTCTGGCCAAGCCCTTCGAACGGGATATTCACAAGCATCTATCTATATACCTAGAAAGCCGAAAATTAATCAATTCATTGCAGTCGGGCTTCAGATAAAAACACTCATGTCTCACTGCGCTGATACGAATGATAGATACCTGTTTTTCTTCTATCAACGACTCAAAACTTACATGAGTCATGTTTCTAGATTTTCGTAAAGCGTTTGATCTGGTAAACTACAAAATATTGATAAAAAAAAGTATCCATGTATACCAACAACTCGGCGTTGTTTTTCAAATCCTACCTCGAATGTAGAAAACAAAAGGTATTACTAAATGGTTCATACTCTCATAACCCCCACTCGGGTCTGCCCTGGGGGACTTGGGTGGGGTTAACTACATTTTAGTTCCCAGGGTCACCCTGGTCAGCCCTTTCCTTCTATTCTGGGGCATGTGTTTCTGTCTACCCTTGGTACATTCACCTGTATTTTCCTTTTTTAAACTCTCTCTACTGTATGCGCTGCCTGTAGCTCTTGATATTAGATGTGTGTTGCTAAATGGTCTAGTTAGGTTTATTTAGCGTATTAGATCTATTACATTCCTTCAATATTCTGTTTAGTTTTCTTTTTCACAAGCAGTGCAGGCACGTCCTGTGAAAGTCTTGATGCTGTCTGGACGTTAAGCAATGTACAACCAACCAACATACTCTAATCAAGGGTTAGGTAAGCATGGCGTACCACATGACTCTATTCTTGGTCCCCTTTTATTCTGCTTCTTCATAAATGATCTTCCTCTTGCGATGAAAATAAAAGCGTTACATGTGATAAGTTTGCAGATGGTGCCGCTGTACACACGCCAGATAAGGATATATCAAACATCAATTCACGACTGCAAAACATACTGCACGATATTGATGAATGGTGCAGTCATAATATTTTGATACTAAACCCGTCAATAACTGAAAGCATGGTAATTAGCACCGACCAAAAACACCAACTCGGCTCTCTCTCTCTCTCTCACTCAGTCTGTCCCTCCAAGGCAAAACCATCAGCCAAGTTACTAACCATAGCCTTCTAGGAGTCACGGTGGACAACCAGCTTAGGTGGCAGCTACACATCAGTAATGTCTGTAAAATAACCTTTAAAAATCTGTACATTTTAGCAAATCTTAAACACATTACTGATATGGAGACACGTCAACTGTTCTTCAATGCCCATAATAGATCACATATAGATCATCATTGTGTGGGATGGTTCGAGCGATGTCAATTTAAAAAGATTGAACTCTCTACATCGGAGAGCTGCCAAACTAATAGTTCCTGATCCCAGCTTAACTACTGACAAAATATTGGCAGCCTTACAAATTCTGCCCCTGAAAGATCATTTAACTTACAATAAGGGAATGGTTATATTCAAGGCATTAAACTATAAGCTACCCCCATATATCACAACGCTATTTACCGCCCAGTCATCAACATACTCCAGATCAGGAAAATCCCTTATTGTGCAGCGACATAGACTTGATCTATATAAAACGAGTTTAACGTTCCCTGGCTCTAGACTTGGGAAAGCCTTGCCTAGAAACGTCACATCAGCTACTTTCTCCTCGTTTAAAGTCAGTCTTTTACCTGAATTTACCTGAATTTACCTGAGTGGCCACTGAGCGCGGCCGACGGGGTAGGAAGTTTGAGAACTTATTTTAACCCCCTTAACTGTCTCTTTATCATGGCGGTTCTTGAACTGGTTGACAGTTTCAGCTTCGACAATTGATTGTTTCAGAGCATTCCATGGGTTCACAACTCTTTGGGAAATTTTTTTTTTCTAAGATTCAGTCTGGACCTCCCTTTGAACAGTTTGCTGCTGTGACCTCTATGGTAAAATGATGACTGGCATGAAGTAAAAAATATGTCCGCAGAAACTTTTTCAAGTCCCTTTATGATCTTGAAAGTCTCGATGAGATCTCCCCTGTCTCTCCTTTCTTCCAATTTCTGCAAATTACAAAAGGCCAGTCTCTCCTCATACGGTAGGTGACCAATCCCTGTAATCGATCTTGTAGCTCTCCTCTGCACCTTTTCCAACTCTGCGATGTCTTTTTTGAGGTATGGTCGCCATGCTTGGATACAATACTCTAAATGTGGTCGTACAATTGTTTTGTAGAGTGGGACAATAACTTCTCTAGTTCTGGCTGTAACTGTTCGCATGATCTGCCCCACTGCTCTGTTGGCTCGTTTTGCTGCCACGCAGCACTGGCGACTGACCGACAGTGACCTGTGCATGATGACGCCTAGGTCCCTTTCTTCCTCCACTGCTCCAAGTTCTTGTCCTCCCAGCGTGTAAACCTGACAAGTGTTTTTTACGGCCTGCATGCAGAGTCTTGCACTTGTCCACGTTATACTGCATCAGCCACCTCTCTGACCATCTTTCTGCTACCTTAAGGTCATGCTGTAGTTTGTCGCTCCCCGCTGGGTCGGAGACGTCGCCGTAGATCTTAGTGTCATCAGCAAACTTTAGAACGCTGGTCCTCCAAGTCATTAATGAACACCAGGAACAAGGTCGGCCCCAAAATGGATCCTTGTGGAACTCCGCTCGTCACATCTACCCATGGAGAAGCTTGTCCGTTGACCACAACTCTCTGCTTCCTGCCACGTAGCCATTCTTCCATCCACTGCAGCACTTTTCCGTCTACACCGTGTGCTTTCAGCTTGTCCATAAGCCGTTTGTGAGGGACCTTGTCGAACGCCTTGGCATAGTCAAGGTAGATGACGTCTACATCTTTCCCTTCGTCCAGCATGCGTGTCATGTCCTCCAGGAAAACGAGCAGGTTTGTCAGGCAGGACTTTCCTTTTGAGAAACCATGTTGGCTGCCTCGGATCAGCTGATGCCTCTCAAGGTGATTGTTCAGAGAATCCCGCACAACACTTTCAAAGACTTTCCCAACCTGAGAAGTCAGCGATACCGGCCTGTAGTTTCCTGCTATACATTTTGCACCCTGTTTGAATATCGGCACAACATTTGCCTCTTTCCACCCCACTGGCACCTCTCCGGTGTCCAAGGAAGCCTGAAAGATCAGTGACAAGGGATATGCTACGGATTCTGCTGCTCCCACCAGTAAGGCTGGAGAAATTTCGTCAACCCCTGGCGCCTTGCTAGCGTTCAGGTTTTGCAACTTCTTGAGGACTATGTCCTCTGTAAAGATCACATGTACCAGTCTTTCCTCTGGTAAGCCCGTAAACTTACATTGGGGTTCCGGTCTGTCACCATTGCCCTCCACCGTGAAAACTGATGCAAAGAATTTGTTCAAGATGTCCGCTTGTTCCTCATCATCAGTGTGCAGCTCCCCGTCGCTATCTTCCAGAGGACCAACCTTGACCTTGCAGCGCAGCCTGTCTCTTGCGTAGGCGTAAAAAGACTTTGCATCCTTCTTGATGTTTTGTGCCAGCTTTTCTTCAAACTTCAATTTACTATCTCTGATGAGTTTTGTACTGCCATTCTGCCACTGTTTATATACAAGAAAGTCTTCTTGCCTACCACTCTGCCTGTATTTCTTCCATTTCTTTCTCTTCTTCTTGACACTTTTGAGTGCCTCTCTGTTCATCCATTTGGGCTTCCTAGTGCACCTCGTTTTCTTCAACGGTACGAAACTTCTCACCACCTTCTGCAGCGTTTGATGAAACAAGTCCCACTGTTGACTGCAGCTCTTCCCTTCAAATTCATTGTCCCAATTCACCTTATCTAACTTCTCTCTGAGCACTTTCCAGTTTGCCTTTCTGAAATCTCTTATCTCTTTCCTCCTGTCACTGTTACTGTCTCTAGGCTCGGAAAAGGCCACTTTGAAGTGCACAATGTTGTGATCGCTGTTGGCTAGAGGATCGCCTATCTCGACCTCTTGCACCATCTCTTCTTCAGAACTGAACACCAAGTCCAACACATTTGCTTTTCTAGTGGCTACAGCCACATGCTGAAACCAAAAACATCTCATCAAATACTTGTTTTTGTCAGCAGTACCGCCGTTACTGTACACACATTGAAAAAAAAAATTCTGATTAGATCATTAACGGCATGTATCCCAGTTTTCGATGACTTAGTTTTGTTCAGTACAGCTTGTGTGTAGCCACTATTCATATGACTGACTGACTTAAAGTCCTAAGCCGAGCATGCGCGTGTGTGTGCATGTGTGTGTGTGTGTGCGTGCGTGTGTTGTGTGTGTGTGTGCGTGCGTGCGTGCGTGCGTGCGTGCGCGTGCGTGTGCGTACGTGTATATTAGAGACTGAGAGTGGCGTGCTGAAACATGCATGCGTATGTATGCGTATTAGGCTGCGTGTTTTCTGATAAAAGTACCTTAATTAAACCTCACAACATGTGATTAAGCCAGACCAGTAAAGCTGGTAATTCCTATGTCACTTCCCTCTTACATTTTTCTTTGCTATTCCCTTGTGTTTGTCAAGTATTGTTTTTTTCCTGTTTAGTAGTAAAAAATAATTAGTGTGATAGTAATTAATCCGTTGATTAGCAACGGCAAGTTCGAAAAATTGTTGTTATTACCAAAATTGTTACCGTTGTCAATAAAGGATCATTGTCATTCTCTCTCTCTCTCTCTCTCTCTCTCTCTCTCTCTCTCTCTCTCTCTCTCTCTCTCTCTCTCTCTCTCTCTCTCTCTCTCTCTCTCTCTCTCTCTCTCTCTCTCTCTCTCTCTCTCTCTCTCTCTGTAATAGTTCGACTGTCTGCATTAACATGTCAGGTTCATACGAGTGTATATACTGGTCTTTTTTTTTTTTTTTTTTTAAGGGTAAGGGGGAGGGGGGGGGATGGGTCTTTTTACTTATATGTGTTTTATCTTTTGCTGTATCGTCTGATATTTTTTATATGTGTAGAGTAGCAGGACAGTTTGGAAGATAGGCATTGCTATGCCTAAAACTTTTTATCCTGAATAAAACGTTTCATCATCATCATCTCTCTCTCTCTCTCTCTCTCTCTCTCTCTCTCTCTCTCTATATATATATATATATATATATATATATATATATTAAAGGTATATATATATATATATATATATATATATATATATATATATATATATATATATATATATATATATATATATATATATATATATATATATATATATATTAAAGGTGTTGTCCGTGTAACGGTTAACAATTACGGCCACTCATTCATATCTTTGGGTTATTCGTGAGGAAATCGTGTGATAGCATTCAGATCCACACCCACTGACGGTGTACCTGGTCTTATCAACACATTTCAGGGCCTATAGTTTTTTTTCGCTGCCTAGTGTGCCGCTGACCAGAACACTCTTTTCACGTGTGACATCTGATACGTGTGCTATACCACAGTCACTATTTAGACAGCTTGCGTGGCATTCATACGTGGATACACTATTAATCAAAAGCGATCTTCATTTAATAACGCTGTGTTGGACACCGTTTGTGACGCTTGATACGAGGTGCTATAACGTCAGCCGCGTTTTACTGCGTTGACACTTTTATTCTTATTCTCTCTGTTTATATTTTCTTGTATTGTGTTGCACTTCAATTGTGAGAATTAGAATTCAACATTATCCATAATGCTCAGACACACGGAAGCCTTCAAACTGGTCACTTGAACATCTACCATCTTTTTAACAAGGTGGCCGATTTGAATGTTTTTCTAAACTCGTCTGAACCATTCCACCTGTTTGGTCTTAGTGAGACGCGACTTAACTCGGACATAAGCGATGAAGCCATTCACATACCTAACTTTAGCATCACTCGACGTGACCCTCGTGTACTTGGTCAAACTGGGCTTGCCGTTTACATCCATAACTCAATCCAACATTTAGTAAAAAGGCGTGAGGACTTAGAAACTCCGGAAGTTGAGTGCATTTGGTTGGAATTTAGGGCTTCAAAAACTAAACCCGTCTTCGTCGGCTTTTGTTATCGTAACCCAGCAGCCAAGTTTAAATGGTACGATGATTTTTTTGCATGCAGTAGAAAAAGTTGGCTTACCTAACTGTGACGCGTTGCTACTAGGCGACGTTAACATAGATATGTTGAAGCCCCATACCGCGTGGGATTGCATCACCACACAAACAGGCTTAGAACAGTTAGTTTCGGCCCCTACTAGGATCACAAAAACAACCGCAACACTCATTGATCACATTTACACCAACCGTCCCCTTAGCGTATTCAATGTTAGTGTTCCTGACCTCAGCATCAGTGATCACTTTCCTACTGTGTGTTCATGGTCAACAAAACTGCCAGTGCATCGTAAGAACGGGCACACAACTATAACGTATCGCTCATTTAAACAGTTTAATCAGTCTGCTTTTCTAGCAGACCTTGATCAAACACCATTTAATGTCGTTAATAACGAAACTGACCCTGAAAAGGCTCTGGCTGTTTGGTATGGACTCTTTACAAGAGTACTTAACAAACACGCCCCTTTGCGGCAAAAGCGGGTAAAGAACCACACGTTACCGCCTTGGCTAAACCAAGAAATAATCGAAGCTATGAGATTGAGAAATGACTTAAGGAGACAGAAGCTATTTAGCGAATACAAAAAACAACATAACCGTGTCAAGTCTATGGTACGCAGGGCTCAAAAGTCTCTCTTTGAACGAATAATTAAAGAAGACAGAGATACTGCCGCACTCTGGCGCGCGGTTAATCTCGTCACCCGAGGTAACAGCAAGAAATCGTCAGCCATTCCTTCTAGTATTACTGCAGACACTTTTAATAAACATTTTCTGTCTGTTGCCGAGTCAATCATACCCTCAAGCGGTAACGCGTCTTACACACGCCCGGAGGCCCTACTTCTGTAAGCAGAAGACTAAGGACAAACCCCCCCTTCTCTATACCGCCTCTAGCTGTGTATGAAGTAGGAAAACTGATCGGGTCACTGAAAAACAAAAAGTCATCGGGACCTGACGAGATCAGCCCTAAAATACTGAAACTGTCCCTTCCATATACAGTAGAATCGTTAACGTATATTTATAACTTATGTATCCAACAAAATATGTTTCCATCAGAACTGAAGCAAGCCAAGGTTATCCCTTTGCCTAAATCAAAAGATCTGTCTGATGTTAATAACTATAGACCAATTTCAATATTATCCAGCCTTTCCAAACCTCTTGAAAGACACGTGCACAAACACCTTTATCAATATTTGGAGAGTCGCAGTCTTTTGCACGTATTTCAGTCCGGCTTTCGCCCCAAGCATTCTTGCCACACGGCACTGACAAGACTTATTGATGCGTGGCTAGCATCCATGAATAACTCCCAAATAACTGGGTCGATCTTTATTGATTTTAAGAAAGCTTTTGACCTTGTAAATCATAACATTCTTTTGTCAAAACTTCAAGCATATCTCTGCAATGCA
Organism: Semisulcospira habei; assembly: GCA_036245525.1. Classification (NCBI taxonomy): domain Eukaryota; kingdom Metazoa; phylum Mollusca; class Gastropoda; family Semisulcospiridae; genus Semisulcospira; species Semisulcospira habei. Next base: position 228,699,892 of record BTPG01000001.1, on the reverse strand, counting down.
GGTGCGGTCTCATTGTTTACTTCATATTTAAGCGGAAAGAAGCAAAGAGTACTGTTAAATGGATCCTACTCCACGTATGGTCTCGTCAAAAGCGGAGTGCCTCAGGGCTCTGTCCTCGGGCCATTGCTGTTCTGCATATTTATCAATGACCTTCCACTGCATATTAGTTGCCGCGATATTTCTTGTGACATGTTTGCTGACGACTGCACACTACATACTCCTCACAAAGATGTAGCTGCAATTAGCACGCGTCTGCAGGAAAGCCTGCATGAGGTCACCGACTGGTGTCATTCCAACTCCATGTCCCTGAATCCGTCAAAAACAGAATGTATGGTTATAACCACACGTCAAAAGCACCAGCTATGCCCGCTCTCTCTTAGTCTGTGTATAAACGACAGCCCAATTGAGCAAGTATCACACCACCGCCTCTTGGGGGTCACTATAGATGATCAGCTTAAATGGCAACTGCATATTAATAATGTGTGCAAAAGGGTTTCCAGCGGCCTGTATATGTTGTCAAAATTGAAAACAATTACTGACACAGATGCGCGTCTTCTTTTGTACAATGCTCATGTCAAATCGCACATAGACTATGCATCAACAGTGTGGGATGGTTCTAGTGATGTACATTTGAAGAGGCTGAGCTCCCTACATAGGAGAGCTGCTAAGCTTATATTTCCCGATCCCGAACTCTCAACTGTCGAAAAGCTTAAAACTTTAAAAATGCTCCCTCTATCCCATCACTTTCAGTTCAATAAAGGTGTATTGATGTACAAGCTGTACAAGCAATCATGTCCACTGTACTTGAGGTTTTTTTTTTCTCAGAACGAATATCTGTAGCTTCTAGACATAGACACCATTTCAAAGTACCCCTGCCGCGTATTGATTTATTCAAAACCAGTTTGTCATTCTCGGGAAGTTCATTCTGGAATTCTATTCCTGCAGAAATTAGAAACGCAAAGACGCTCACCTCATTTAGGGTCAGCCTCTTCAAACACCTAGAATCTCTGACGTAATCTAATCATTACAGTACAGGGATAACTTGCGCGTGTGTACAGGTGTGTGAATGTTTGTGTGTGTGTGTGTGTGTGTGTGTGTGTGTGTGTGTGTGTGTGTGTGTGTGTGTGTGTGTGTGTGTGTGTGTGTGTGTGTGTGCGAGAGAGAGAGAGAGAGAGAGAGAGAGAGAGAGAGAGAGAGAGAGAGAGAGAGAGAGCGTCTGTTGTTGTTTTTGTGTTTTTTTTTTTTTTTTTTTTTTTTTTTTTTTTTTGTTTTTTTTTTTTTACCTAATATACAGCGGACCATAATATCTGAGTGTCAAGAGTACATTGAATACTGCATGTACTATGTATAATGTTTTTGCCTTCATATGTGTGTACGCGATATTTTTGGGCGCGCGCGTGTGTGTGTGTGTGTGTGTGTGTGTGTGTGTGTGTGTGTGTGTGTGTGTGTGTGTGCGTGCATGCTGTGTGTGTGTGCATGCTGTGTGTGTGTGTGTGTGTGTGTGTGTGTGTGTGTGTGTGAGAGAGAGACACAGAGAGAGAGAGAGAGAGAGAGAGAGATGATGATGATGATGATGAAACTTTATTTTTCAACGGTAAAAAGTTTTGACAGAAAACAAATCGTCATTTTACAAACTTGCCGTTTCTAACATCTACAGGATAAAAAAGAAGGGAAACTATAAAATATATCATCATCATCATCATCATCATCAGTCCCTTGCCCGAACTGGGCGTTGGGGGGACTGAAAGGCAGCAGCAACAGACAGTGCTCTCCACTGAGTTCTATTTTGGGCGGTTGCAAGCAAGTCTGGCATCTCGAGTTCGGTCCATTCTTTTATGTTTGCGACCCAACTCTTTCTCTGACGACCTCGCCGACGACTTCCTTCGAGAGTGCCTTGGAGGATAGTCTTGGACAAGGTGTTGTGTCGGGTCACGTGGCCAAACCAAGCAAGCTTGCGCCGTTTCACGGTTGCCAGAAGGGGTTCATGTGGGCCCACCAGGGAAGTGACGATGCTCCGTACATATTCGTTGGTTTTGTGCTCGCGGTACGAGATGCGGAGCAACTTCCTCAGGCACTTGTTCTCAAAGGCCTGGATTTTCTTTTCTGAGTCTGCAAGCAGTGTCCAAGTCTCACAGCCGTAGAGTAGAATAGACACTACGAGGGACTTGTAAAGCCTGTACTTGATGGTGAAGCTGATGGAGTTACTTCGCCATATCCTGTCCAGCCTGGCCATTGCGGATGTTGCTGTACCTATCCTGATACGGATCTCTGCTACGCAACTACCGTCTTTGGACAGGGTGGCTCCCAAGTACTTGAAGCTATTGACCTCTTCTAGCTTCTGGCCGTTCATGTGAATGTTGCTGCTGCTGTCGCTTGTGGTGTTGATCATCACTTTGCTTTTATCCGTACTGATCTCCATGCCATAAGACCCTGCGCTACTTGAAAGTTTGTCTGTCAGGTTTTGGAGCTCACTATTGCTGCCTGCCATGAGGTCAATATCGTCTGCGAATCGAAGATTGCACAGGGATCTGCCACCTATAGAGATTGAAGTATGGTGGTCGTGGAGGGTTTCCTGCATGATCTTCTCCAGGAATATGTTGAAAAGGACAGGAGAGAGCAGGCATCCTTGACGGACACCGATCGTCGTCCTGAAGAACTCGCCTGACTGATTGTTAAGTAGAACCGCGCTGCAGGCGTTCTTGTAAAGCGCTTCTATCATTTGGATCAGTCCCTCCTCTATGTTGAACGATCTCATGACTTGCCAGAGTCCGTCGTGCCAGACGCGATCAAATGCTTTCCTGAAATCAATGAAGTTGTGGTAGAGTTCGCGCTGATGCTGCAGATGTTTCTCGATCAGGACGCGGCAGTTGAAAATCTGCTCTACAGTGCTTCTTCCAACTCTGAAGCCAGCCTGTTCTTCTGACAGCAGTTCCTCGGCGAAAGTTTTGAGGCGGTTGAGAATGATTCTAAGCATTACTTTGCTAGGGTGACTTATCAGACTGATAGTTCTGTAGTTCTGGCACTGTTTCATGTTTCCTTTCTTGGGGAGCGGGATCACTAGAGACTGTGTCCATTCTACTGGCCATTTCTTTTGCTCCCAGATCTTTTGACAGAGTGTAGTGAGGACCTTCGTTGTTACTTCTCCTCCATGTTTCAACAGTTCAGCAGGTATGTTGTCTACACCTGGAGACTTTCCTCCCTTCAGGCCGCGTACGGCTGCTTCCACCTCTTCAGCTAACACTGGCAGGTCTTCAGCCTTCCTGGCCCCAGCCTGGTTGTTTTGGAGGATGCTGGTGTCTGGCTCAGCCTTGTAGTTATACAAGTCTCGGCAGTACTCAGTCCATCTGTTTAGTACAGCAGTGTTTTCTGTAAGGAGTTGGCCGCTGCTGTCTTCGATGACTGTGGCTGTTCGCTGTTGAGTCTTGGTGAGGGTCCTTAGCGTTTCATAAGCCTTCTTGCTGTTGCCGTTTGCCATGCCCTCTTCCACGCTACAACACTGGTCTTCAATCCAATCTTCTTTGGCTTCTTTCATCCTCTTCCTGATCTTCTTGTTGACAAGTCTGTACTTGTTTGCTGATGTGAGGTCTTGGCCTCTCTTTTTCTTCCAGGCTCTCCTCTCATCACAGAGATCGAGGATGTCATCGGTGACCCAGGGCTGTTTGCGCTTCCTCTGCTTCCCCAGCACTTCTTCTGCTGTAGAAAGTAACACCTCTTTTATATTTCCAGCAAGGGTGTCTATGTCGCAGTCCAAAGTAGCCAAGGCTGCAAATCTGCCTCCCACCTGGGCTTGGAAGAGCTCTTCTACTTCCGGGTCTTTTAGCTTCTGGAGGTCGAATCTGATGCGAGGGCTCTTGCTATCTCGTTTCAATGCCAGCTTCAACTTGAGGCTAGTAAGGACGAGGTTGTGGTCGCTGCCAATATCAGCGCCAGGAAAGGACCTCGTTTGTGCTTTGTTAACGCTGGATTTGAATCGTCGAGGCAGCAAGATGAAGTCAATCTGGTTATGGACCAGGCCTCCTGGCGATTGCCATGTCACTGTTCTTGACTTCTTGTGTGGATGGAGGGTATTAGCAACGGTGAGACGGTGACTCTGTGCGAACTCTAAAAGTCGCAGGCCTCTGTCGTTTGTTTCTCCAAGGCCAAACTTGCCAGCTGTTCCTGCCCATTGTTGGTAGGCGTCAGGGCCGATCTTTGCATTCCAGTCACCGAGGACAGTCAGAATGTCTTTCTTAGGTGTTTTCTTGATGATGTTGTCCAGTTGTTCGTAAAATTCTTCTAATTCTTCATCATCATGATCTGCTGTTGGAGCGTATACTTGAATGATAGTGATGTTGTGCGGTCGGGCGGAGATGCGGATGGAGATTAGTCTGCTTGACACGGGGGTGCAGCTGATGACAGTTCCAGCCACCTCTTTCCTTACGATAAAAGCTACACCATGTTCGTGCTTGGTTTCTTTTCCGCTGAACCAGATTTTATGGCCTTCATCTGTTGTTGTTTCTCCGAAGCCTGTCCATCGAACTTCTGCAAGTCCTACAATGTCCCAGCGATAGCGCTTCAACTCGTGGGTGAGTTCCTTCACTTTGCCGCACTGGTAGAGTGTGCGAACGTTCCAAGTTCCGATAGTTATTCCTTGCGTGGGCAGCTTGATGGTGGGTTTGGTTCCAGTAACACACTTGTCGCCCCCACCCTACATACAAAACCCAATAGAGAGAAAGAGAGAGAGAGAGAGAGAGAGAGAGAGAGAGAGAGAGAGAGAGAGAGAGAGAGAGAGAGAGAGATTTGTCTTTGCTGTATGAATTCTAATGTACTTAATGATTTTCTGTGTATTGCGTTACTTTGCATTTTTACTCATTTTATATTTTTGTGCGTACGCGTTATGCGTGTACGTATGTCTGGAATACGTGTCCGAGAGCGTGTGTGTATATGTGTGCGTGTGTGTCTAAGTGCGTGCGTGTGCAAGTTTGTGTTTGTGTGTGTGTGTGTGTGTGTGTGTGTGTGTGTGTGTGTGTGTGTGTGTGTGTGTGTGTGTGTGTGTGTGTGAGCGTGCGTGTGCATGCCTATGTGCGGGCGTGCGTGCGTGAGCGAGTGCATGCATGCGTCAGTGTGTGGTATGTGTATGTTTACATGTCTATGTCATTTATGTAGTAGATGTAGCAACGGCAAGTTTGAAAACTGGTCCTGTTACCAATAACTTCTACCGTTGGAAAATAAAGGTTCATTGTTCATTGTTCATTGTTCTCTCTCTCTCTCTCTCTCTCTCTCTCTCTCTCTCTCTCTCTCTCTCTCTCTCTCTGTCTCTCTCTCTCTGTCTCTCTCTCTGTCTCTCTCTCTCTCTCTCTCTCTCTCTCTCTCTCTCTCTCTCTCTCTCTCTGATACATCATAGGACCTCTACTGTTCTGCGTGTTTATAAATCATTTACTATTACATATATCTAGTCCTAATACCGAGTGTGACATGTTAGCTGATGAATCAACTCTTAATCACTCTTCAACATACTCTTCAAGAGATCTCCCAGTGGTGTAGAAACAATGAAATGTAATGCTTGTTAATCCACCCAAAACAAAAATCATGCTTCTCAGAACGAGACAAAAACATCAGCTTCGCCCTCCTCTACTTAATCTATCATTTGATTCTGTTCTAATCGAGCAAGTCAAAGAGCTTAGACTGCTCGGGGTAACTGTTGATGAACAGCTATGCTGGCAACCCCACTTATTACAGCTGGCCTAGCTGGGGAAAACTCTAGCCAAAACAATATTCCTATTCTCAAAACTTAAGTCTATTATTAACCTCAAAACACGCAAATAGTTTTTAAATTCTTATATAAAGCCACACATTGACCAAGCCTCGACTGTTTGGGACAGCTGCAGCGAGGTTAACCTTAAGAGGATTACCTCGCTGTATAAACGCGCAGTTAAACTGATTAATCCTATCCCCCGTTTAACCTCTGATGAGAGGCTTGAGGCAACCGGGCTCCTTCCATTAAAGAAACACCTTTTGACCAACAAGTGCGTGCTGATGCAGAAAGCCCTGAACGGGAAAACCCCCTTCTACTTGTCGAAGCTATTTAGTCAAGGCACAAAGGTTTACAGCACTTCCTGGAACAGTCTCGCCATTGAGAGACCCCGCATTGATCTATTTAAATCTAGCCTTTAGTATTCGGGTGCATATCTGTGGAACTCACTTCCTTCACATTTGCAGCTAACTAAAAGCCTGCCTTTGTTTAGGAAGAGAGTTTTGTGTACATGTCAAAGGCCAAAAATTTCTTTTACATGGTCTTTTTTATATTTAAATTTCCATGCACCGAGTGGCTGGAACAGTGGGATATGTGATACGCCCCCTTTCGGGAGGGAGGGGGGGGGGGCTTCCATTTGCATTGCTTCCAGTCACTTTCTTAGCGCACCCCCTCTTTCCTATCTCTTATTTTGTGCTTTGGCCACAGTAGATCTATGATCACTGGTCGATCATGCACACTTCTCTCCCCTGACAGTGCTTTTACCTACTTTACTTTGTAACCTTCCTAAAATATTGGCACTGGCAGTCTCCCCTTTTTTTTTCATTTATTACTACAATATCGACTGCAACCCCTTCCCCCCTTTTGGTAGGTTCTCTTTTAGGGTGCATGGAAATTTGGCTCTAGGTGGTGGCATGGAATGTATGCCCCTGCAGACACCACAGTAAAATGTGGTTGTCATTGCAGGTAGGCAGAAACTCCTGCCTTCCTCCGGTATTGCCGATGGTGTGCTGAAGAGGTCGCCAAGACCGAAACAGCTGTCCACACCGGCTAAATATCTGGACCCACCATGGGGGACCTAGATTTAAATTTCCATGCACCGAATTGCTGGAACATTGGGATATGTGATATGCCCCCCTTTGGGGGGGGGGGGTGGCTTACATATGCATTGCATCCAGTCACTTTCTTAGCGCACCCCCTCTTTCCTATCTTTTATTTTGTGTGTGTGCTTTGGTCACAGTAGATCTATGATCACTGGTCGAGCATGCACACTTCTCTCCCCTGACAGTGCTTTCACCTACTTTACTTTGTAACCTTTCTTTTTTATAGTTTATTTACCTTAGTTTGTTTATTTTACTCTTCGCACATCTAACTGCACTGTGACGCCCTCGGCAATATCAGCATTGTGTGTGTGTACGCGCGCGCGCGCTTACGCGTGAGTGCGTACGTGCTTGTGTGGGTGTGGGTGGGCGTGTGTGCATGTATGTATGTGTACTGGGCGTTTAACTGATTTTGCTTTGTTTACAAACGAATTTTTTTTATCAATGTCTGTATATGTCATTTGTCTGTATTGAATTGTTGTTTTATGTTCAATCCGTAGTTTAACAAGGACAGATATGAAAAGTGTGTATTCAAAAGACCATAAATCTTCGAGTTCGACTTATTTGGAAACACATTCAACGGAGCCGTTTTAAGCTATTATTTTTGTCATAGAATAAGCAGCTTTGGCCACTGCGGAAAACAAATGGTGCGATTTATCTCAATTTGGAAATGAAAAAACACGCTCGACTTTTCCGAAGTATAATTACGCCAAACTAGACAGTTCGATTTAACTGATCCATTTTGAGTAAAATATTAGTCATAGAAAGAGCTGCTTTGGCCGCGAGAAAATTGTTTGACTTTGTAGAAGTTTAATTAAACAAAATTGGACTGTTTTAGAAATACGCTGTAAAATTACTCCTTATAAAAAATGCAGCTTTGGAAAGGGGAAAGTATTATGGTTCCACTTATGCCTGTTTTGACCTATCCGTCTTTGACTTAGATGTATAGAACTGCATTTTTAAAAAGTTTGTTCGACTTAACCGACTTTTCAGTGCAGACACACTTCGACTTATCTGAAGTTCGACTTAAGCGAGTTCAAGTTATCTGTTGTAAAATTAGTCACAAAAACAACAGCTCTTGCCGGGACATTTTTTTTTAATTTATTATTATTATTATTATTATTATTATTATTATTATTATTATTATTATTATTATTATTATTATTATTATTATTAATATATTATTATAATAATAATAATTATTATTATTATTATTGTTCGACTTCAGCGTTCGACTTAAGCGTATGGGACTGTATTAGCTGATTTATATGTTTGATTGTTTGTTGTTGTTTTTTATTCGTCCACAAAATGTAACAAAATCGAGAAAATTGCCTCAGATATATACGGTGGTGTTCGCTTAACAAGCAGGGCGTCAAACAGCTCCATTGCGGATACACTATATACGCGCAACAGTTAGTGTGGAAATTTTATGGTCTTTTGTTGCCCGCGTTGTCTTCCAAGTTGTAACGCACGCAGACTTGCCCCCATTCGCACGTACAGACTCTCGCACAACAGACGCATACACCGCCACTAACTCAGACGGGCGCATTCACGCGGTAAAACACAACTCACGGGCTTTCTTTCTAACGGAACTTTTATACACAATAAATAGAGAAAATTCTTAAAAAACTATCAAGCTATTTACACTACACCTTCCCCACTACCAGCATCCAAACATCACATACACATACACAAAATCAATGCCAGGCTAGGTAGTAGTCTCTCACACTCCAACCTGTTTGGTGTTCTCGCCTGGTTACCTTCAGTCCTTTCACGCCTAGGCGTGCAAGTCCTTCGTACGCTCCCGAGTCGTCCTGTCTCTCGTACCGTGGACGTCCTCGTTACTCGTACCGTATCTTCGCTGTGACCCAAGTGTCTCGGCACCGGTCGCTCACTCCCCGAGTGAAGAGATGGAGAGATGACCTCTCATTAGGTCCCTGGTGACTGACGTCTCGGCGTCCGTCGCTCCAACATCCGACAAGCACTCTGAACAGTAATAAAGTCCTAAAACGTAACACTTGCTAAACACACACACACATATTGGATAATATGAGATACATTACGTAACCTGGCTGATACAAATAACTCACACGTTCATTCACACACACACACACGTGCTCCATAACCCGACTACTTTCGTAACACCCCATAACTCTGTCACTACCTTGAAACAGACTATAACCTAACACTCTCACTATAAATTATCCCATACGCTGGAAAAGACTATACTTAACCACGTACTACCTTCACAACGACTTAGACATACACCCCTCACACTCATTTAGTTATCCATCTCGGTAAATAACTCTATACAACAACACCGGTTACCTCACTAAATTCCAAACCAACATATCTGAACCACCCAGACAACGCTCTATAACCAAATTACTCTTACCAACGCATACCGTCTTTAACTAAGCAACTATCAATAATACATATAAAAAACATATCTGAATTCTAGGTTTCAGAGTCTTGGAATACGGGCTAAGATATCTCACACACGTCTGTACCCACTGACAGTAAAACCCGTACTAACGTTTCTACAGCTCTGCCAGACTAAGCTCTCGCCTACAACTCACTAAAACTCCCCGTGTTAAACGTTCCCTAAAGATTCCACGTGGGCCACGTGCCTCACGGAAAAGTTGTCACAAAACAAACTGCTAACAAAACTGTACCGTATTAACCCTACTGTGTGAACCCTATGCGTGGGCATAAAGTTTCATCACACAAGTGAACTGCTTCATGGCGGGCTAGGCGGAGCAGGGGTCAGTTGCATGAGTCAGCTTAGTCCTGCGCCAGCCACTATGTAAGGCGCTCCGCGATTGCGGAGCGCCTTGCTTAGTGGCTGGCGCAGGACTATGCTGACTCATGCAACTCGCCCCTGGTCCCTTCACGCGCTTTGCTGTAATCACAAATTACGCGTCTGAAACCAATACTGACTGACATTCTCTTGACAAACACAAATGTAAATGGGGCCAGAATAAGCATACATAACACAAGACTAATAAGAGGCAAAAATCCTCATGAGTCCCAGCGACTACGGGGGCTGATGAGGGTTTCTGTCTCTTGCAGCTGGGTGACATTCCGCCTTGCCCCGGTAATCTTCGGTTTGAAACGAATTGATACAAGATTAACTTATTCTACCCCAACACCGAAATCCCCAAATTTTGCCGTTGTCCTCTGAAGACTGCATTGCATTGCAGTACGCAGGTCGACCATGATAGTTCAAGGGTGATGCCTGAATAGCTTGGTGCCCATAGGTGCCAAGCTATTCTGGCATCACCCTTGACCTATCATGGTCGATCCTTATCTTGCTGTGTTGTGTCTGCGGTAGAATGAGTTAAATGAGACAAAGAATATAATAGAAATAACGTCTTTTACATAACAGGTTTATTTCTTAGCTTTAATTCCTTCACTGCCGAGAAAACGTAAACACGGTTCAACTGTAAGAGGCATAGACTCTTATGATCCCCTGCGAATGCGGGGACTCATAACGATCGATGTCTCTTGCTGAACCAATTTGTATCCGTGTACCGCAGACGGTGATGCCTTTTATCGTCGTTGAATAAACAACGATTTCGGAAACAAAATGTACTTCCATTGGCAGGGAAGAGTTTCAAGGGACCTGGTCTAAGCAATAAAAGACCTAACAGTATGCAAAATCTTCTCTTACCTTTAAAAATTATTTTTATTTGTAAATGTTTTCATTATGTCGCAAAATGAAGGCATTATTACTCTTCTTCCCCATTGTACGAAGAAGCGTTCTTCCGTACGAGGAGTGGTAGAAACCCGTTACGTGTACCTATTCACACGAATTGTGAACAGGATCAATGAATTGTAAATAGAAGGGTGGACCAGCTCTTGATCAGGCTAGACAACATTGATAGCCAACTATATTGGCAAATTTTAGCAATCGATGCCTGCCATGGAGCAGATATTAATGCAAGAAACGCACCTTATCTCCTCAAGCCGTATCAAAGGACAGTACATATAAATTTTTATTTGTTTGTTTTTTCAATCATTGACTAGATATGTTATATACCGTTTCGCCGCCCTAATGTGTTCACGAACCACCAAGCGTCGCTGACACTGCATACTTTAATTATTTAGCGACAGTCGACTTTTCTCAAGTTTCACTTATGACACTTGTTTGTGGTCTCCTTGAAATGATTGCAGGGATAGTCGTGAAGGTCCAAGTTCGGGAGAGTGCATTTCAGTAGGGGCCCATAGGGTCAAACTCGTGGATGAAAGCTGGGCTCCCTGGGGCTGGTTTGACGAAGACTGCTCCTTCACTGTCACCGTTTATCGTAAGTTGTTTACACTATGCGCGCACGTGTGTGTGCGTGTGTGTGTGTGTGTGTGTGTGTGTGTGTGTGTGTGTGTGTGTGTGTGTGTGCGAGTGGTTTGTGTGTGTGTGTGTGTGTGTGTGTGTGTGTGCGTGCGTGCGTTCGTGTGTGTGTGTATGTGTGCGCGTGTGTGGTTTGTGTGCGCGTGTGGTTTGTGTGTGTGTGGTTTCTGTGTGTGTGTGTGAGCGTGCCTGCGTTCGTGTGTGTATTAGTGTGTGTGCGTGTGTGTGTGTGTGTGTGTGTGCGTGCGTGCGTGATTTTGTGTATTAGTGTGTGTGCGTGCGTGCGTGCGCGCGCGCGCGCGTGTGTGTGTGTGTGTGTGTGTGTGTGTGTGTGTGTGTGGTGTGTGTACAATACTGATTTTTTCGATGAATTTGAGGTTTCCTACCGTTTATATTTTTTCTTTTTTTTTCTGAGAGTTAGAACAATTTTCAGGTTTTAAGCGTAGTTGAGTCTTTACTGTTTATCAAATACCAGTTAAAGACATTTGCTCCAGGCAATAAACGGCTAATAGTTCACAATATCCTCATTACAAATATTCTCAGAATGTGTTAATGCTAGACAAAGGGCTGACTAATGGAGTTATTTCGTAAAATGAGAGACTATTACTGTTTTCTTTTATAGGACAGTATTCACGTTGCGCTCCAGGAGTGCTCCTATATTCTCACATGTGTTGTGAAAAGCAGGGTAGCAAAGTCTTAGTTGAGGCAAACAACATTGATAGCATGTTGGTGCTGTAACAATGTGTTTGATAAATTATTGCTTTTCTTTTTGCATTATGGCGTGATCAATCTGTGAGTATATGTCTACACATTTTGAGTGTGCCTGAAAGGGGAATTTTTAAACTAACTTTCCTCCTATCTTCTTGAATAAATACTTATTTCGAGTTTCTTTTTATATCGAAAACATTTCCAAGGGACGGAGATATTAACTCATTCAGCCCAGCGCACGTATTTCCCCAAATTTTGGAGGCTTCATCTAATGACTATGCACCAGTTGCAGAAGATGGCTCGACCATGATAATTCAAGGGCAGTGCCAGATTAGCTTGGCGCCGACAGGTGCCAAGCTAATCTGCCACTACCCTTGAATTATCATGGTCGACTAATCTCTTGCTGTAGTGCATCAGGGCTGAATGGGTTAAAATGTGGCTTTCATTTGTTTCAGTGAACTTAGCGGGCTGAAAGTTAGAACGGTATGGCTATGGATAATAGAGAGGAACAAATTAGCTAAGATGTTAACTGAGAGCAAGTAAGATTCCAGTTAACTTATATAAAAAGATGCATCCCTATTGTCAAAAACTACCCACTTTGCTGAACACAAACATTCAAACAATGTAGCACAATCCCAAGATCAGCAAATTCCACACATTTGTGGCTCTCGTGCGAAGCAAAAGTGAGTCTATGTTATGGGCCAGCGGTCGTCCGTCAGTCGTCCGTCCGGCGTCCGCCGTCGTCCGTGGTAAACTTTAACGTTGGCACATTCTTGGTGACTATTTAAGCCACAGTCTTCAAACATGGCCCAAGGATACTCTCGCAAAGATCAAGGTCTCAGGGGATGAGGAAATAGGTCCAAAATGGCCATATTTTGACAAAATTAGTTTTGTTCTCAAATACTACTCTCAACTGCAAACCCAAACAGGGCCGGATCAGTTACCTCAAGGGGGGGGGAGTGAGGGGGGGGGGGCGGGGGGGGAATGCAAACGTGTGTGTGTGGAAACTCACCCAAACATCAAACATGAAGATGGGGGGCAGGGGGGGGCAAACACCCCAGAAAGGACCTTTGTTATAGCATTTTAAAGAATTTGGGGTCTGGAGGGGTGTGGTGGTGGAGGGGGGTGTTCCGCCCCCCCCCCCCCCCCCCACCACCACCACAACCAAATCCCCCATGATCGCCCCTGCCAAACTTGGTACAAATATGCCAGGTGGTAAGACCTTCCTATGCATACTAATTTGGATAACCCATGGGAAATGTCAAGGGTCACAAGAGATCACTAAATAGGTCACAATAGCTATTTCTTGACGAAATTTGTTTTCTCGAATACTGTTTACAGCTTCAAGCCCAAACTTGGTCCAGAGATATCTGATGGTAAGACCTTCATATGCATGCTAATTTGGATGACCCCTCAGAAAGGTCAAGGGTCACAAGAGATCAGCAAATGATGTAAAACAAAAGTAGAATTTTAACTTTTATCAGCACTTTAACAAGACGTTTCAAATTAATCTGGCAGAAAGGAAGCTGATAAGACCCTTCTATGCATACTATTTTGGTTCACTACTCGCAAAAGTCAAGGGTCACGGGAGATTGGCAGAAGTGTGAAAAACGCACACATTTTGAGAAAACATGAATTTCGCAAGTACAAAAGCCAACCCTTTACTTGCGTTAGAACTGGATCATTCATGCGACTGAGCCTTTTAAGGGCTTTTCCACTCTTGTTTAACATTAGAGGTGAAAGAAAATATGCAAAGATGAATAGGAGGTGATTTTTGTAGTTCTACAGAGTCTACCCAAGTCTATCACTTTATAAATGTTCTTAGTATGTCTCAACTCCTTTACCGCCGCATCTCACAGCAAACAGCTTCAACAGCCACTTCGTCTCCGTAGCAGAATCATTAATCCCGCCGGGAACTGAGTCGCATGACTATGTATGCCCGGACAACTTAGTCGATTTCTGCAAGCAGAGAACTGCCGGCACAAAACCTTTCATCATACCCACTATAGCGGTCCATGAAGTTGGTAAATTAATTACATCCTTGGAAAATAAAAAATCATCAGGACTGGATGAGATTAGTGCGAAAATACTCAAGATATCCCTCCCATACATTGTAGAGAGTATCACTTATATCTACAACCTCTGTATTAATTTTAATTGTTTTCCAGACGCATTTAAAGACGCGAAAGTAATACCTCTACCTAAATCTAAAGATCTTAGTGAAATTAATAATTTTAGGCCCATATCACTTCTACCTGTTCTGTCCAAGCCCTTAGAACGGCATATTCACAAGCATCTATCTATATACCTGGAAAGCCGAAAATTAATCTATTCATTGCAGTCGGGCTTCAGATCAGAACACTCATGTCACACTGCGCTGATACGGATGATAGACACCTGGTTATCTTCCATCAACGACTCAAAACTTACAGGAGTCATGTTTCTGGATTTTCGTAAAGCCTTTGATCTAGTAAACCACGAAATACTGATCAAGAAAGTATCCATGTACACCAACAACTCGGCGTCGTTTCTCAAATCCTACCTCGAAGGTAGAAAACAAAAGGTATTACTAAATGGCTCATACTCGAATCAAGGTTTAGTGAAGCATGGCGTACCACAGGGCTCTATTCTTGGTCCCCTTCTATTCTGCTTGTTCATAAATGATCTTCCTCTTGCGATAAAAAATGAAAGCGTTACATGTGATATGTTTGCAGATGATGCTGCTGTACACACGCCAGATAAGGATATATCAAACATCAATTCACGACTGCAAAACACACTGCAACATATTGATGAATGGTGCAGTCATAATATTATGATTTTAAACCCGGTAAAAACGGAGAGCATGGTAATTAGCACTCGCCAAAAACACCAGCTTGGCTCTCTCTCACTCAGTCTGTCCCTCCAAGGCAAACCCATCAGCCAAGTTACTAACCATCGCCTGCTAGGAGTCACGGTGGACAACCAGCTTAGGTGGCAGCTACACATCAGTAACGTTTGTAAAATTGTCTCCAGAAATCTGTACATCTTAGCAAAACTTAAACACATTACTGATATGGAGACACGTCAACTGTTCTTCAATGCCCATATTAGATCGCATATAGACTATGCTTCTACTGTGTGGGATGGTTCGAGAGATGTCAATTTGAAAAGATTGAACTCTCTACATCGGAGAGCTGCCAAACTAATACTCCCTGATCCCAGCTTAACTACTGACCAAAAATTGGCAGCCTTAAAAATTCTGCCCCTGAAAGATCATCTAATTTACAATAAGGGAATGGTTATGTTCAAGGCATTAAACGATAAGCTACCCCGATATATCACATCGCTATTTACCGTCCAGTCATCAACATACTCCAGATCAAGAAAATCCCTTATTGTGCCGCGACCTAGAATTGATCTCTATAAAACGAGTTTGACGTTCTCTGGCTCTAGTCTTTGGAATGCCTTGCCTAGAAACGTCACGACATCAGCTACTTTCTCCTCGTTTAAAGTCAGTCTCAACAAGTACTTATTTTTGTCAGCAGCATCCCCGTGACTGTGCACATATTGAAAAATACTATTTCTCATTAGATCATTAATTGCGTGTATCACAGGTTTCGACTGATGACTCATATTTATTCGGTACAGCTTGTATGTAGCCAGCTACTCATATGACTGACTAGCTTAAGCCGCGTAAGCGTGTGTGTGCACGTGTGTGCGGTGTGCGTGTGCGCACGTGTATATTAGAGATAGAGAGTGGCGTGCTCAAATGTGCATGCGTTATGTATGCGTATTAGGTTGTGTGTATTCCTATTATATTATTTTAATTAAACCTCACAACATGTCATTATGCCCGACCAGTAAAGTTGGTAATTCCTATGTCACTTCCCCCCAACATTATTTTTACTTTTTTAATTTTTTTTTTTTTTTTTTTTTTTTTTTTTGGTTTAAATTCTTGGCTTGTGCTGTGTCATGTCATTTTTTTTTCCTTCTTAGTAGTAGAAAACAATTAGTACGATAGTAACTCTGTAATCAGTAGATTAGCAACGGCAAGTTCGAAAAATGGTTGTTACTACCAAAACTTTTACCGTTGTCAAATAAAGGATCATTGTCATTGTCATTGTCATTGTCGTAATTATGCTAAACGAAAGGAATAATTAAACTTCGAATGTCGCAATTTAATCCATTTAACTCCACGGCTGCATGTCTGAAAGTTTGGAGGTGTCGCCTACCGACCATGTACCAGTTTCAGGAGACATATTTACCATGATAATTCAAGGGTTGTGCCAGAATAGCTTGGCGCCTGGTGGCGCCAAGCTAGTCTGGCGCTACCCTTGAATTATCATGGTCAATCAGGGACATGGACAAAAGGTAGTGTCAGCAAGAGGTATACATCCTCATGAGCCTCCGCAACTCTTGCAGGTGGATGATGTTCACTATTTCTCGGCAGGGAAGGGCTTAGCATTTTTGGGTTCACGCGGTATAGCAATTTAGTGTAATAGGGCGCACTGGTGTAATGATGACAGCGTCATTACATTTATTACACTAAACTAATACACGCATATGCCTCAATGTATCTCTTTGTGCAACATTATTGTAAGCCAAGAATATTTATGTAGGAGATATTGCGACCTGTTAGACCTTCACTGCTTGGAGAAGGTCGCTTTAAAAACGAGTAAGCAATATTTTTTTAAAAAATTAATTACGTTAATAAGTTTATGTTTCTGCACAATGCAATGTTGTATAACTGCAATTCATAGAGGTATACACATCTATTTAGATCCTTCTCTACAAAGCGTCATGGCTTTATCAGACATAAAGACATGTTTATCAATCGTAATGTCGGACTCCTAAATCACAATAGCGTATATACTGCTCAGTTTTTACTCAACTCTAGTCTTACCTGCTCAAATCTTGGCGGAATTTTCGTACGCGCATCATGACCAGACAGAGGGAGCCCAGAGGGAGGAGGAAAATTGGCATAAGAGCCACCTCAACATCGTGTGCTAGTGTAGTCACTTCCGCACCACAATTTGATGTTGGCTCCACGCAAATCGCATGAGTAAAATAGGCATGGAAGCGGAGGGGGTTGGGGGGGGGGTTGGGGGGGGTGGGGGGGGGAGGGAGGCTGGCTCAAACTCGCTGCTAAAAATTGCTGAAGGGTCGTCCTCTGATAGTGTATACACGAGCGTCATGCCGTCAGAAGTGGTGATTTCTGTGCAACTGACTGCGGCGTTTGAAAATTGTCTTAAAGAAAGTAAATCTGTCCGTTATCTTTTTCATTTGAAAACAGTTGTTTCCAATCAAAACAGTTGTTCTGTTCGGCTGTTCCATATACTTACCTAGTATTTTACTTTTACAAAAGAGAAAAATACTCTCTTCAAATTTTTGTTCATTTCTTTTTCTGTTGTGAATGGAAGTTTTGTCACTATACAAATGACAAAGATTCCTTTAGAAAACAAAATCTCTTTCCAGTGATTTGTTTTTCATGAAAAGTCTACTTTTTCTTTGAAGTTATATCAGACTCTTAAAGTCAGATATCATTTTGATCAGTACTAATGTTATTCAATCCATTTCATGCATATGTATCAAATGAACATTATGTATATACATATTATGCTCAAATAATATTATCGCTGCCTTCTCTTCCCACTGGCATCAGCGAACGATTGATGAAGCTCCCTTTACCCATCTCCCACACCCGACATGTCACTATCATCAGCGCCTATCCTCCGACACTCACCAACGCAGATGACGACAAGGAGGCGTTCTATGAGAGCCTCGACTCCCTCCTGGTTCACTCCTGCAAGTGACAAACTCATCGTGCTTGGTGACTTCAATGCTCGAGTTGGGCGCGAATGTGACTGTTGGGAAGGAGTGATGGGCCCACACGGGCTGGGCAAGATGAACAGCAATGGCCTGCTGCTGCTGACATTGTGCGCTGAGAATGCACTCGCCATCCCCAACACCCTCTTCAGGCTGGCTAGTAAGTACAAGACAAGATGGATGCATCCCAGATCCAAGCATTGGCATCTCATAGACTATGTCATTGTCCGCCAGCGGGATACTCGTGATGTCAGAATCACCAGAGCCATGTGAGGATGGTACGGTCTGTCCTCAACCTGCACATTGCACCAGCAAACAGGAAGAGGCCGAAGCTCACCCAACCTTCATTCAACCTGGCCAAGCTGAAGTGCCCGGACGTCAAGGAAAACTTCCAGTCCCACCTAGATGACATGCTAACTGCCCATGGACCGCTGACTGGCAACCCAACTGAAATGTGGAACCAGTTCAAGGGGATGGTGACGGAGTCTGCCAAAGACGTGCTTGGACCCAAGCAGAGGGTACGCCCATATTGGTTCGATGAGAACAATGAAGAGATCAACAAGCTACTGGAGCAAAAGCGCAGTGCCTTCATCGAGTGGCAGAACGACATCAACTCCTTGTCCAAGAAAGACCGCTTCAAACACCTCCAGAGGAAAGCCCAAAGAGAGCTCCGCAACATGCAGGACGCCTGGTGGGATAGCAAAGCAAAAGAACTTGAACACTTTGCTGAATCCAGGAACTCCAAGGAATTTTTCAGTTCTATGAAAGCTGTCTACGGCCCTGGCAGACCCAACACAACACCTCTCTTTTCCTCCGACGGCTTCACCTTGCTAAAGGACAAAGGCAGCACCACTGAGTGCTGGAGAGAACACTTCTCAAATCTGCTGAACCTGCCTTCCACTGTCGATCCCGTGGCCCTGGACATGATTCCCCAGAAGCCGACACTGGATGACCTTGACCTCCCGCCAACCCTGGACGAGGTCAAGAAAGCGATCAGCCAGACTAGCTCCGGCAAGGCTGCAGGCATGGACGGCATCCCCGCAGAGCTCTTCAAAGCAGCTGGACCTGAGACTCTTGATGCCTTCCTCAACATTCTGACATGCATCTTGGCAGAGGAGAACATGCCACAGGAATTTAGAGATGCTACAATCGTCTCCCTGTTCAAGAACAAGGGCAGCAAAGCAGACTGTGCCAATTACCGAGGGATCTCACTCTTGTCCATTGCTGGCAAGATCCTTGCGAGAATCATCCTCAACCGCCTGATCAGCTCTGTATCTGAGGAAGCACTCCCAGAGGCTCAGTGTGGCTTCAGACCCGGCCGCAGCACAGTCGACATGGTCTTCTCTGTGAGACAGGTCCAGGAGAAATGCATTGAGCAGCACATGGACCTCTACGCTGTCTTTATAGATCTGACCAAAGCATTCGAACAGAGAAGCGCTTTGGGTCATCCTCGCAAAGCTCGGATGCCCCAGGAAGTTCACCAACATCATCCACCTCTTCCATGATGGAATGGTAGGAGTTGTCCAGTCAAACGGCGACACATCCGCACCCTTCGACATTTACAACGGTGTGACAGAAGGTTGTGTTCTTGCCTCCGTGATGTTCAACCTGTTCTTCACGTGTGTCCTGACCCATGCAGTACGCGACCTTCAGAAGGGAGTGTACCTGAAATACAGACTAGACGGTTCTCTCTTCGACCTCCGTCGACTGAATGCCAGGACCAAGACCATC
Source organism: Semisulcospira habei (assembly GCA_036245525.1). Classification (NCBI taxonomy): domain Eukaryota; kingdom Metazoa; phylum Mollusca; class Gastropoda; family Semisulcospiridae; genus Semisulcospira; species Semisulcospira habei. The sequence continues at coordinate 228,680,466 of BTPG01000001.1, read as the reverse complement.
GAGAGACTGATCCTTGAGGCGCTGTTTGCCGATGACTGTGCGCTGATGGCGCACACGGAATCTTATCTCCAGACCATCGTCAACAGGTTCTCGGAAGACTCTCGACTGTTTGGCCTCACCATCAGTCTCAACAAGACCGAGGTCCTGCACCAACCAGCCCCAGGCACAAGATCCCCCCCCCAAAAAAAAAAGTGTATATTGAAGGCATCGAGCTGAAGACTGTCGACCAGTTCAGGTACCTTGGGAGCATCATCTTTTCTGACGGTACTATCGACAAGGAAATCGCAGCTCGCATCAGCAAAGCCAGCCAAGCCCTGGGTCGCCTGCGCACTCGTGTGTTGAATAACAACAACGTCAAGCTCTCCACCAAGATCAAAGTCTACAAGGCAGTAGTCCTCCTCAGCCTCCTCTACAGCTGTGAGTCATGGATGCTGTACAGAAAGCACCTCTAGCAGCTTGAACGTTTCCATGTGAGATCCCTGCGCTCACTCATGGGCATTAAATGGCAAGACAAGGTGACAAACCTGGAAGTCCTGGACAGGTCATGTCATACGCATGGATGATTCTCGCATGCCACGTCAACTCCTGTATGGTGCACTCTCAAAAGGCCACAGGAAGCAAGGACGGTCAAAGAAACGCTTCAAAGACTGCATAAGAGACAGCCTCAAGTACTGCGTCTTCCCGGTAAAGGAACTTGAAGCACAAGCACAAGACAGATCCGGCTGGCGTGCCGCCACCAGGAAAGCCTACACGCTCTTTGAACACAATCGGCGCGAACGGATCACCAGTGCCAGAGCTCACAGAAAGACAGCGTCGACTTTCCCCACAGCTACGTTCCAGTGCCACATTACCCTCGCAGGTGTGGCTCCAGGATTGGCTTGGTCAGCCACACCCGCACCCACAAACAGAAGTCATGCAAAATGACATCATCGATTTCGATGGTCTACCCATTATCAAATGAACATTATGTATATACATATTATGCCCAAATAATATATATATATATATATATATATATATATATATATATATATATATATATATATATATATATATATATATATATATATATATATATATATATATATATATATATATATATATATATATATATATTGCCGCTTTTTGGCTGCCGTGCGGTGCAAAAGTGAGTATGTCCTCGGCCATTGGTCGTCCGTTTGTTCGCCATTGTCCGTCGTCTGTCGTCCGTCCGCCGTCTTCCGTGGTAAACTGAACTGAACACCTATCTATCCATACTAATTTGGATGACCCCTCAAAAAGGTCAAGAGTCACAAGAGGTCGGCAAATGCATGTAAAATGCCAATTTTTGATAAAATTGTAGTTCTTATCAACACTTTTGTAAAGTCTTCAATCAAATTTTGTTCAAAGGTAGCTGATGATAAGACCTTCATATTAGTCCGTGAGCCAAGCTCAAAACTGGTATCATTTAGGCGGGCAAATACTCATATAGGTTTTTTGATATGTTTAATGTCCTTAGGGATATAAAAATAACGGGAGACTTCCGGATCGAGTAGCGTTTGGTCTGTTTACACATGATCTTTAATCTCACCCTTCGCTGTACAGACATCATTTTCAAGTCCTGCATCGTATTTTATCAAAGACAAAAATATAAATATGTTGATTCTAGTTCAGATTTATTATTGTAATATCATGTACAGGTATTCATGAATCTAAAAATATGTTTAAGACTAAGTTTAGATTTCATATCCTGTTGGTGAACTCCCGCCCCCTCCCCCAACCCCTCAAAATGCTGAAACTCGCCACAAAATGTAGCATTACTTTCCTCACTGAGCTTACACTTTTGCTTGTATTTTGATGTTTTGGGGCCTGATATGTGGAAACACATTGTTTCTACCTAGAACACCATGTGTTTTTGTCTGTCTGTCTATCTGTCCGTCCAATTGTCCGTCACTCTTTGTTTTTCCGCTATGTAGTTATAGTAAATACCAAAAAATAAAATTTCTTAAAAACTAACTATACACGTCATTAACTTCATACTTGGCACAAGATTAGTTGGCTGTAGTGCAATTGTACACAAGTACTTTGTGATGACCTTGTGTGAAGGTCAAGTTCCCATATTCCGATTAAAGATACAAAATTGTCATTTTACACCAAAATCCGCACCCTCTCGCACACTATGGCAAGATCTGAGCACACATTTGACACAGTTGTACCTTATAATCTGCGTTCCTATAAACACATTAACCTAGAACTTTACAGCAGATTCGAAATAAAATTTATGCAAAAGAATAATCAGGTAAAATTCCAATGAACGTTCAGCTGTCTTTTCTTCCCTTCATATCAAATAACCTCTCCTTCTGCTTCCAAGTTACATCTATAAGATAACGGACACACACTATGCATTAATCATGTACTACTATTTCTTAATTCAAATTTCATTGTGTTCATGGAATAAATTGTGCAAAATATGTGATAAATTAGTCACTCTAAATAATCGACTTTACATGGGCACACAGGAGCAATTCAACAAGCAATACAAATCACCAAACACCTACAAAGATTAAGGCTTAAATCTCTGCCCAAAATGTTCTGGGCAAATTTAATAAAGTAGATAAAACAAAATAAATGCCATGCGTGTTTTAGGAACAAAATGAGTCTCTGTCCTCTGCCCTTTCCACTTTCAAGACGTTCCTGTAACATGCAGCCTGTAAGTCTTTTTACACCAGCAATAGCAGAAGTGCTTAAAGTGCTAGTTTTCAGCTAGTCAGTTAACAATCAAAATCATCTTTATCATCGGCATCGTCTTTATCATTTTCTGCGGCTGTTCCTCACGATCTTCCTCTCAGTTTTGATTCTCACAGTTCTGAAGCTGCACGTGTCTACATTTCAGAGCATTCTTTACACAGATGCACCCTGGCATTGTCCATAATCTGACACACATCCACGCTAGAAGCTTAAGAACCGCTTCAGATGATAGTATGGCATCCATCCAGTCATCAGCCTGGACGTTTTTGTCTTTTATTTCCATCTCCCATCCATGCTTGATGGGATCAGGAGCTTCAAGGTAATTTTCGAGGCTTCCGTTTCAAAGCGATTCATGGCGGTTGGCTCACTAGGCATGTCCAGGACGCAGTGTCGACAGGATGAGAGCTGATGTGGTCCCACTTCTGCATGACTCTGGCTACGACACAGACTGCAGGAGGTACACCAAAATTTAACCTCAGGGCAGGGACAGTGGGTAGGTTCTGCCTTAAGCTGATTCCAGATGTGAAACTGCCGGGCATGATCTATTATTTGAAGCAGAACGGGCAGCACCATTCAGACCTACAGGAGTCAAAATTCAAAAGATAAAAGAACTGTCTCTTCAGTGGATAAAATCTCATCAAGCTGGTTGAATCTCTGCGAATGTAACGTTGTCCTAATCAGCATTTCAACAGGCACAACTGCTCCAGCTGATGTTGCTGGAGATATCTAAAACGCTCTATAGTAAGAGAAAGTGCATAAGTAGCTTTAAAGAAAGAACGCCTGACGTTAAGGTCTCCAACAACGAGCCATGTATATATCTCCGTTGAAGACCTTTGGAACTGTGCTGGAAAAGAAACAACCATTTGCACTGGAGGAATGTCTGTCATTTGGAAAGCTAACAGGTCGCTATTTAGGGCACATCAAAGGCCAGTGTAGAAATCTGAGCTTGAGATATTACTTTCTCATACCCTTGGACCACTTTCATGGGCTCTTCTTTCTGTCGATGGTCGCCTGAGAAAAAGCAAAAGCGCTGTTCGGACACATAAATACAGGGTATGTAGACATGACGACGCCTGTGCACGTAGCGGGAGTAAGGACTACGTCTCGTACGACCTACTAGGTTGCAATGTTTGCTTGTATCAGACAAAATGTAAGTACGTATTGTTTATTTTAAGCATCCGCTAGTTGCAAATAGATTGGCGCACATGTAGCTCTTTGCAGAGGTAAAACATTTGGCCGCAAACTGTCATACGGTCAGCATATTTGGCCTGGTGTTTCGCTGCCTTGACGGTGTTGTCGAAAGCCTCCTGGTGGTTCTGTTTCAGCACCTCAACATGCTGACGAACCCAGTGCGTGGCAGTCAGAACAGAAGTCATTGGGGTTTCCAACACCACGTCGTGGGTAGCCGATTCTCTCGACCGAAGAGTAGCCGGTAGGGGGTAAACCCAGTGGTGGCATGGGGCGTAGAATTGTAGACCGTCACCAGGTCTCGCAGATGGTTCGGCCACCGGTGCTGTTCCTCTTTTGAAAGGCTGCACAGGAGTAGGAGCATCGTTCGGTTGAAGCGTTCGCACTGACCGTCACCTTGAGGGCGGTACGGTGTAGTGAGGCTTTTCTTGACACCATAAGGGTCGAGCAGCTCTGCCATGACCTCAGCCTCAAAACTCCGCCCTCTGTCGCTGTGAATATGCTCTGGCACGCCATACATGGTGAACCATTCCTTGATAAATAGGGCAGCCATAGTAGGAGCCTTCTGGTTCCTTGCGGGGACAGCCTGGGAGAACTTGGTGAAAACGTCAGTGATGACAAGGACGGTTTCAATGCCATCGGACAACATCTCAAGTTTGGTTAAGTCCACCACCAAAATTTCAAGAGAACGGCTGGCAATGAGGTGACCGGTAAGGGTGTGATGGGACTGGCGGCGGGGGATAAGGCAATGGGAACAGTCGAACAGATAGTTTTGAACTTCGGCATACATGCCTGTTTAGTATGCTCGAGCCTGCAGCAGCTTTATTGTCCTATCATACCCTTGGTGACCCATGTGGTCATGAAGTGCTTGGACTGTCTCATGTCGCAGTCAGGCGGGTAGCACGAGCTGGTCTGTGTGGCCTTGGTCAGGCCGTTTACACCGCCTTCGCAGAATGCCTCTCTGGTCCTGATACAGCCGTGCATATTGTTTGACGGGTTGTTTCACTGCAGGATGGTGTTGTTGCACGTCAGGTCTACGAGAAAAGCAGCCAACACGGGTCCAATGACATCATCCATCTGGAGCTGAATAGATTTGTGGGTACGGTCAGGTCTGGGCCAACCACAGAAGACGTTTCTCGCTCGGTTACTGTAACAGTGGGGGACATTTCCTGGTTGGTGATTTCTGGTGTGTCACAGGCGTCAAGGCGGTCACAGGGGATTTCAGTCTTGCAGATTTCAACTGGAATGATCGACGGCTGACAGAAGGGAAGCTGAATTTGGCTGACAATTTGGGGAAGCTCTGCAGTGATCTGGATGCACTCTACCTCAGCATCTGAGTTGCAAACTGGAGCTCTGGAGAGCGGGTTGGCTGGGTTAGCCTTTCCCGGACATTACTGGACGTCAAAGTTAAAAGCTGACAGTTGGGCTGTCCAGCGTTGTTCCATTGCGCCTAGCTTTGCCGTCTTGAAGTGGGTGAGAGCGTTGTTGTCAGTCAGGACAATGAAATGATTACTAATTAGGTAATGACGGAACATTTTCGTGATAGCCCATTTCATTGGCAGAAACTCCAGCTTGTAACTACTGTGGTGACTCTGGTAATAATTGGGCTCAGAAGGACACAAACGACGACTGGCAAAAGCAATTGGCTTAGTGCGTCCATCCTCCTGCTTCTGTGACAAGATGGCTCTAAGACCTTCCTGGCTGGTGTCTGTTTGCACAATGAACGGCTTGCTTAAGTCGGCGTAGCCCAGGGTTGGAGAAGTGGTCAGGGCATTCTCAAGAGACTGAAACGCAGCTTGCTGCTCAGGTTCCCAGTTGACTGTGATGCTGAACCTCCTCGTCTTGGCCCTTTGGCTTGACTTGGCGACGACGTCGTGCAATGGCTCGGCGAGCTTAGCGAATCCCTTTACGAACCAATGGTAATAGGATGCAAATCATACAGCGCAAACATTCTGGATCTTGTCTTCTTCACAGGTGATGCCCTTGGCCGAAATGGTCTGGCCTAAATAGTTCACCTGCTTTGGAAGAAATTGGCATTTGTCGCAACGTAGTTTGAGACCTGTATCCCTGATCTTCTGCAGGAGTTGATGGTGGCGTTCTACGTGTTCCTCAAACGTGTTTTAATACACCAGCAGATCGTCAAGGTACACCAGGACGTACTCGAACAAGTAGTCCGCCATAACTCGCTGCATGAGGCGCTGAAAGGTGGCTGGGTCAGTGGTGAGCCAAAATGGCATCCGGGTGCACTCATATAAACCAAACGGTGTAGTGGAAGCTGTCTTGTGCTCATCCGCTGGATCCATGGCAACCTGGTGATAGCCGGAAGCTAGGTCAAGGGTGGAGAAGAACCGGGCCTCCGCCAATGCGTCGAAGGATTCTTAAATTCGTGGCAATGGGAACGCATCGCCTACAGTTTTGGCATTGAGCCGACGATAGTCCACGCAGAGACGTAAGCTGCCATCCATCCTTCGTACCAGAACTACTGGTGAGACATATGGGCTGTGGCTCCAGCTTCATTAAGCCTTGCAAATGTTTCCGGACTTCCTGTAGCATAGTGGGCGCAATAGAACGATATGGCTGGCTGACGGGGATGTTGTCGACTGTTGGTATCTGATGTTGCACGATGCTAGTGTAGCCAAGGTCCTGTTTGTTCTCTGAAAAGACATCTTGGTATGTTGTCAGCAGATCCTGCAGCTGTAGCTTCTGCGCAGCATTTCCAGCAAAGTCTAGGAATGGGTCAGGAACTGGGGCTCGGATGGTGGTGAGGGTCTTGAAGTCATGTTTGTCTTGAACCTGATGAAGATTTCTTCACAGTTGACGGTTACTTCGCGTTGCTCCATCGATCGCTTTGATATAGGCCCTAGGCTTGAGGATCACGTCTTGGTTTGAAATGTTGACTATTAGGACATATATTCCTTTCGACGTCCCTCCAGGGGAGTTGTCACCAAGATGAGTCCTCCTGGCAAAGAGCTGAAAAGACGGGATGCCAGAAGTGTGTGGCCTGGTTGGTGTGCGCCAGTCACTGCAATGTTGACAAGGGAGTTTGATGGGATGTGTTGGCTGGCAGATACTCTGGCTATGAAGGTCTTTGACGTGGTTTCTTTTCTTGGCCTTAGTCAGTAAGGGCTGAAAAAACCGATGGTACAGAAGACAATCTTCCTAAAACGTTCATACCTATCAGTCCTGCCAATTCTTCTCTCTCTTGACTCCGGTCATGCAAACGAGGATAGGCACACTCTCAATCTTGTTACCAAACAGTTTAACATCTACAATGATAATCTCGTTGTATGGTACTGGGGGGGGGGGGGGGGGGGGGCGGCATTTGTTGCTCTGACGGTGATATAGTTGGTCTCCAACACTTCCACTGCTAAGTTGTCTCGCACCCAGGTTTCAGTTAATGTAGAGATCTCGCTGCCGGTGTCGAGCAAAACTTCCAGCTCCTGTCCTCCTATTATTGCAGTGCCTTCCCACCAGTCTCTTGATGGCTCGGCCTGACTAGCGACAACGGGGGCTAGCAGTTTTCCGGCTGGGCCTGTCCCTGGTATTGGGGATGGGAACTGGGCATTAGGTAGAATGGAGGGGGCATCGGGTAATTGGGAAACTGCTGGTATGGGTAGGCATGTGGCTGCTCCTGTCCTCCCCGGCTTTGAGTTGCCTCCCCGTGGCTGGCCGTCTCTTACAAATCCGCCCCATTTCCCTCCACGGCCGCCTTGGTTAGGGTTGCCACGACCTCTACCCTGGAACCCTCCACGTCCGCTGTTTAGGCGCTGCTGATACTTCTTCTTGAGCCTCTCAGTGTCCGGCCTGATCACACCAAAAACAACGAAAAGGGTGTGTTGGGGTGAAGGTTGCTGCTGCTGGATGGTGTCAGGTTTCAGGGGATGATCCAGCCGCGCCGTCAATGCAGCAACGGTGAGACGGAGCTGCTCTAGTTCCACGTTTGTTGAATCTGTCATTCGACTCTAGCGCTGCGTTCGAGTCAGGTTTCTCTAAGTCCCAGCGCCTGGCCTCATCACAGATTTAGAGGAAGGTGTTTTGCCCCAGCCGCTGGTATTCTTTCGGGTGACTACGCAGCGATGAAGACCTCAGGCCATCAATGAACTTGTCATGCAACGCCCATCCTGGTATCACATCCTTTTGCAGGCTGTTGGCCTGGTTGGCAAGCGCAGTCAGGCTATGCGCATAGTCCAGGATGTTTTCGCTGGTGGCCTGTCGACGTGCGTGCAACCGTTTAAGTCGGCCCAAGGCGCTGTACTGCTGTCGGAAGGTTATGGTAAGGATCTCCAAAACCTGATTAGGGTTGATCCGGTCAGCAGCAGGGCGTCCCAGCACCTCCTTGCGTGCAGCTCCCTGTAGGGCCCCAATAATCCATCTTGCAGCCTTGTCCTCTGGCATTCTGAAGGACCGGATGGCACGGCGTGCGGTGTCAACAAAGGTTTCGACGCTGGTGTTGCCTCCATCACTGCTGAAGGCGGGGAAAAGGTGAAGGATGCAGATTCTGGTGAATGACCTATAGGTCCTGGCTGCTCCGGTCCCGCGACATGGACAGCTCTGGGCACATGGTTCTGTATGCCCCCTTAACCATCTCCGGCATTGTCGATACCACCAGCTTTTGCATTGGCCTGGGCGACCTCTGCAACTCCACCCTGAACTTGTTCGGCGACTACGTCTGCCATTGCTGCGCTATGCTGCGTCTGCCTACCACTTCGAATTCTCATATGTGTATCGTGTCCGTGCACTGCTTTCTGTCTCGTCTCTTACAGTCCAACCATCCTGCTTGCAGCGCGAGTTGTGATGGGGTGACGAATCAGTATGAAATGGGGTTGTTTGTTGATGTTGGATGGTTGGACTTAACAACACAGAGACGCGTTCATGTTCTTTGGTTTAATTCTTTTACCAACAGAAAGCAGGACACCAGAAAGCAGTACCTGTGGAGTAAACAAACATGTAATCAGTAATGGTGCCAAGAATACAATGAACAAGGCACATAACTATAACTCAGGCATGCAGTGAACTCAAAACACTCTGATAAAATCAAAGTGATGGTCGTATAACATACTTATATAATGTGTAGTAAAATATCTGACATCAACTGAAATGAAAAGTAAGAAAGCCACAATACGAACTAGAAAGTCATGCAAAGCACTAGTCAAAGAATAAAGCAAAGTACCAATACGCAAGTCCGCTATACAGTCAGACCTGGTAAGGCGAACACGGAAATGACTAACAAACGGGTAGTCACTCCGACCGGGGCCTCCCTAAAATGTCAGACCACATCAAAATAAATCATGAGTACTAAAAGTAGCATAGCAAAAGTGAAATACAAAATTGAATGAGATGCCATGCCCGCAGTAAAGTAACTATGTGACTAAGCAATAATGAATAGTAAATGGAAGAGAACTAGTGTAAAGGAGAAAGAAGTAGTGTGTAAACATGACACAAAGTGACCACACAGTATAATCGACTTGCCATCAAATAATAAGGACATACACACAACCTCATCGGTCACTCTGTCTTTATTGCATTCGCACCGCACACACAAGCGCACACATTGAACGTCAATGAAGAACACAAACATCTACACGCACTGCAGTCATTCATGACGAAGAGGAAAGACAGACAGAAAACAGGTGTAAATGAAGGGTAATTTATGTGCATGTAACATAAGATAGCCTAGAATAATGCAGATCTACTAAAATGCAACCTAAAGGATGTCACCATTAAATCAAATAAATGCATGGTCCACTTACTATGACTACGAAGCACATTTAAGTTTCAAAGGCAACTTATTTATTACACATAGTATTTGGTAATGAACAATGACCTTTGAGGTCGCATAACAGAGATGTCCTGCATTGCTTGCAGTCACTCAAGTGTTGCGTATCACACATAGTAGTCAACAATGACTCTTGAGGTCGCATAACAGATATGTTCTGTATTGCTTGCCGTCACACAGGCTCATGCCTGTCAGTGAGGTGAACCAAGCCTAAATACTAAGTCAAGCGAAATACCTAGTCATACAATAGGAAGCCCAAAAAATGAATAAAGACAAAATAAATAAAAAGACTTATGAACAAATGAATAAATGAATGAAATGAGTGACTGAATAAATGAATGAATCAATCAATCCATCAACCACTCAATCAATTCGTGGCTAGGCATGACATACAGTAAAACATAGCAACGTCTAAACAACTTAAGCGAAAGTTCAGAATCAAAACAAATATGGTGGCTGAGAGAGTCAGCCGTGAGTGACGTCACCAGCGAGGGAACGTCGCACAGAGGCTGCCGTCCCTAGCAAAGTTATAGTCAAGGGAAGAATCAACAGAACATAGAACTAAATACAATTTTTAAAAAATCCTAACTGTGAAATAAACTTAAAATCTCTACCACAGGAACAACAACAAAAAAACAAGCGTAGGGCAAAACATAAAGTTATACAAGCAAAAAATCAAACATGAACAATCAACAAGTAATGAATAGAATTGAATGGGCAAAAAAAAAACTTAAAAAAAACTTTTAAAAAACTCGGGCATTATTATGCATCCATAATGCGAAAAATGTAATGAATTGTCATAATTGTCATTCGGTTCAGCAAGACCAAACTTAGCAAATCATTTTTGCAAGGCATAAGTGCACTCCCTGTTACTCCCGCGGTTATGCGCCAAAGCAAAACTATGGCCTAGTCACAACCTACCAAAGTTTTTTCGCAAATACTACACTTCTCAAAAGAATTCAAGAGTCATTTAATCATTGACTCACCTTTCAGCACAAAAAAAAAACACTGACAGTGTTTAACAGTCAATAACACTTTAATTCATTCATTTGTAGATCAGTCAGTGACAATTTCATCAACAGTAGCCAATAAACGTTCAAGAAAATTTCATTGAAATGGACACGCCCACGATTTCGAAATTCAGGACCGAGTTCGATTTGTAAAAACAAAGTCAATATCGAGTGTGGGCGCCATTGGCATTGATGCAGGCCAGGCGTTGTCTCATGGACCTGACCAGCACTTGGAGAGTGTTCCGTGGGATCGCCTGCCACTCTTGCTGCAGCATATGGAACAAGCCGTCAAGGTTGGCTGCAGGTGAGTGGTTGGCTCGAATCCGCCTCCCTAGAACATCACACAGATGCTCAATCGGATTTAAATCAGGTGAACGAGCTGGCCAGTTCATCCTCGTGACCTGCTGCTGCTGCAGGAAGTTGTTGACGACGCCAGCTCGGTGCGCTGTGGCGTTGTCGTCCTGGAAGCTGGCGCCTGGTCCCACGACCTGAAGTGCTGGCAGCGCGATAGGCCGCAGAATGTCGTCTCTGTAGCCAGTGCCGGTCAGGTTGCCTTGTACACGGTGCAGGGGTGTCCAGTGGTGCAGGCCAAAGCCACCCTACACCATCAGGGACCCACCACCAGGGCGGTCGTGCTCCCTGACTGCGGCGTCAATGAAGGGCTCCCCTGGACGTCTCCATACCCGGATTCGGCCGTCGTTGAAGGACAGGGTGGAGCACCCTGCGCTACTGCTGCCTTGTCCATCCCAGATGACGTCGGGCCTAGGCAAGACGAACAGCGCGGTGCGCGTGAGTAAGTGGAGTTTGCACAGCAGCCCGCCTTATTCGCATGTTAGCCTCGTGCAGCCGGTGAGCTGGAGTAAGTGGAGTTTGCACAGCAGCCCGCCTTATTCGCATGTTAGCCTCGTGCAGCTGGTGAGCTGGAGTAAGTGGAGTTTGCACAGCAGCCCGCCTTATTCGCATGTTAGCCTCGTGCAGCTGGTGAGCTGGAGTAAGTGGAGTTTGCACAGCAGCCCGCCTTGATCGCATGTTAGCCTCGTGCAGCCGGTGAGCTGGAGTAAGTGGAGTTTGCACAGCAGCCCGCCTTATTCGCATGTTAGCCTCGTGCAGCTGGTGAGCTGGAGTAAGTGGAGTTTGCACAGCAGCCCGCCTTATTCGCATGTTAGCCTCGTGCAGCTGGTGAGCTGGAGTAAGTGGAGTTTGCACAGCAGCCCGCCTTATTCGCATGTTAGCCTCGTGCAGCTGGTGAGCTGGATTAAGTGGAGTTTGCACATCAGCCCGCCTTGATCTTATGTTAGCCTCGTGCAGCTGGTGAGCTGGAGTAAGTGGAGTTTGCACAGCAGCCCGCCTTGATCGCATGTTAGCCTCCTGCAGCTGGTTGCGAATCGTCTGGTCGCTGACGTTGACATTGCAGGCTGCATGAGAGTGTTGGTGGTGGCGGATCTGATCCTCAGGGACGACAGGACGACGTAGCGGTCTTCCTGTCTTGTGGTCATTCGTGGTCGCCCAGGCCGGCGAGCTCCTGCACACTTCCAGTGTTGTTGTAGCGGTCCCTCAGCCTTTGGAGGCTCAGAAATCACGGCCTTAAATACCCGTCTGGACTGAATAACTGCTTGAACTGTGATTATAAAAGACAGGACATGCACGTGCACGGCAGGTGCCCAGCCTGCTTTGCCCAGTCTGCTTTGTCCCCGAGACACTCACAAAGTGAAGCCATTTTTCAGTGATTTTTGCGTTTCTTTTCCTGCACAATATAGGACGGCTGATGAAGCAACATGTGAGTACATGTCACAATCACATTGCTGTGGTGCCTGTCCAGCACATTCATTCAGATATTAAAGAAAGCGCATTGCAATTTCGGCATTACCTTGTGTTTGCCAAACCGTACCAAAAATCGCAGTGACCCTTGTATTATTTTGAGAAGTATAATTTAAACTTCGAAGTCAAACTCTGTACAGCGACAACTGCAGGTATATCTCTACTAAGTTTGATTTTACAATTGTAGACCTTCCTATGTGTACCAACTTAGATGACACTCCAGGAAAATTAAGGATCACAAAACGTTGTCAAATGTATGAAAAATGATAAGATCTTTATACTGGTTGGTGACCCCTCGCAAAGTTGAAGGATCACGGGGATTGACGAAAATTTGAGAAATGAAAATGCATAAAGTTTGAAAGAAAACCGGGGAGTCACAGCAGAAAATTATTGAAAATAATTTAATCTTTACTTGTGTTAAGAGACATGAAAACTTGCACTCACACATTTCAGCGGTTTTTCTGAAAGGTCAAGTTCACAAACGGCGGATTAAAGCTTGGTCATGCATGTGAACCATTAAAGGCTTTGCAATTCCTCTTTTTTTCTGTTAGAAAAATGCTTGCAAAATGCTGGCACCTTACTGGCACGTTACTGTTAGAATCTCGTCTGAAATTTCCAAGGTTCGAAGCAAGAAGAGTTTTCAATTAATTTCTGTTTCTCGTCTTTGACGCCGCTTCATATTAAACGCTCTAACGTTTAACCCACATTGTCATCTTAATCGTTATCACTATCGTAGTCATTATTTGTATTACTTCGGGTTTATCCCCCAGTGCGGTGTCCTGATTTGGGGAGCATCATCAACGGCCGGCGCTCATGCACAGGTGGATCTGCCGGCGAGTTCAGCGAATCTTCACTATGCACTCATTCCTGTAACTCAGGATTTCGCCTCGACGGATCTTCATCGACAGTATGCAACCGTGTGGGCTCATCAATGGTCTGGACGAATCAGGTTCCGTACTGCCGAGGTGTGTGCGATTTTAAAAATAAAGGGCATGCATTGAAATCCATACTTTTTATTCATTTTTTAAAATTATTTTTTAAAAACTTTTAATCGTTTTCAGATGCACCGGACTGTTCAAAGTATTTGTTTTATATAGTATTTTAACCGTTCGACAGTATTTGCCATGCAGTTTTGGTTTATGAACTACATAAATTCAATGGTTTAAATTCAACGTCTTTCAAACAAATTAATAGAGTGGACAAGATTATTTAGAATTTGGAATCCCATGCTAAGAAATTTCCATGTTCATTCATATGACTTAGCCTGCACATGACTTAGCCTGCACAGTTGCCCGATGTTTTCGTCAAGGCTATCACCGTTACATATTTGTATATGAAGGTCAGTGTCAGCCTTTACCGAATCACAGCAATGGTGTGCGAACGTGCTCAGACGGCAACTACGAAGCTTCTTCATGCTTCTATACTTGCAACGGAGGCTATGCCCTCTATGGGTCTGAACCTATCCGGTGCCGGAAGTCAGGGACAAGTACTTTTTACTGGGACACTGCGCCAGAATGTCGAGGTATGCAAATGTTAAAGGGTTGTGAAATGGGCTCTGCAAAACAAACAAGAGAAAATAAAGACGCCGATAAGAGACGAAACAGATTAATGACCATTGCTGGGAACCACAGTATCTGCTTTGGACTATCTTCCGCCTAGTAAATCAGCCAGAGTTTCTATTGTAGCATGAGAGCTTAAACCCTGCGCAAGCCACCACACAAGGTGCTCGATCCACTATATCAGCATGCCATAATTGCGTATTGTCTTGCGCAAGGTTTGTGCTCTATCGTACAGCTCAACCCACCACGGGCCATTCTAAATACTGCGGTTATGATGATAGTTTATGACAAGGTGGTCAATACCTTTGTTACCGTGCCTTACATTGCACGACTTACTGTGTGCGCATAGTTGTTCTTGTTGTTGATGATGGAGGCGGTGTTTTCTTAAAATATTTAACATTTTAAAACTTCCTTCTGGTAGATAATAAAAATAATTTCTGTACATTTGTAGCTTTTCGCGACTTTACGTGTGTACTTCATTTTCACAAATTAACCTTTACGGCCTCGCAAATCAAGGGCAGTACCAGATTCTGGGCAGTATCTGGCAGTACCCTTTCACGGTACTTACCGATCTTCTTCTCACGACAGATAAACAGTCATTATGGAAGCCGCTAAACCTGCCAAAGTCCTTATTAGATCTGAAGGAGTTTTAACACATTCGAGATGCGCTGCACCCGGATACGCGCATAAAGCCGCGTACCCGGATGTCGTACGTCTCGAGTGAGATACGACATGTGGAATACTTTGAGGCATCTTTGAGAACTGTTTGTTCCAGAGCTGTGCGCCTGGCAGACCAGTCACTGTTGGCCTGGAGACTGCAGTCAACAGCTGGCGGCCAACTGTGTCTGTCGTACGGGATTCAGAGCAGTCTCCGTAAGCGGACGTCGACGCTGTGAAAGTAAGACTGTGTGACTCATAAATTTCTTCGCTCTGAAGGACTTCAATTGCAACATCAAAAGAGATATATCCTTATAAAATTCCTCACAGTATTCCGAGGTTACAATTGAGTTAAAGCTGAGACTCAGTCTTTTTGTTCCGATGTTTTTTTTTTGTGCACGTGTTTTTAAAATACCCAGCTAGGGCCCTGAGCTCGCAAAGTGAGTTTGCGGAGTTTGAACTCCGTCAGCTGGGGGCCTTCATAAGGCACGCATCAGCTTTGGAGTCCAGTTTAGTGCACACCGTGGAGACAAGACAATATGAGATACACTGAAGGCCGGCAGCTTTACCTAGGCGTATACTATTAGTTATTGGTAGCAGGGGTTTGCTACACGGACCCTTGTAGGCCTGATGGAGGTCAACGGAACCATTGCACCCCGAAGGCCGAAGGCCTGGGGGGTACAATGGTTTCTTTGACCTCCCGAAGGCCTACAAGGATCCGTTTAGCAAGCCTTTGCTACCAATAACGTATTTGTTTTCATTCCTCCACAATTTTCATAAAATAAATCAAGAAGAAATCGTCCGACCTGGATCACGCCAGACATGACTGACGTCACAGGAATATACATTTATACATAATAGACTTATGACGTAATTTAAAATCTTTCATGCCGTTGCCGTCTAGTGTGCCTGTTGTTTCGAACAACACTAAGTAACTTTGTGCTTTAGAAAGTTTTGATGATCTTTTATAGAACAACACGGTCATCCAAGACGCGTCAGAAAGAGAGCTACAAAAAGTCCGCCATGAATCGCTACTAGGTATTTTGTAGCTCGGTCACATGGTACGGTTTGCGCTAAAGTGATCGGTCGTGTGACGTAGGGATGAAAACAATATAAGTTATTGGTAGCAGGTGTTTGCTACACGGATTCTTGTAGGCCTTTGGGAGGTCAAAGGAACCAATGTACCCCGAAGGCCGAAGGCCTAAGGGGTACAGTGGATCCTTTGACCTCCCGAAGGCCTACAAGGGTCCGTGCAGCAAACCCCTGCTACCAATAACGTATTTGTTTTCATTCCTCCACTGTTTTCGTAAAAGAAAACAACTGAAATCCTCTGACCTGGATCACACCAGACATGATTGACGTCGTATGATATACATGTATACATAATAGAGTTAGTGGGCATTTGGGCAGTGGGCAGATGTTCACATCTGCACGGGACATAGACGACCCCGCCCTCCACGAGTCGCCTGCTGCCTTGCAGGCCTGGCCGCTTGGCTGCGGAAAGGCTAAGGGAGGAAACCCCTGACATCAAAGCCCCCGTGTCTCCGGGGGAAGGCTTTTGAGCCAGAGACTAGGACAAGGACAGTCTGATATAAAACCTACGACCCGAGGACCTCGATGCCATCGTCCCAGCTTGCTAGGCCATGGCAGATGAACCAAGGGTTTAAAGGGTGGGGCCAGTACTGCGCACACTGCACTCCACCAAAAAGCTCCACCGCGCAGGCTTTAGGAAACGTCCACGGACCCCTGCAGACGTCGTGGGCAACTCCTATAAAATCTTCGTTCGCGAAGTCCAGCCAAAAATAGAGTTATGACATAATATAAGATATGTAATGACATTGCCGTCTGCATGACCAACAGCATTGTGTACAAATTGTCAGAGTAATGGAATGGAATAGGTGAGTGCCTCAAACAACTTCAAAAGTCTTCAATAAAATGGTCGCATATGACGCTCACGTGCGTTCGATTTCGCAATAATTCTTTTTTTAGTGGTCTGATACACACTGTTGCTGCAAACGTGTGCTGCAAACAAATCCAGGAGCGTGATTATTGTTTCAAACAACACTAAGTAGCTTTGTAATGTAAAACGTTTTGGTGACCTTTTATATAACAAAACCGGCATCCAAGACGCGTCACAAAGAGGACTACAAGAAGTCCGCCATTAGTCGCTACAAGGGTTGTTGTAGCTCGGTCATGTGGTACAGTTTACGCTAAAGAGATTAGTCGTGTGACGTAGGGATGAAAACAAAGGAACTTATTCTGTAGCAGACGATGCTGACAAATAACCAGTCGGAACATTTGAAAGCCACACTGCCAGCACATGTATTCCATAACAGCATTTGTCACAGCCCTATTCCACAGGTGCACATGGAGTGTGGCTGTCAAATATGTCAACCAGTTATTTGCCAGTATCATCTGCTACAAAATAAGTTCGTGTGTAGGTCTACGTAAAGCTGATAAGTATTCACTTGTGACTGCGGTGTATCTCATGTTCTGTGTGCACTGTCCGGTATGACTCTGCGCGCCTTATAAAGGCCCATAGCTGACGGAGTTCAAACTCCGCCAACTCAGTTAGTGGGCGGTTCAGTTGACCGACTTAGCGGCAATGCATAGCCCTAGCTGTGTCCAAAAAACATGTGCGGGACGGAACAAAAAGACTGAATGTCAGCTTTAATGTAAAACCCTGAAGTCTGTGTAAAAACAATTTTGTGACAGGGGCTTTTTCCAAATAGAACAGCCGAGAGATGTGTCAATATGAACCCATAACCACATACAAATAGTTACTGCCTGATAGGCATGGTTTTGTTTTCAAAATATATTTTGACCCGACTTTAATGTTTTACAGTGGACACGCCACCAAATCTCTCAACTTGCCGTGTATCCGTCACCGACAGTCAAGGCAACACCAAGAATTCCTCCACCACTGGGACTTCCACTAACTGTGACAGTCAGCAGGACGCGTGGATCTCAACACAGCCGACAAAATTGTACTTCGCCATCAAGGCCGATCTCAACCTGAGCCTAGGAACACGTCCACAGTACGTGTCAGACTCCAACGTTGGCGTTGTCGGCGCCACTATTACACTGTTGAAGGTGTCTGCATCGGGTAAGTAGACTCACTACTACTACTACCACTACTACTACTGCTTATACTACAGTTATATATTCGCGACCCTCAGGGCTCTTTGCTCTATACTAAAAAGAATGTGCCTGTAGAATATAAATGTACAGTATGTTTTATTTAACCTCAGAAATGCCAAGCTGAAATGAACGCCACCCATTTGTGATAACTACGGACCCTCATAAGACCCCGTAGCTGAGGGATAAAGACGTTTTGTGTCTCTTGCTGGCACTGATGATGAAAACTTTCGGCATTATTTCGCTTACTTTTTCAGGTCTAGTCTGACTGCTTTTTGTCAAATACGCCAACAACAAAAAAGTGCCAAAATAGCTGTGTTTAGGAATTATAATATGATGTGTAATAAAAGATGATGATGGTGTAGTAGTACGTGTAAATACTGAAGACTTTCCCATGAAGGCAAATGACATGAAGTCATATTTGTGAAAAGCGAGATAGCATTACAACACAATGCAAATCCCGCTTTTCACAACAATGGACTGTATTTTACCTTCATGTGTCGGATGACATCTTGTGTTGATTGATTATTGAATTTAGGTTATGAAAGCACAGTACTTCAGAGGGCTCTATCTGGGAATCCTTACTGTCACACCTCCACTAGCTCCACACAACCTCTGATCGGCGGAGCGGTGCACGACTGTGACGGAACAATTACAATCCCTACTGTAAATCTACAGGATAGTGAACGGTACCCCACCTTTTTCTCTCTCTCTCTCTCACTCTCTCTCTCTCTCTCTCTCTCTCTCTCTCTCTCTCTCTCTCTCTCTCTCTCTCTCTCTCCTCTCTCTCTCTCTCTCTCTCTCTCTCTCTCTCTCACACCGTGTGTGTATGTGTGTGTCAGTGCGTGTGTGTGTGTGTGTGTGTGTGTGTGTGTGTGTGTGTGTGTGTGTGTGGAGGGTTGTGCAGGCTTGGCTTGGCGCCTGTAGGCTACAAGCTAATCTGGCACAAACCTGTGCACGCGGCAATTGCACACCGGCGCGCGTGTGTGTGTGTGTGTACGCTATTTTGTTTTGTAGTGTGTAGCAAGGACAAGAATGAAAACAGGTCTGCGCACCTATTCTTTTATCCTTGGAAAATAAAGTTTCATTCATTCATTCATTCATTCATTCATTCATTCATTCATTCTCTCTCTCTCTCTCTCTCTCTCTCTCTCTCTCTCTCCTCTCTCTCTCTCTCTCTCTCTCTCTCTCTCTCTCTCGTGTGTATGTATGTGTGTGTGTATGCATGTGTGTGTGTGTGTGCACACGCGCACGCGTGTGTGCGTTTGTGCGTGCATGCGTGTGTTTGTATTTAGTGGACTGTATATTTTGTATCACTGTGCTTTGATGTCCCTGTTTTATGTATATTTTGTACTTAGTTAGTCGTAGTTTTAGCAACGGCAGGTACGAAAAATGATATAGTCACTGACTGTGTTAATATCTTCACCGTTGTAAAATAAAGATTCATTGATTCATTGATTCTCTCTCTCTCTCTCTCTCTCTCTCTCTCTCTCTCTCTCTCTCTCTCTCTCTCTCTCTCTCTCTCTCTCTTTCTCTCTCTCTCTCTCTCTCTCTCTCTCTCTCTCTCTCTCTCTCTCTCTCTCTCTCTCTCTCTCTCTCTCTCTCTCTCTCTCTCAACTCCCACTCTCAGCCACACCATTCACCATGGCGTACTCATCCCCCATCATGTTACGTCAGCCTACCCCCCAGTTGCAAAACCCTTCCCAATCCCCTAATCCCAACGACCCCATTGTGAAGGACACTCTCGATGACAGAAAGTGTTCAGTGACACAAATATCGATGTCCTGAAACGATGGAGGAAAGCCTTGTCTTTTCGCTCTGTCCACCTGCTAGAGGCGACTAACAACGGTTACGAGGTGGTGTGGAAGGACGTCGACTTTGACAACAGAACCATCAATCGCACAGACATCAACTTGCGTACCCGCGCAGCCGGAATCTCAGACACCCTGACCAAGACCTTTGTGCAGGTGAAGAAGGGTGGCGTGAACTGCATCACGGTAACTCTATATTACAAACTGAAGCGTACTCTTGGCGGAACCTGTCTGATTCAAAGAGTTAGAGCTGATGGAGTTTTGCCAGTTGTGTGCCTGGTCAGGTCACTACAAAATCTGGACTTTGACGAGGGCCCGCCCACATTCAGTCATTTACCCCTGTGTTCTACCGACCAGCCACCCAATTCTCCATCCGTTCAGCTCCCGTCCTCTTGACTCCTGCGTGTAATGAGGCCTCATTACTTGGCTCCGGCGATAAGTGGATTAGTGGCCAGTCCACGCCCCATCGCCCATCTCGTCTACCCCTCCCAGCCTCCGAGCTCTGCACGCCGCACCTTGCTAATCCTGCCTCTGAGGCTGTGGGAGGGGCCACAGCCACTGGGGAGACAACACCAGCGACCATCCTGAGGGCAACTTCCACACCATCTCCACCCGACAGCCAAGCTGTCAGTTTGCTTAACCACGCCTCCACACCTAGCGTCTCAGCCGCTGTCATCGGCCCTGGGGAGGTTGGTGGTGGTGATGTAATCAACTTGACCTTCGCCACGCCCACCATACACCGCGCTCACCCGGAGTCAGTTATCCATACAACAGCTGATACTGTCAGTACGCCTACACCTGGATTAAGTGACCACGTCATCGTGCCGGTTACCGACGCATCTACTGCTTCTGTGGCAGGGTCACAGCGGCCGGCAGCCTGTCCTCCTGAGGACACGATAACGCCAGGCAGCCGGTGAATTTCTTCAGTCTGTCGGCTGCCCCTTCGAAAGTTGGCAGCGGTACCAGCATTGCGGGCGTCTGCTTGCCTAATGGCTGACTTCCGTTCTGCCCAGTGCACTATCCGAGGCCTGGGGAAAGGGATTAACATCTTAAAGAAAGGCCTGACGTATGCCTTCACTAAGATTGACCAATTGGACAATCAGATCAGAGATGAGGCGGTCAAAACTAAGAAAACCCTACAAGTGTCCGACAGAACTGCATGTGCCGACCTCACAGCGCTCAACGGGCAACTACGGAGTCTGAGCGACACACAGCGAACACTGCAGGGCACAGTAAACCACCTGTCGTCTGCTAAAGATAAGCAAGCTAATCACATGCGTGACCTGAATAAAACGTTGACCATGCTTGCGGCTGTCCCATCACAGGAAGTTGCCACGAGTGGGATCAGCACAATGACCCCACGTATCCCCGCCGGCAGGGACAGCCCTCCACGTGGCGACCGTATCCCAGTGCTGATCAGCTCCAGTGCTCGGTGTCTCGACAATATCTCAGGACAGCGAAGAGCCATGGAAACTGAGCCCAGTAATCAGAATAAGCCAGCCCTGACTTCCACAGGTCCCGCCAGTCAGGATAATCGCCGCCCTGCACCCGACCCTGGCAGCGGCCCGGATACCAACCCCCGTGGAAGCCTCGCCCAAGGGCCGCACGATGCACCGCATTACTGTGACAGTGGCTCCCGTCGCCGTAACAACCGTCAAGGACCAGCGGTGGTGATGATGCAACAGCGTGTCCTCCCTGATACAACCACTCTGCTTGTGGGAGATTCCATCCTGCAGCACGCAGGATGGCGACCGGCCCCCAGGACAAAGTGCAGGTAGTTTCTGTGTCCGGCCTCAACACCCAGCAGATTACAGACTGGCTGGCGCAGATACCTCCTTCTCCAGGCGTGCACCTCGTGACTTTCCATGTCGGCATAAACGATTGCAAGCTAGGCCGTGCTATTACCCCCCAGGTGTGGATGGACATTGCCAACCTGTGTAGACGCGCCTTTCCACACGCCCAACTACAGGCCTCTGGTATCATCCCTGCTAGAGGACAGTGTGCCATCAACAGTAACATACACATGTCTAACGCCAGTCTCCGACAGGTCTGTGATGGTGTGGAAATGGTGTTCATTGACAATTATGCTAGTTTTACCACACCGACAGGCGCCCCCAAGAAACCCTATACAGACAAGCCAAAGACAGGATTCACCAAAGCAGGCAGGGCGTGGTTAGCCTCGCTCTAAACATCAAGCTTAATGGACGCCTCGACTCCAGTCGCTCTAAACCTGCAGCAGGGAGTTCAAAGTATCAAGACCGCTCTGACATAACAGTGCCCAAACAAGTTTACTCCACTGTCGCCACCATGCAACAGGGGCAGGCTTCAGAACTGATCAGCGGATCAGAGCTGGACCCCGCCTCCGCTGCTGGCCAGTCACATAGTTCTCTCAGTCGACAGTGCGTGTTGCCTCCCTTAGCATAGACGGCATCCCAGCAACCAGCTTGGCAGTACCGTCTACCAGCGGTCATCAGTGACATGTCCTACAATCAGCGTGGCCTCCAGGACAGTGGCCCTTGGTTCAAACCCATGAACGTGAGGATGCCGCAATACACACAGTACCCACACGCGGCACCGTATTACGGCTATCAACACTTTCAGTGGGCTCAGTCTCAAAACCACGCCACAGTGTGCTAAGTATCTACATACAGCCTAGCCACGTGACATTATTGGGACAAGTCCAATATATATACGGCTTCGTTCTACATATCGTTCCTTCATATGTCTTATGATGGTGTTATGACTAACATTATTCATTCTCTTTCAAGTGGTTGCTGAGTGGTTTTCTTTCCTAATTTCTCAATGGTGAGAGTAGCGATAAAGCTATGCAAGGCTTTTGACTGAGCTGTAATGCGCGACATTAATTGCCTGTGCTGACGCCGTATAGTGTTTTGACTGTGCCATTTCCGCCGCAATTGTTTCAAGCGGTTGGCATTCAACTGTGACCGTAAAGTGAGTTGTTTTTTTTTTTACTGTGGCAGTGAAGCGAGTTGTTTACTGACTGGACTGTCTTGTATAGCCCAGTGAACTATTGACGCTAAAAGCCGATTAGCTGCCCAGGGCAGCGGCATCTATTGTTTATCTATTTTAAGTATTTTTCAGTTTGAAACTTTTATTAATTAGTTACATTATTAAATTTAGCCTTTTATATTAATTTCGTTCATTTCATTAGTCTCGTGAGCAATTTTGCTGTTTGATCTGAAACGATATAAACATGATATCAGGTCAGTATTTACATATTGGTCACTTAAACATATATCATTTGTATAACAAAATCCCTGATCTCTGTGTGCTCTTGACTCAACCCAGTCCTTTTTATTTGTTTGGTGTCACTGAATCGCGCCTCAATTCTAACATCAGTGATGAGGCCGTTTCTATCCAGGACTTTGCCGTCTTGCGCCGCGATACTGAATACTCGGGACAGACAGGTATAGCAGTGTATATGTTACAGTGAATGTGTGAAGTCAGTGATTTCACGAAATCACTAAACGGTTTAGTGATTTCATGAAATCATTGGGGGACACAGGGATTTCATGAAATCACTAAAATATTCAGTGATTTCCTGAAATCACTGAATACGGCCCTTGGGGATTTCATGAAATCACTAAATCATTGTATTCATTGTTATTTTAAAAATTTCTCTCACACACACCACAATTTCTCTCACACACACACCACACCACACACACACACACACACACACACACACACACACACACACACACATGCACACACACACCGTCACACACACACACACACACACACACACACACACACCACAAAATATGCGTAAATTTTATTTCTTAAACGATTTAAAACAGATATGCATTAAATATGGCTCTTGGAATTACCAAGAATACAATGTTGTTACTTGTTTCGATAAGAAGTAGACACGTGGCAGCGACTGTTACATTTAATTCCTGCCTTGAAACATTTACACCTGTTGTTTTTACATTGACCAGGACTAGGTCCACAATTACACTTTTTGTATCCCTGTCCCCACATTTTGAGATTCCTGTGACGACCGATCTCAAACTAACTTCGATGCCACCAGCAGTTGCAAGATTTTCTGGCAAAAGTCTTTCAGTAATCAAGTCAAATTGGTTTCTGCTAAAAATTGTAATGCCCTTTGAGCGGGCCAGCTTCCGATGTCAGCTTGTACTGGTCTTTCTCACTGTCATGACTGCAGACAATTGCGAGAACATTTCTCGGATCACCTCTTCCCCGATCTACAAGTGGTACTGGGATTGTGACAGTGACCCCAACACTGGCTATTAGAAGCACCAGCCGTCTGCGCTTAATCATGCGGTCTGCCTGTTTAGCCTGGCAATTTCTCACATTAGCTCGAACTGATGCATGAGACGATGCCGATAATTGAGGTGATGCTGACTGTTCCGGCGATGCCGATGGTTCAGGCGATGTTGATGGTTGATGCGATGCTGAAGGTTGAGGTGATGCTGATGGTTGAGGCGATGCTGACTGTTCAGGCGATGCGGTTGGTTCAGGCGATGTTGACGGTTGATGCGATGCTGACGGTTGAGGTGATGCTGATGGTTGAGGCGATGCCGATAGTTGAAGAGAGAGAGGGAGAGAGAGAGAGAGAGAGAGAGAGAGAGAGAGAGAGAGAGAGAGAGAGAGAGAGAGAGAGAGAGAGAGAGAGAGAGAGAGGGAGACAATGACAATGACAATGATTCTTTATTTTACAACGGTGAAAGTTTTGGCTGGCACAACCATTTTTCGAACTTGCCGTTGCTAAACTAATCTACAAATAATGCACAAAGTGTGAAAATATTATATGGAGAAAAAAAAAAAAAAGAAGAAGAAGAAGAAGAAATGATATAAAAACAAAACAAAACCAGCAACAACAACAACAACAACAAAAACGTGCACACACACACACACACACACACACACACACACACACACACACACACACACACACACACACACACACACACTGAGTATTATAGGGTCGCAGTGAAAGTATTAAGATAATGACGTGAGGTAATTGAAAATACTGGCTCTAAAATACGATAGGGCTGTTGATGTTGCAACTTTTTCCTAGGCAAATTGTTCCACAGGCTATGGCCTGAGAACGCTAAACTTGTCTTGTAGAGATCGATTCTAGGTCGTGGTACAATAATGAATTGCCTTGATCTTGAGTACGTTGGTGATGGAAAGGAAAATAGTTTCTTAATATAATCAGGCATTTTGCTATTCAATGTTTTGAACATAATTATTCCCTTATTGTACATTAAGTGATTTTTCAGGGGAAGAATCTCCAAGGTTTTCAGTTTATTATCGGTAGTTGAGTTAGGATCAGGTAGGATAAGTTTTGCGGCTCTACGATGAAGAGAGTTCAGTCTCTTCAATTGGACCTCGCTTGCTCCATCCCACACTGTAGAAGCATAGTCGATATGTGACCTGATGTGGGCGTTAAAGAACAGTTTACGTGTTTCTACATCAGTGATATATTTTAATTTGGCTAAAATGTAAAGTTTCTTTGATATTATGTTGCATATGTTAGTAATATGACACTGCCATTTAAACTGGTTATCTACAGTAACACAGAGAAGACGATGTTCTGTTACTTGACTGATGGGTTTTCCTTGAAGAGACAAGCTGAGTGAGAGAGAGCCTAGCTGGTGCTTTTGACGGGTACTTAATACCATACATTCAGTCTTCGCTGGGTTTAGGATCATGGAGTTGTTACTACACCAGCTGTCAATGTCTTGTAGTGCGCTTTGTAGGCGTGTATCAATAATAGATAAATCCTCGTCGGGCATGTGTATTGCAGCAGCATCCGCGAACATATCGCATGAAACATTATGATCGTTAATTGTGAGCGGAAGGTCGTTAATGAACAAACAAAATAAAAGAGGGCCTAAAATAGAGCCCTGGGGCACGCCATGCTTGACTAAGCGGTGATTAGAATATGTACCATTAAGAAGGACTTTTTGTCTTCTGTCATCCAAGTAGGATTTGAAGAACGTGGCAGCGCTGTTGGTGTACAACGAAATTTTCTTTATCAATATATCATAGTTTACTAAATCAAAAGCTTTACGGAAGTCTAAAAAGACTACACCTGTTAGTTTGGATTCATTGATAGATGCTAACCAGGTGTCTGTCATCCTAATCAGCGCGGTATGGCAGGAATGGTTTGGTCTGAAACCTGACTGCAATGGATGGATAAGATTTCGGTTTTCTAAATATTTAGATAGATGTTTATGAATATGCCTCTCTAAAGGCTTTGACAAAACTGGTAGTAATGAAATGGGACGAAAATTATTAATTTCACTTAGATCTTTTGATTTTGGTAGTGGGATTACTTTTGCATCTTTAAATACATCCGGAAAACAGTTTTGTTTTATACAGAGATTGTAGATGTACGTGAGACTCTCAACGATATATGGGAGAGATGTCTTGAGTATTTTTGAGCTGATCTCATCAGGCCCGGATGACTTTTTATTTTCCATCGAGGTAATTAATTTGCCCACTTCATGAACCACTATAGGCGGTATGATGAAAGGTTCGTTGTTTTTATTTTTCTGGTTACAGTAGTCTAGTAATTTGTCTGGACAAATATACTCATGTGTGTTATTTCCCAGTGGCATTAGTGATTCCGCCACAGAGACAAAATGGTCGTTAAAACTGTTTGCAGTGAGGTGGGGTGGTAAAGACGCACTACTTTTATTTGTACCTTTGGTTACTAAATTTATGGCACGCCATACAGTGGAGGAGTCTTTGCTTTGCTTAACTACCTTACTGAAGAGAGATTTTCTTGCTTCTAAAACCATTGATTTTACGCGATTACGCTGTGTTTTGTATTCAGCAAAACGCTTCGTTTTTTTTTAGCTCGTCCCTGTGTTCCATAGCCTCTATCAGATCCGCAGTTAGCCAGGGTGGTAAGGCGGCGTACTTAACTCTCTTTTGCTTCAGGGGCGCGTGTTTATTCAGCACACCGAGAAAGACGCGGTACCAGGTGTCCAATGCTTTGTTTGGGTCACTATCGTTATAAACGTCCGTGAACTGTGCTCTATCTAAATCAGTCAAAAAGGCAGTTTCATTAAAGTTTTTAAATGATCTATAAGTGATGCACGTGTGACCTTGCTTTTTCATTTTTGGAAGTTTTGACAGCCATATGCAGCTAACTGGATAGTGGTCGCTGACACTCAGACTATCAACTTGAGTGTTGCTAACTGCGAGAGGTTTGTTGGTATAGATATGGTCTATAATTGTGGCTGATGTTGGCGTAACTCTCGTGGGGGATGTCACCATTTCGCTTTAATACGTTGAAGGGTGACCAAGAAAATGAATCGGTAAAACAATGGATGGATGGATGAGTTTAGGGAGATGAATGGAGGGATGGAGGAATGAGCGGTTGTGTAGACGGGAAGGTGGGACGGATGGATGGTTGGGAAGGGAAGAAGGAAGGGCGACTGCATGGACAATCTGACGGACATATGGATACATGGATGGAACCTGTCGCTGATCTCAACTTATCATTGTTCTCAGGCTTTGTGCTGACATGGAGGCCCTCTCTGGAGGATTCTACAATCTGCAAGACGCCAGCAACAACCAACAAGGACAATACACTTTCCAGACAGTCAGCAAGAAAAAGCGAGTCTGCTTTTTGTTCGATGGCAGCAAACCTACACACTGCTCCAGCAGTAATCCAGCCTGTAACAGTCAACCTCTCCAGTTATCTACTCAACTCACGCGCCAGCCTCGTGTCAGCGTGCATGTGGAAGGGTGGCTTGATCCCTACCCACCCGGCAAACGTCCCCAGGACGTGTCGCAGATCGCCAAGTACAGACTGGAACTCCATGAAGTGGACATCATAAGTTCGTCTTTGGTGGTGAAGGTATGTCGGCTGCTTCAGTTACTACCCAGTAAGCAAAAATCCTCGGACCCACGACGGCCGCGCGCGGGCACTGCGGCCGTTGTGGGCCCGAAGACGTTCTGCTACTAAGTAATTAATTGTGTGTCTCAACTAAATTCAAAGTCAACCACTGTGTTGTAGTAAAACTGTTGCCGCTAGGGTTTCACGTGAAAGGAAAACAGAAAATAGAGGTTGAAACCCCTTTAAATTAGATACAAGGAACACGTCCTTTCGGATCAAAGATTCTTCTTCCGGGTGATATGGAATCAAACGTAGAACAGAACAGAACACACGATAGAAAGAAAAGACAGGTCTTTGTATCTAATTTAAAGGGTTTTCAACCTCAATAATTGTTCTGTTTTCCTTTCAACCACTGTGTTCTCTCTGCATCAACTGGCATAGTCATTCGCCTAAACTCATTCGAGACATGCCTTATCAGGATATACGGCTTGTCTGCCGCGTATCCGAATAAGGCACGTCTCGAATTTATTAATCCGCAGATATCAACAAAGTTTTTAGATGTGGCTGCAACAGAAAGTTAAGGCATCAGCAACATTTCCTCCACTTCCACACAGCTCAGTCGTTTACGTTAGACAATCGATTTAACAGTAGAAACACTCGTGGCTGACTTTAATATTATTTGGTCTAAATTTCATTTTGGCTATTGGCTTTTGAAAGCGCAGATGAAAATATCTTTCTCAACAGAACATGTAGACAAACAGGGTATGTAAGTGTTACGTGTTGAGTCGTGGTCGTAGTATGATATCACACCAGACGGCACACACGTAAGGTTCTTTTAAAGTAACTTCATTCAGCTGCAACCCGCCACACGTGGCGTAAGGTTGTAGAAAACACTGGAGTAACAGTTCCAACAATATTTTATTGCAGCGATGCGATCTCCACACAACGCGTTCACAAATGCACCAACACTGATACAATGTCTCCTCTGCAAAATGTCCGCACTTTGACACAATGCGTCTCTCATAAAATGTACATCACCATTCACTGCATAACTCCGTCACTGACAATGAAGCACAATATCTTGTGTAGCTCTCTCTCAATGTCAATGCGCTAACGATACATCGCAATCCTACAACTGAACAATGTACCGACGCTGTTACATCGCAATTCTACAACTGAACAATGTACACACGTGCTTCATAGCACGATCTTTTATAGTGGTATGCTTTCCAGAATAATCGAGCAAATTCGTACAACATAACCAATCAGAACAAAATACGTAACTAAAACTCATAAATATTAATGAGAAAATACACCAGAATGGTCTACAAAAATCTGACTGCTATTTCCAGCCCCTATGTTGGGAAATCCCCGCGCGTTACGATGTCACACAAAAGTATGTCAGACAGGTTACGACCTTGCCCGCATACTCTGGAAAGTACACTACTATTCTTAACACAATACTGACCGCTAACTTCACGCGCACAGAAAACAGTGGTGATTACTCGAGCGGTTTCTAGACTCTTCGGGATTCAACTACGTGTATCAAAAGATAATCAATTCCGCACTACGCGTGAACGATAGTGAAACTTACTGAAAAGGTACGTGATTCGTAATCATGATAGCTCAAATAAACATTGGATCCCTACCTCCGATCAACACATGCACGCTCTCACAGAACAACACAACCACAATCGTAACAGTAAGTTTATATTCATCACCTCAACAGGACATTGACTTACACAACCGTTCAGCCGAGTGGCCAGCTACTGACAACTCAGCCGATGTCACGATGACCCTGCCAGACCAGTCCACATCCCGTCTGTACGCCGTGCTGCTGGAGGTGCATGATCACGCGGGGAACGTGGGTTACGCCAGACGTCTGGTGCTGTATGACAACTCCTCGTCTGTGAAGCTGAATACGTCTGCTGCTCTAAGAGTCACCAATGCTGATGCACTGTAAGATATATGTGTGCCACTCTGTGACGTTGATTTATTGATGGATTGTATTTAACGCCGCGCTAGTTTCGAGGACTGTCTTTGACTTTTGAGGGTTTGGAGCCGGATTCGACTAAAACACTGAGCTTCAAAGCAGGGGACATAATCAGAAAAAGGATGACGCTCCGAAACAATGTAATAATTTCCTGTTACTTTATAGTTTTAAACTAAGATGCATAGATTTGAACGATTTATGAACGAAATATGCAATTACATTTCCCACAAAAAAAAATTAATCACTTGTTTATTTTTCAGCGCAAATTACGAATGGCAGACAAACATATACAGCGGCCTTTGTGTGAGTTGGAAGGACCGGTTCTACAACAGTGAGATGGTCCACAACAACTTCCTACTGCCGGTGACAAGCGACACGGCCCGAGAGATTAGTGGCAACTATGACCAGATCTCTGGACTACTGTCCGTCCGAGGCACCGATAACGTGAATGGAGTGGTGACATTTGAGGTAACATTGAGATAAACCTTCAGTGCGATTTAGTTCTTCCTCCTGCGCCAATAGAAGTTATTCCTAAATCAGAATCAGGTAAAATACAGTAGGAGGAGCCCCTTCATATTACGGGGAGACAGTGGATTACTCCCCTTCATAGTAAGTACTAAAGAGACTGTTGCCGTTAATTCAGGATGTTAACCTTTTGGCTGTCGGTAGCTTTTTTGTCGCGATGATTCCTGAAGGAATCATCGCTACAAAAACCGCAAACCGACAGCCAAAGGGTTAAACTGTGGACATGAAAATGGCAACTCCCTGCGAGCAAGGAGCACGTAAGAATGATTATTGTTCTCACGAGCACCTGCGTGTGTTTCATCCAGATGACCTGGAAGCTTGACGAAGGAGCGGCGTCGCCCTTTGTCGTTGTACAAAATCTCCAGTCACAGTCTTCGTGTCTCAGCGTGAATCTGGCTGACGGCCAGACGTACAACATCACCGTCCGTGCCACAGACATCATGGGGAACGACAAGGTAATGCAGCGACTTCTGTGCTGGTCTCTGATTTTGGACCTTATGGCTGTCGTCGATAAGATGCAAAATCACAAACCGGCACAAGTTTATTGTCGCTTTTTAGGCAAGCTAATCCATTTTAGCGAGAAGGTTCAAAATGATAGACCACCACACATTCCTCAACGTTTCGGTCCCGTCCAAGTGAGCAGGCTGAATCAGTTAATGTATGGCTGCCATTTTAATCGTTTAACTCATTCAGCCCGACGCACGTATTTCCCAAATTTTGGAGGGGTCATCTAACGACTATGCAGCTGTTCCAGGAGATGGGTAGACCATGATAATTCAAGGGTAGTGCAAGACATGCGCCAAGCTAATCTAGCACTCACCTTTAATTATCATGATCGACCCAACTCCTGCTGTAGTGCGTCAGGGCTGAATGGTTAATATAGGTCAGTTTGTCAAAAGCTTGTTAAGTGGTCTCCTAAACATGTGTTAGTGTCTTATTGCGGACCATACGGTCACAGGGTTTTCACCATAGGACATTTTTTTCCCCTTGGTAGTGGAAGTCTAAGGATGGAGTTGGCGTGTGAAAACCGCCAGCCAAATAATCACAAGGTTGTAAGAAGTAATTGGGGGCTGTGGAGAGAGACACAGAGAAATGAAAATGAAAATGAAACTTTATTTTTCAAGGATAAATGATTAGGTACCTTCAATGACCTTTTTCAATCACGTCCTTGCTTAGCTATAGCACGCACGTAAACACACATACACATAATTTTATATATAAAAGTATACATAATAGCGAAAAGTACAGGCAACAATAATTCCATTTCAAATAATCAATGCTCACATTACACCACATACACAACACACACACACACACACACACACACACACACACACACACACACACACACACACACACACACACACACACACACACACACACACACTCACTGATATATACCAGTCCGCAGAGAGAGAGAGAGAGAGAGAGAGAGAGAGAGAGAGAGAGAGAGAGAGAGAGAGAGAGAGAGAGAGAGAGACCCTGTCATGACAACATCAGCCGGAAAGATACAAAACCGGGGTGGGGGGGGGGGGTGAGTCCACTTTCCAAACGGTGGGAGGGTATTCAATCCCAAATACGAAAAACTGCACAGCAGATTTAAAAAGTAATTTGAGGCCGGGGTTGGAGGTGGGGGCGGAGGGAGAAGAGCTCCGAAACCTCTGGAGCCTCCCCCCGCCTCCCCCCCCCCCCCCCTCACCTCCGCTCCCCTGATCCATTCCCTATTAAACCATCTTAGGATTTTGCAGGAGGACGGTGTACAAGTGAGTATCGACCACACGGGCCCCAGTGTCAGTGTCGTGGGACTGCGCGGCAGGTTTGGGCGGGACGGGCTGTACGTGCACAACTCTACGAACCTGTCGACAATGGTGGTGGTAGTGCAGGCGTCTGATCCACACAGCGGTATTCATACAGCGACGTGGGCCCTGGGCACTAGTGACGGAGTGAGTGACGTCGGCAGCCGCACCTTGGTTGCGCAGCGGCGAAATAAGGTTAGAGGAAATGTTACACAAAGTTTGTTATATATATTATTTACCCATTTATTAGCTTTTTTAGTATTGCCTGTAAAGGTCACTATCACAATGTATCGACCAGTTCATTTTATTCTGTACGAGTTATCTGGCTGTCGGACGGATCGGGTGACTATACAACTTGCTGGCTGGTTTGAAATTGAACCGTTTGTCAATTTTCTACACATGCTGACACAATCAATGACTGGACTGACAACAATTGACTACGCAGGATGCGTGTATTTAACTATTTATAGGCTTTCAAACATTCTGTTTCAACAGGAGCAGGCATGTTGTTACTGACTTTGCCATTGGATATCGAAAAGTACATCTAGCAGAATCTGCACATGTGCATGTCAGATACGAGTATACCTAGCAGAATCTGCACATTTGCCTGTCAGATACGAGTATGCTTAGCAGAATCGGCACATTTGCCTGTCAGATACGAGTATGCTTAGCAGAATCGGCACATTTGCCTGTCAGATACGAGTATGCTTAGCAGAATCGGCACATTTGCCTGTCAGATACGAGTATGCTTAGCAGAATCGGCACATTTGCCTGTCAGATACGAGTATGCTTAGCAGAATCGGCACATTTGCCTGTCAGATACGAGTATGCTTAGCAGAATCGGCACATTTGCCTGTCGGATAGGAGTATACTCGTATCTGACACGCAAATGTGCAGATTCTGCGAGGTATCCTTTTTGCTAAGAATCATTGGCATAGCCAGGAGACAACATTATGATTTTTAAATGACACCGATATTCTATTTCAACATTACGATACAAAGTAACAAACTGTGTACGTGTTTTCGTTTTTTTCAGACAGAATGCTCGAAACAGGAACACTGCTACTGCCCCGCGGTCGGACAATGCGAGGTGTACGAGTACATTATCACCTTCAACAGACTGGCCCAAACCAACAGCCGGGGTCAACACCATCGTCAGTACTACCTCACGGTCAACGTCACCAACCAGGCGGCGCTCAGAAACACCCAGCACTTAGAGATTCTTGTCGATGAGTCTCCGCCCACTTCAGGTGTGAGAACAGGACATTCTTGCATAGTACAAGTACAAATATATATATATATATATATATATATATATATATATATATATATATATATATATATATATATATATATATATATATATATATATATATATATATATATATATAATCCAAAACAGACATGAACGTAATAAGATGTATTCATTCTGAAACAATATGTGTCACTCATTGAACTGTTTAATTTTTTTATGTGTTTGGCGATTGTTTCTGAACGTATCAAAACAATCGCCAAACAATAATGTATTAACTATCGTTTCTGTAAACGTACTGCTCTGCATATATATATATATATATATATATATATATATATATATATATATATATATATATATATATATATATATATATATATATATATATATATATCGAGGGTTGACTGCCGAAAAGCAGTATCTTGCTTTTTCCTAGTTTTGCAGGAGACGCTTTTGAAATTTTGGACCTACTTTGAACCTTTCTGTACAATGCAAGAATTTAAGATGCCCCTCAAAATTTTACAATGTTATTGGGCAGCCTATTTTATTATGCATATCCATGGTATTATGGCTATATCTAAATTCTGGTTTGAATTATTAAAGAAACCGTAACACGAGTGAAGATACTATATGTCTGGCAATCGGAAAGGCGATAAATAATGGCGGCAGAAACACCGTATCTCAACATACGAGAACCTTTCGCTGACAGAGCCTGCAAAGTGTTGACTGCCGAAACACCGTATCTCAACATACGACAACCTTTTGCTGACAGATCCTGCAAAGTGTTGACTGCCGAAACACCGTATCTTAACATACGACAACCTTTTGCTAACAGATCCTGCAAAGTGTTGACTGCCGAAACACTGTATCTCAACATACGACAACCTTTTGCTGACAAATCCTGCAACGTGTTGACTGCCGAAACCACGTATCTTCACATGGCTCCCTCACTGTGTTAGAAAACCAAAGGTTTCAGAGGGGAAGCGGGCAGCCAGATTCATGTAAATTGTTCTACTTGGCATCTGCCGTGAACAAAGTAGACAGAAAGCGTGTCTAGAAATGATTTATTTTATAAACTAACACTATTCCACAGGTAATTCTCCAGCCTGTCATTCGCGAATTCTGTTTTACTATTTGAAGTATTTGGTGATAATGCATTAGAAAAGCATTTATTTAGACACATTATACATACTTATAGCACACTGATTTGACTTATTTTTAATTGGTATAGTCGCTATACTGCCAGTACGTTGAAGACAATTATTGCGGAAAATCACGTTATGTGACAACCATGCAACTCTCACAATACATTAACAAAACATAATCAAATGTATGTGAGTGAGAGAGAGAGAGAGAGAGAGATGAAATGAAACTTTATTCGCCAATGGATAAAGTAATTAGCACATGGGACATTTTTCGGACTTGACGTTTTTACTCTACACAAAATAGTCAAACAGTGCATCGAGATATAAAGTGTAGTTTCACACACATTCTCGTACAATCATGTTGACTGGCTTGCATATATATTATAATGCACGGCAATAGAATAGTTTACAGTAAAAGCATGGTGGATAGATAACATGTTCAGGATTAGTGGATCATGAGGGGAAAAAAACAACTCTGAAGAGTTTATGCTGGACTTAATGATTGGTGCTTAAAGAGGATTTCTATACACAAAGAGAGCGATCTGCAGTGCGTTATGCTCGATGGCAAGGTGTTCCATAATGAGCCACCGGAAAATGTATGGCTAGATTTAAATACATGTATGTCAATTATGGGACGTGGCATCATAAAATTTCTTCTGGATGTGGAATAACCCAGGTCAGATTTAGTAAAACGTTTGCATAGCTATTCCGGAGAGACAGACAGAGAGACAGACAGAGAGGATAGCAAACTATTTTACAGCTGTACCTTTAAATCCGGTGTTAACGACTGACTGCTCCATTTACAAAAATATTATTATTCCAATAGAGAAAATAACACTTCATCACGTTGTTGGCCATTTTCGCGCCGTCACAATAAGACAGCTTTCGGCACACACTGGTAATGCTGTCAAATTGTTCACGAGTATGAACCTCACAATTTCGACAAAGACGATTAGCGTATATTTAATTGTAGTAAAGTCTTTGATGCACTGACAAATGTTTTGTTTATAGGACGATTTTCACAACGCAAGCTGTGTGTCACAGTAGTACATGAAGTTGGCTGTTTCGCATGGCGTGGTCTAGAACTTTCTGAGACAGACAGTGTTGAAAGAAATAACTTTTTGCAAACCCGCTTTTTTTCCCCATCTACGTTTAAAAAAAAAAAACTCTGCTCAGGCTCCGTTTTGGGGGATAGGGGTTTGTTGTCTTCTCCTAGCAGTGTTTTTGTGTTTTTTCCTCTACATTTGAACAGATAAAGGACTTTTGCTTTTCACAGACGCCCAAGCTGTAAAATGCCTCAAACAGTGCTTGCTGTTCTGATTCATAAACCCTGCTGCATTTAAAACGGCAATTGGAGCAGTCTATTGGTTTATTTTCTTTGCAGGTACTATTTTCCCGTTTTGGATACATACTCCTTTCCCTGCACCCACAAAGCCTTTCTTGAATTTTTCTTCCAGGTATCTGGCATGGCAAATTTCTTCATAAACAGCTTTTTTTTTTTTTTGGGGGGGGGGAGGGGAGGGGGGGGGGGGGGTGGTGGTGTCTTAAACTTGCCTCGTTTCCTTGGTGTTTGTGGTTTGGGGGTGCTGTGCAAAGGCGATAATGAAGAAGTATGTCGTGATCTAGGAGTTTGTGGTGTGTTTGGTGGAGACATCTGTTCAATGACTGGACTATTTGGCGTGTCGTTTCTGCCACTGGTCTCATACATTGTGTCTTCTTGTGTCTTGCTGGTTCCTGGCACTGTGTCTCTGCTGCCTCGCTTGTCACTGGTACTGAGTCTCCTTGTGTCCCGCTTTAACGTGTCGCAGGTGGGAAAGGAAATACAGCATCATAGTGTTGGGCTTCAGTCTCAAGTAGTGACAGAATGATCGGTGATTGATCAACACCAGTGTCACCGGCTTGTGTGTCTGGGTAAAGAATCGTTTCCTAATGAAGCAAGTTATTTGAGTATATTATAACCGGCCTCTTTGTGCAGTCAGCAAGCGCCTTCAGCAGCAGATCAGCTGCGTCGTTGCTCCAGATTCCTGGGGCCCGCAGCTGTTCCATGTTCCAAAAGTATTTTAGGTACCTTTCATTTTCATCATCTTCATTTGTTGTCAGAAAGCAAAATAAAGTAGGTCGCAAATTTGTCCTCAAGGTAATTGCATATCTGTGTCCTCAGATCAAGCACCGTGATATTCAGGTGCATGGAAACTGCCTCGAAGAAACAGTTTCCGTCTGCAGCTACTTCTACTGAGTACAATCCGTTGGCTGAGAGCAGATTCTGAAGCCGACTTCTGTGCACTTCTTGTTCTCTCTGGTGTCGCTTCATCTCCTGCTTGCTCATTGCCTTGGCCAGCTCTATATTGCTGCTTTTGGATAATGTGTGTTTGCGTTTTCGTCAGTGAAAGTAAAGGCGTATTTTCGTCACTTTAATCCTCGTTGGAAGACGTCGGCACTACATCAGCTTGAGGTAATTCAGTGACTGGACTGTAAGTGGGATGCTTGATGATGTTGTCATTGTCACTCATTTTCTGTAGTGGTCAAGTCGCTTATGTCCAGGCGTTTGCTCTTTATCAAGGGCTCATCATAGTCATCCGAGCAAGACCACCGTGCACCCTTGATTTTCGCTGATAAAGGCTCCAGGTTTGAATGACACCAACTTGCATCCTCTTGCCCTGGCTGCTTGAAGAGTTGCTTGGAGGCTTGAAGGGGCTCATCGTCAGACAGGCACCAGTTGCAATCTTCTTGGATGACTCTGGACTGTTGACAAGTCATATTTAAAATAAATCAGTTATCATCAGTCTTTATGTTCGGGGGGTGTGTGTGCGTGCGTGCACTGATGTGTGTGTGTGTGTGTGTGTGTGTGTGTGTGTGTGTGTGTGTGTGCGCGTGTGTGTGTTGGGGTTGTGGGGGTTGAGGGGGGGGGGCACATAACGGTACACACGCGCACATCAATTCAGTAGCTAAGCTTCACATAATGATAGTGATACAGATAGAGTTCAAGACAAACTAAAGGGAATCGCTGATAACAGTAAATTGTAAACAAGAACCCGTAACTTATATCTGTTCGACAAGTCTCAGTACACTGTGAGCCACAAAACTGACCATACTCACTCGAAGTTGCTCAGAATTGACAGTGGCATTTAGTGGCCAGATTTAGGTACACATTGCCTTCAGCATCAGTCATTCTTTGGTTGGCTGTTCATTCTGTGAAGATGTGCAATTTGTACATGACTATGGATCAGATACAGTAGTAAATGACATTTAATAGCATTGTGCCGGGCTGAGGGTGGGGGGAACTTAAAAAAGACTACATTAATTATCATTTTACACTAACCTGCCTCTTAAAATAATTTAATGATAATCAATAATAAATTGCAATGAGTATTTTACCAGTAATCGACCCAAATTTAACAGTCAATAGTGACGATTACATTTGTACTGAATACTGCACTCCAAAAATAGTATAGATGACAGAAATTATGTTACCTGCAAGAACACTGTGAGGCCACTGACTGTCCGATCCAAAATACTCCACTGCCCGGGAATGCTGCACTTGCGAAGAGTAGTATGAAAACTGGGGTCTTTCGGATAAAACATCCCACACTCTTGGTAGGATGTGGAACAAAAAGGATTTGTAGCTCGTTAGTATCCTAATAAACTGACATCATGATAACGGTACTCCAGTGCCATGAGATGCGGGCGCCGGTTTCCTGTCGGTGTTATCAACAGTGTTGACAGCGGTAAGGCAGCAGCTAACATATACCAGATTTCAGCGGGGGCGGGCGTTGGAATTAACAGATATACTGCAGGTCGTATTTTGAGATACGCTTTCCCTGCACTCTTAATCAACTAAACAAGCTGACAGCAAACACAGCTTAACTCCAGATACTTGGTTTCGGCAGTCACTTTTTCTGCAAAGATTCGTGAGATAATAAGACCGTATAGCCGTATCTTCAGCAACTATGTTTCGGCGGTGATTGATTCTCTCTGTTTGCCTGAACATGTTTTCGGTTCTAATCAATATTTTAAAAACTAATGAAATTTTTAAAAAAAAGAAATAGATCAGACAAAAGAGCATCGTTTCCTGAGTCTGATGATACCAAAAAGTCAAAATCTCCAAAAAAGTGATATACTACGTTTCGGCAGTCAACCCTCGATATATATATATATATATATATATAATTATATATAATATATATATATATATATATATATATAT
The DNA here is from genome assembly GCA_036245525.1 of Semisulcospira habei. NCBI lineage: Eukaryota > Metazoa > Mollusca > Gastropoda > Semisulcospiridae > Semisulcospira > Semisulcospira habei. The sequence continues at coordinate 228,642,021 of BTPG01000001.1, read as the reverse complement.
ATATATATATATATATATATATATATATATATATATATATATATATTATATATATATATATATATATATAATATATATATATATATATATATATATATATATATATATATATATATATATATATATATATATATATATATATATATATATATATATAAGACGCACGCACGTAAGGTTCTTTTAAATAAACTTTGTTCAGCTGCAACCCATCACACGTGGCTCAAGGATGTAGACAATACTGGAGTAACAGTTCCAACAATATTTTAATTCAGCGATGCGATCTCCACACAATGCATTTCCAAATGCACCAACACTGATACAATGTCTCTTCTGCAAATGTCCACACTGTCGACACAAAGTTTCTCATACAACGTACACCACACCGGTACGCTGCGTTTCTCACAATGTACACCCTATACGGGCCACGTACCTACGATAAACTGTGTGTCTCTACAACTGACAATGCAAGACAATGTATATATGTGCTTCCCAGCACAAGTCTTTTATAGTACAGCCAATTTACAGAATAATCCAAGAAAATCATTCAAAGCAACCAATCAGAATGGAACCCGTAACTGAAACTCATAAATATTAATAAAGAAAGAATTTTCTAGAATAACTACAATAGGCTACAAAAATTCGACTGCTCATTTCAGTCCCAAATCCCAATGTAAAATGACGTCTCACAAAAGTATGGTAGGCAGTTCACGACCTAGTCGGAATTTTCCAGAACTTTCACGATCTTTCACAACACACAAAAAAACCCTTGGTTTGTACACAAAAAAAGGCTGCCAACTTCACGCGCACAGTAAACAACTATGACTATTTTAATGTCTATAATACAATGTAGCGAAATGTTTCTTACTCTACTTGCGACACACATACGCGGTCACAAGACAGTGCGACCTGCTCGAAGGTTCTAATCTATACTCCGCGAATCTACGCAAAACAAAGATCGACCGCTATTCTCCGTGCGACTTTTCTAGAAGCTTTCGGTTAAACTTAGCATAATAACAAAGCGAATTACGCTCTACGCGCAAACGAAAGAAAATCTTACTAAAAAGTACGTGAATCGTAACCATGTTAGCTCAAATAAATATCGGATCGTCTCCTACGATTAACACTTGTATGCTCTCACAGGACAACACAACCACAATCGTAACACACACACACACACACACACACACACACACACACATATATATATATATATATATTATATATATATATATATATATATATATATATATATATATATATATATAATATATATATATATATATATATATATATATATATATATATAAATTATTTACTTATAACAAAGGCGTCGCCCCAAAGCCAAAAAATGAACTCAATCAGGATAGCACTAGCCTCCCCTCTCGGGGGGAAGAGTGGATATTCTCCAGCGGATTGCGGGGCGCCTGGGGGTAGTCACTATTGCTATATGCATTAGGTGTTCAGTGGAAGGCTCAAAAAGATAGGTCTGTCATTCCTTCTCTTTCCCACTACCTTTTCTTTCTAGATCTCGTGAGCGATGCAGTCACAAAAAAGGGCAGCTGATGTCCTGATGACACAATGCAAGCTTACCAGCCTGGAATTTCATGGCATTAGCACAGCAAGAGCATTCTCAGAATTTAATGAAAAATTAAGTCCCTTGGAGCTATTTTGATTGAGTGCATTTTTTGGCTTTGGGCGATGCCTTTGTTTTAAGTTAATAATAATTGCACCACAAAATTGCCTAGGTGTTGTCTTTTCAATATTAGTCTGTCTTCTTCCACTGCAACATCTCATAAATCTTTAGGGATGCAATCCGCGCTGTGCTAGTGGTGCTACCAGTAAATTCTGGAGGCGGCTTCTAGTACATGCGTTGTGTTTGCAATTTCAGGTTACGCCGTGTGCCTATCTGAAGAGCCCCCACCCCCCACCCCCCCTTGGGGCGAAACCGGTCGTAGGCGGCAAAAACAAAAATCTATCAAGCAGGTCGAAGATCTGTTTAGGAATATTCATGCACTAGCCTCCCCTCTCGGGGGGGGGGGGGGGGGGGGGGGGGACTGGGGGTAGTCCCTATTGCTATATGCAGCAGGTGTTCAGTGGAAGGCTAAAAAAGGGCAGCTGATGTCCTCATGACACAATGCAAGTTTACCAGCCTGGAATTCCATGGCATTAGCACAGCATTCTCAGAATTGAATGAAAAATTACGTCCCTTGGAGCTAATCTGATTGAGTGCATTTTTTGGGCTTTGGGCGACGCATTTGTTAAAAATAAAGAAGAGAGAGAGAGAGAGAGAGAGAGAGAGAGAGAGAGAGAGAGAGAGAGAGAGATGCGTTTTGTTTGATATAGTGTCGATGACAGGCAGATATGATTACGAGACCCGGATCAAAATGTCCGAGTCTAACGACTAGGACATTTTAATTGGGTCAAGTTATCAAATCTCTCCGTTTTCAGCACTATATCAAGCAAATTGTTGCTCAATATAATTTATGTACCAGTCCAAAACAAAACTTTACCTTCGCTTCGTGTTAACTTTGTCATAGTTGAAAAGGATGCATTCGTGTTGCAGCTGAACAGTATGTCGTGTTTTATTTCGTAAGACC
>BTPG01000001.1:228599424-228634424 GCA_036245525.1 Semisulcospira habei | reverse complement strand
CGATATGGGATGGCAGCGGTGACATACACTTGAAGAGGCTTAACTCCCTGCATCGGAGAGCAGCGAAACATATCCTGCCTGATTCAGCCCTAACAACTGATGAAAGACTTGAAAAAACTGAAAATGCTACCTCTTAGCAAGCATCACCTCTTAAACAAGGGTGTGGTTATGTATAAAATCTGGAATGAGATTCACCCAGAATATCTTTGTAAGCTCTTTACCAAGGCAAGTTCAGGTTATTCTACTTCAAGACGAAACTTTATTACACCTCGCCCCAGGATAGATCTCTTTAAAACCAGTGTATCTTTCTCAGGCGCATCTTTCTGGAACACACTGCCAACATGTATAACACACGCTAGCTCCCTCTCCTCTTTCAAGGAATGCCTCCTCAAGTACTTGTCTGCTGATACATAATCTACCACAAGTATTCGTATCAAACATGTGCTTATCGTATAATCAGTGCATGCTGCCGTATGGTTTGTGCATACTAATAATAATCGCCTAATTACATAATTCAACTTTCTATTATAATCCAAATAATTTTTGCTGTCTGAAGTGAATTTTCACTATGATCCAAATGATTTGCTTCGTATATAGGTCAAGTTATCATTAGCGCGTGTTTGTGTGTGCGCGCGAGCGTGTATGTGTCAGTGTGCGCGCGTTGCGTGTACTTTTTATTTTTCGTTTGTTTTATGTATGACCGAATGAATGAATGAATTTTGTTTAATGTCTCTTCATGTTTAATGTTTCCTAATTTTTCTTTGTGTAATTTGGTACTATTAGTATTACAATTATTATCCTGTGTTTGTAGAGTAGCAACGGCAAGTATGAAAAATGGCACACGTGCTAATTACTTTATCCGTTGAGAAATAAAGTTTCATTTCAATAAAGTTTCATTTCATTTCATTTCTCTCTCTCTCTCTCTCTCTCTCTCTCTCTCTCTCTCTCTCTCTCTCTCTCTCTCTCTCTCTCTCTCTCTCTCTCTCTCTCTCTCTCAGTATATCAGTATATTCCAGGTTTTGTCTGACAGAAGGCGAAACCCAGTAAGCAAAGGACTTCGGGTAGACGACGGTCGCAGTGGGCCCTCGCACTCGGAAAAGTATTTGTTGTGTGTATTCGACATAACTGAAAAACACTTTTAACCGGTTCTGGTCAGAAAGAGGCATAGATTTGTATGGCTCCCTGCGACTGCATTAGTCTGGTAAGCTTATTCTGGATAAAGCATAAGTTATCATATAATTGGAAGAAGTTGCTTAGAAGTGTTTTTTTTATAAAATTTTTAAATTTCCTTTTTTCATATTCATAACGATACGCGTTCTAATCAACTTCATCTGGCACTTTCGTGGCCGTTCTTCAAGTTTTTCAAAAAGTCGTTTTACAGATGCTTGTAAATGCGCGACGTCAGATGTTTTACAGGCCCTTTCTGTGGGACCATTTACATCACTAATGTAACAATTCAAGATGAGCCCACGGTAATGACGCTAAATCTTTGGAGTGGAAATCGTACACGATGCAAATCCTATGTATTCTCTACGTAATACTGATTGACGCGCAAGTGCGTTCACCTAGGCGAAAGCACATGGGTGTCCATCAACATTACTCTAAGCATGTACACCTGCAAGTAAATACTCGCGAAATGCACATGATCTGCTGACATATGAAGAGCTTATGCACAAATGCGAATCTGCTGTTCCTTACGTGCATTTAGGAAGGTTACAAAGTAAAGTAGATTATAGCACTGTCAGGGGAGAGAAATGTGCATGATCGACCAGTGACCATAGATCCACCGCGGCCAAAGCACAAAAAAAAAAAAAAGAGATAGGAAAGAGAGGGGGCGCTAAAAAAGTGACTGAAAGCAATGCATATGGAAGCCCCCCCGTGCATTTAGTTTATTTCAATGTTTCTAGGCTTTAGAAAAAAAAATTGATCTGGTACGTCATACTTCGTATTCTGAGAAGTCGTGATTAGAGATATTGTTATAATGTATGGTAATAAAATGGAAAGTAGACACGTACAGGTATTTTGACGTCAGTGGTGTAACTAAACTTATTTATGACGTGTTTTTAAATTTTATTTAAAGGATGTGGTTTCTGAGACTTCTGCCTTCCAGGCATTCATTAAACCACTTTGGAAAACAGTACTACAATGCGGACTTTTTGTACAGGTTTGACGGGGGTTTCTTCTACTTAGTGGTTTGTTGTCCTTTCTTAATGTACGAAAATGAGACTTTTCTGATGTGTTTAATTGTGTCCACAGATTGTCTGGAGTACAGGGACTCCTGCTTCATGCGGACCAAAAACGAATCATCACTTTTCAGCGACTAGTGTTAAAGCCCGGCCTATTGCAGATGAAAGAGGCTGAATGAGGGACTGTTGATCTATTTCACATATTTCAAATTATCTTTCCACAGGTTTCACAGACCATTTTGTTACCCCGTTCCTCACCATGCCAGAACCAGCCCTCGCTCACTGTAAGAACGGCATCGTGGCTGGATGTGCCCGCTATCCAATCAGCCCGCTGCAGGCGTATGACACCGAATCCGGTCGTTCCTTCTTCTTCCAGCTACACGTCATTAACGCTGCGGGTCACGTGACCACTGTCAATACGTCATCCGTACGGTTACCAGCTCACTCCCCGCCTAGCCACGCCACTGTAATGGATGTGATTCGGCTGAGGAAGACTTCTACTCTTGATCCCCCAACGTCTGAAACCGAAGCACCGAAGTCGTTAACGTCGCCTGTATTTGAACGTATATCGACAACAGCTTACAGTGATACAGTTACAACGTCATTGCCGAGCACAACACCAGCGGAAGAAACTGCGCCTGAGTATTCAAAAGACGTTGATGTCGTTATGGAGAGGAATGAAATCTGCATCGCGTGGTACGGGTTCTATCGTGCAGATGAGGTAACCGTGGAAGTTGGACTTGGAACGACCAACAAAACAGATGACTTGGTCCCATTCTTTGTCATAGACGACAAGCGCAGTCCCGTGTGCGTTAACTCCAGCTCCCTCCCGGTCTACACCAAACTCTTCTCTCTGGTGAGGGCGACTGACTCAGGGGGAATAACCGTGGTAGCTTCCGACGGGTTCACTCTGATTCCAGAATACGACCCTAGTAACAGACTGATGGCATTTAACGGCAAGGGCTGTGCGAGAAGCGACCAGATCGGGTCTACTGTGATCGGCCGCGACTCCACAGTCATGTTGAAGCGTGTATCCAGGGTGCCGATTCACATCGGCGACATGCTGTTTGTGAGATTTACGCCGTTTGTTTCTGACGTGACATTTCCAGGAGCCATTTTGATCCAGACAACTCTGCATGGTTACCAAATCGCAGTAAAATCAACAAACGTCACAGCGGTATTGCCTTTGAAAGTTGCGGAAACCACGAATATAGAGATCCTAAACTGTATCAAGGACGCACTGCTGCTGACCCCTACTGAAGGTCACATGACTGTCACTTGGGAAATATCTGGTCCTTGGTCAAATCTGGTGAAAAGCGTGCGAATTGAAGTCACCGACGAAACGTGTTTAGAAACTGTTGCAAAGAAAGAGAAGTACAAAGAACTGGAATGTCTCGTGGCTGAGAAGTACGCTTCCTCTTCCTTACAGAAGCTGGACATTCACACAGAGAGTATCTTCCCTGGTCACGCCTACACGTCATCGGTAGCTGCGTGCTTTGACGACGGGTGTGCTCGTGCTGGCCAATCTGACCTTGCCATTTTTGACGACAGCGAACGATCAGTGGCGTTTGACCTTGCAGTCATTACCGCTCAGTCGTCTGACGAAGTTCAAGCTGAGTTCAATGCAAGCATCACTCCACCACTTACAGCGTTCACCGGCCCATACACCAGATCTTGTCTCTTCATGTGGACCGTGGACGAGGACGAGGACGGAGCGACATCAGTGACAGATTGGCGAGTAGAACGTGCAAGGAACTGTTCCAATCTGCTGGTGGGTATGGTAGTAGCCATTTGCAGTGAAAAGAATTACAAAGTTGACATTTGGAAAATAGTACTTTTCATCCCCCCCCAACGTCTGAAGCTCGCGACTAGAAATAATCTGCCCTGAGAAGGCAAAAGACAGTATGTCTATGCTTGTGAAGCGAGAGTTTTATTTTTATTGTGTTAACTCATTCAACCCGACGCACGTATTTCCCAAATTTTGGAGGCGTCATTTAACGACTATGCACCTGTTGCAGGAGATGGATCGACCATGATAATTCAAGGGTAGTGCCAGATTAGCTTGGCGCAGACAGGCACCAAGCTAATCTGGCACTACCCTTGAATTATCGTGGTCGACCCATCTCCTGCTGTAGTGCGTCAGGGCTGAACGGGTTATGAAAATCTCCGTTTTAAAAAAAAAATTCAAAATTACTGTCATTTCGAAGGTCACTAAACCATGTGAGAACACTTCCGTATTACCCTTACTGTCCCAAAGTACACTGACCTGAATAAAGCCAGCAAAAAGCAAAAATCATCATCAGCCTCCGTGTATGCGGGGTCTTATGAGCATGTTTCGCCTAGGTAGTTCGATTTTTACCATTAACTCATTCGAGACCAACTGCATCCGGATACGCGGCTTAAGCCGTGTATCGGGAAGCCGTTCGTTTCGATTGATTTAACGGAGAAGATCATCATGACATCATTTTGTATAATGTTAGCGCCGTTTTTCAGGTAAAGAAAACGCTGCAGGCAGTAAGAAAGAAAGGTACCCTCTACGCATGCGTCCAGTTCTTATTTCCATGGAGATCAAGAAATCCCTCGTGCCATATACTGACCCACCTTACACCCCGGCAAGCGGAACCTTTCAACGTTATCGAACTCTCCCTCTCTACTCTCCAACACACCGACTTTGACCGGTATCTCTACAGTCGCCATCTTGGAAGTAACTTCCGGTACCTTCTTGACCTTGACCTTGACTTTGCTGAAAGCAGTGTCGTACTGTCCGCCGTTGTGACCAACGGTGGTGACAGAACCGTGCAGTGGTTCCTGATGAAGGGAAAACAGAGAGTCCCTGAGGACGGAGATTGTATGAGTGATGCGGACTGTGTACTGACGAGAACCACCAGCGACGGGAAAGTGATTTTTCCCGGGGATCAATCCCATCTTCAGAACGGGCACGTGTACTACATATGCGCCATCGTGTCTGCTGCAACATCTGGAATTCTACAGGGTGGCCACGAGAGTGGGGTGGATGTGTGTGGGGACGGTGCTGTGATCGATGACACCCTACCAGAGGCAGGTTCTGTCATGATTCATAACGCAGAAACTGGTTTCCTGGCTAACACGGGCGGTCTGCTTGTTACGTGGAGCGGATTTACGGACTTTGAAACAAGCCTGCTTACACTCGGTGGCGCCACTTTGAACTACTCTGTTGCCCTCGGTCAGGTTTTGTCTGTTTTTCCAAAGACTCGATCTTTCTATCTTAATTCTTTATTGGCTCACGTGCGAAGCAAAAGTGAGTCTATGTTTTGGGCCAGTGGTCGTTCGTCCGTCGGCCGTCGTCCGTCGTCCGTGGTGAACTTTAAAGTTGGCATTTTTTTTCGGAGACTATTCAAGCCACAGTCTTCAAACGTGGCCCAAGGATACTTTGTGGCAAGACCTTTCTAAACATACCAATTTCAGTGACCTTTCACAAAGGTCAAGGTCACATGGGATCAGTAAATAGGTCAAAATAGCTATATTTTGACATAATTAATTTTTCTCAAATGCTATTCGCAAATGCAAACCCAAACTTGGTACAAAGGTACCTGATGGTAAGACCGTTCTATGCATACTAATTTTAGTTGATCCCTCAGAAAGGTCAAGGGTCACAGGAGCTCCGGAAATAGGTCCAAAATAGCCATAGTTTGACAAAAGATGTTTTTCCTCAAATACTATTGAACACTTCAATCCCAAACTTGCTACAGAGATACCTGATGGCAAGACATATCTATGCATACTAATTAAGGTCGAAAAGGTCAAGGGTCACAAAAGCTCGGGAAATAGGTTAAAAATAGCTATATTATGACAAAATATGTTTTTTTCTCATATACTATTCACAACGTCAAACTCAAACATGCTACAGAGATACCTGATTGTAAGACCTAACTATGCATACTAATTTGGATGAACCTTCGGAAAGGTTAAGGGTCACAAAAGCTCAAGAAATAGGTCACAAATAGCCATATTTATACAAAAGATGTTTTTTTCTCAAATACTATTCACAACGTCAAACCCAAACTAGGTACAATGATATCTGATGCTAAGACCTTTCTATGCATACTAATTTTGGTGATCCCTCGAAAAGGTCAAGGGTCACAAGAGCTCAAGAAATAGGTCCAAAACCACCATATTTTGACAAAAGATGTTTTTTCTCAAATACTATTCACAACTTCACACCCAAACTTAGTACAGAGATACCTGATGGTAAAACCTATCTATGCATACTACTTTAGATGACCCCTCGAAAAGCTCCAAGGGTCACAATACCTCAGGAAATAGGTTTAAAAAAATAGCCATATTTTGAAAAGAATTTTTTTTCTCAATTACTATTCACAACATCAAACCCAAACATGCTACAGAGATACCTGATGGTAAGACCTATCTATGCATACTAATTTGGATGACCCTTCGGAAAGTTTAAGTTTCACAAGAGGCCGGCAAATGTGTGTAAAATGCCAATTTTCGATAATTATAGGTATTAGCAACATTTTTGCAAAGTTTTCAATCAAATTTGGCAGAGAGGTAGCCGATGATAAGACCTTCCTATGCATACTAATTTAGTCAACTCATCGCAAAGGTCAATGGGCACGGGGGGGGGGGGGGGGCGGGGGGGGGGTGAGATTGACGACAGATGTATGAAAAATGCTTGCATTTTGAGATAACATGGATTTTGCTGGTGCAGACGCCAGCCCTTTACTTATTGTCACAAAGGTCACACATGATGTAAATCGGTCATACAAGTGAACCATAATGGCTTTGCCTTTCTTTTTGAACTATAAACTTCTCGGCAAGAATGTATGTTGCGAACAAAAACCAAAAAAAATCGTATTGTAATCTAAACCATAAGTTAGTGACATCTGCAGACTTACATTGAAAAGTATTGAAAAGGAAAATCACTTGAGTAATGGTGAAGTATGAACACCAGAGAGAAGTCAGCTAACAGTTTTCCTAACATTTAACTTCCTTGTGTATACAGCCAATGGTATTATAAACAGTGTCGGTCGTGGCATGCACAAGGGTGTAAATTAATCCTCAATTCATCTTGCTCTGGTTTTTTTTTTTCTTTTGCTTTATTCAGGGAGATATGAAGGAGCGGAAGACATCGCCCACTTTGTGTCCGTGGGCCGGAGAACAGCGTGGACGTTAACTCATCTCAACGTTTCAGCGGGTACTGCCTGTGTCGCCACTGTAAAAGGTAGGATGCAGCAAGTGGCATCGTCCGTTAATTGCCAAGGGGTTAATTGTTTCGCTGGTCTGAGGATCACAGATCAGCACATTAATCATTCGATATTCCCATAGGTCAGTCTAGCTGTCTAACTGTCTAATATAGCCATTAAGGCATTATAATGTTTAACAATTTATACATGTCAGTTTGAAATAGCGATTCACGTAACATGTACATTCCTTGTTGTCAAGATGGCATTCGTGACTTTTCTTTGTTTTATTATATTTATTAGTTAGGTGGTAAAACTTAAGCTGTTGGCGTAATAGAACCACTTAGCATGTATTCTCAGTTGTCGAGACTACAAAGTCCTGTCCACATATTCCTCTTAACAGCGGAGGACCGGGTGGGCCACGTGAGACAAGCCTATTCCCAGGCTATCGTCATTGACAGCACGCCTCCTAGCGTCGGTCTGCTAGTGGTGGGGGCGATAACTCAGCCTAGATTCGTTTCGGGCCAAGAGTTGATTGTTCGCTGGGAAGACGTTGAAGACGTGGAGAGCAGTGTAGTGCTGGTGGAAGTAAGGGCAATATTTGATATTATTTTTATGACTGGTCCGTTTGTTTACTGCTCGCGTATTCTATTTTCTACACAGCATTAATTTACGCATAAATAAACGCATATCTGACAACAAAAAAAAAAAAAAAAAAAGACCGGTCAGTATCACGTAAATGTATTTTCTCAATCATCTCAAACGATTCGATTGTCCTCCACAAAATGTTTTTGTTATTTTGGTTTTTGGTATGCCGCAAAGCAGTGTGTACAAAAAGAGAATTCTCAAGTCAATATTCATCATTGAAAACAGACAAATCCGAAAGGCAATATTACAGTTCTTATCCATGCTGATTGCTGACCTATTAACACCAAGAGCACTAGCACCTTTTGTCCACAGGTGGGGATATTGTCAGAGACGGGTCAGGAAGTGATTCCTTTCAAGATTTGTGCAGACAACTCTGTGTTAATACCTAGCACCTCACTGCTTGTGGATGGACACACGTATGTTGCGCTGATCAAGGTATGCGCTTTTCTGGAATCTGCATGTGAAATAATGTCAACCAAAATATCACTATATCAAATTGGAATAGCATTGTTAAAAACTTACTTTCGCTTATCAGAATATAATGATTATTTAACACTTTGGCTGTATGTAGCTTGTTTGGTCGAGGTGATTCCTGCAGGAATCACCTCGACCAAAAAAAAGCTACCGACAGCCAAAGGATTAATATTGGTCTTTGAGTTTAAAACTTTTATCATCGAAATCTTAAATCATGCAGATAATATTCACGATCAGTTTCTCTCTGTAGGCTACCAACGGTGCAGGGATGGTGACAATGACCCAGTCAGCCCCATTCATTGTGGACAGTTCTCCTCCAGGCCAGGGGAAGGTCTTCAACAGCGCGTCCAGCACCAGCGTACGTGTACAATCTTACGACAGCACGGGCGATATCACTTATCAACAACACTTGAAAAATGTGAATAGGACTTTATGGTTATAGTGATGAGCTCGGGGAAATATTGTAAGCATTACCGGGGACTGAGGAGTTAATGAACCCTTTCACTGCCAGTGATCACGGATTTTGCGTCTGCAATCACGCGTACACTGACCGACATTCGCGTCAGCAGAACAAATAAAATGGAACGGAAAATAGGCATAAAGAACATAGGACTATAAAGAGACATAAATCCTCATGAGCCCCCGCGAATGCAGGGGCTCATAAGGCTTTATGTCTCTTGCAACTGTTTATCGTTTGCGCTGGCCTGGCATGCGAATGTGGTTAAAGGCGCTGCACGTCACCTCCATAACACAAAGACGTTCTGTTCTACAACTGCGTTGCTGGATTTTTCGAACGTTATGTGTGTATGGATTCAATAAATTCGGTGTTCTTGAAGTTTCTAGTGCCAGTTTAACGTTTCTCGGTCGGACTTGCACAAAGCTAATACGAGTACTCGCCTGATGATCTAAAGCTCGTCTGTAAGTTAGCATTACTAGGTGTTGGGTTGTTGTTGTTGTGTTTTGTTTTGTTTTTTTTTTTTTTTTTGTTGATTTTTTTTTTTAGTTTCGAATTCCCAATGCTTCAAGATCAAATACCAGCAAAATAAAGTAAGTACACGATAGCAAAACAGGAGCAAAACGAGAGCAAAACAAGAGCAAAACAAGAGCAAAACAAGAGCAAAAGCGTCACTGCAACAGAATTTAAAATTCGGTTTCAGTGTTTTATTTAGCCCCACGGGTGCCTTTTCCCAATTTTCGAAGTGTTACGTGACGACTATGTACCTGTTTCAGGAGATGTTTCACCTCCATAACACAAAGACGTTCTGTTCTACAACTGCGTTGCTGGATTTTTCGAACGTTATGTGTGTATGGATTCAATAAATTCGGTGTTCTTGAAGTTTCTAGTGCCAGTTTAACGTTTCTCGGTCGGACTTGCACAAAGCTAATACGAGTACTCGCCTGATGATCTAAAGCTCGTCTGTAAGTTAGCATTACTAGGTGTTGGGTTGTTGTTGTTGTGTTTTGTTTTGTTTTTTGTTGTTTTTTTTTGTTGATTTTTTTTTTTAGTTTCGAATTCCCAATGCTTCAAGATCAAATACCAGCAAAATAAAGTAAGTACACGATAGCAAAACAGGAGCAAAACGAGAGCAAAACAAGAGCAAAACAAGAGCAAAAGCGTCACTGCAACAGAATTTAAAATTCGGTTTCAGTGTTTTATTTAGCCCCACGGGTGCCTTTTCCCAATTTTCGAAGTGTTACGTGACGTACCTGTTGCAGGAGATGAATTTTCCATGATAATTCAAGGATAGCTTGGCGCCTTGACTACCCTTGGATTATCATAAAAAATTCATCTCCTGCTTTGGGCGTTGGGGCTAAATGGGTTAACACTGAAAACAAACTTTGATCTGCTCTTGCATGGACGCTTTTGTGGCAAAGCTGACTGTCGCCCTATTGACAGGACCATAAAGCCTACAGTGCGGATGTCGGGGTATACCGGGTGTACTGGTCAGGCTTTGATGATCCCCACTCCGGTCTGGACTACTATAGGGTGGGACTCGGCACACAGCCGGAACAGACCGACATAGAGTCCTTTGTCTACGTTGGACGCCAGGAATGTGAGTGTTGTGTATTTCACCGCTCTGTGCATGAAGTCACCCGTACTGTGAACAGTGTGTGTGTGTGTAGTACTGCAAACAGTACCGCTTGCTGCATTTGCAAGGCGTTAGGTTGGACGAACGCCTTTTGATTAATATTTGTTAAGATACTGAGTTGGGTGCATAAAATGTACGTGAAACAGGTTGGGGCTTTGCTGTTATATTTCAAGCAGTTTGGTTGCATTAGGCTGTGTAATTCTAACTGTCGTAATAATCTGATTTGTATTTTTTAACTAGACCAGTAAGCGAGAAACTAGAACCATATATTAAGTTTAAATGGAAAACTGGACATGAAAAAATTCTGACGCGTGCCTTTATCGGCAATACAGTGCACAGTGTTTCTCATTGCCATGGTTTCATTACTGTCTGATTATATTGCAGCTTTTACTTGGCGGCGAAACTTCGAGCAAGGCCGGCAGTACTACGCTACAGTTGAGGCGTGCAACAAGGCGAGGTTATGTCGCGTGGCAACTTCTGGTAGTATCACGTTCGACAACTCGCCGCCAGTCGCCGGCACAGTCACGGTGGGGCTTGATGGGCGACACAGCAGGTTTCTGGGACATAAGTAAGTTAAAACTAACTTGGAGCTATATAATGTTGTGATCTTTCCGCTAGAACTGGTATTTGAATACTGAAATCTATAAACAAATCAGAAAGCAAGGCAATTAGGTATGTGCACCTCTCTTTTGTTATTACTGTCTTTTATAGCGTGTTTCTTTCTCCGTTGGGTTATTCTCTTCCTCTCTGATTTGATTTAGGAAGACAGTCTCTCTATTTTTGTTATGGTGTCTGCGAATGTATTGTGGAAAAGGAGGAAAATGCATGCAAGCTCATATAGAAGAGGCTTTGTGGGCATGCGTCATCCCATCTTGTTATTCTTCAGAATGCCTGTGGCTGTCCCAGCCCACAGAACGTATAACTGGTACTAAACGCCGTGTCGGTCAGAGTTTGTATGTGGTGCCACTGCGGTGCAGATCGGGGAGGTGGCTGGGAGGGGGGTGGGATCGGAGGGGTGGGAGGGGTAGGGGAGTTAAGGTGGAGAGAGCTCAAAACAATACTGTAGATTTTGGGATAAAATCCTCATCTTGTTTCACGTTGTTATGTCTTTTGAGACCCGTCTCGTCTTGCCAAGCAGAAGGTGATAAAGTGTGTCTGGTCGGTCCCCAAAGAATCACAGGTTTAACGTCATTAAACCTATTTATGAAATAGTTTTTCTTGAAATAAACGAAATCGGAACCGAACCCAACTCACCTCAATGAAAACATGATCATCGGCCCAACGTTGGCTCGAGAACCTTTGAGGACTGGGAACCTCATCCACACTGGTTGTTTCCCTCGATTCGCTACCGCTGATCAGACAACCAGTGTGAAGCTCAGCTTGTCTCGCCTGTTTCAGCTCCTCCCTCCCTGTAGAGTGGACCGGCTTTTCAGATCCTCAGTCCGGGATCCACGACTTCTCCTGGTGCGTCGGCCGTACGCCCGCAACTTGTGACGTCGTCCCCAGCACGCAGACCCTGCTGTCACTTGCAGCTGTCAAGGCGGGACTAACACTTCCGGTTGCCACGCCCCTGTTTGTGACCGTGCGGGCCCGAAACCCTCTGGGGATGGCTGCGGTCGGTGTTTCAGACAGCTTCATCGGTGAGTGTGAGGATGTTTAGGAGACACCGTGCAGTCGCGAAAGGGAGATTCGTTTACAACTAGTAGAAAACTTAACGGCTTAAGTGCGTGAGTGTGTACGTATGTATATGTGTGTGTAAGTCTATGTGTGTCGGGAGTGGGGGTGGGGGGAGGGGGTTTGGGGGGGGTGGAGGAGGAGGGGAAAGGAGGGGGGGGGGGGGGGCGAGGGAAACCGACTTGACCACCCCAGTAGCAACACATCTTCGGGCCTTACGACGGCTGCGGTGGGCCCGAGCACAGCCGTGCGCGTGCCCACTGCGTTCGCCGTTGGCCCGAGGACCTTTGCAATTCTATCCTGAGAAGGTAAATGGTAATGATAAGTATAATTTTTAAAAGCAAGATTTGCAATGTAACGATAACAATCTTGTTTTTCACAAGAATGGACTTATCGTCTCTGCCTTTGGAGGCTTCTGTAAGCGACGAACCAAAGTCTTCATTTGGCACACGCTATCTGCAAATTAGCATATACATCTTTTGTATAGGCAGAATCAAGAGGATGTTAATGACACAATTCAAATAAATGAAGTAAAGACAAAGGATACTTTGGCAAACGGCGTGTCCTGCAATTTCTTTTCTTTCAGTTGACCCTACGCCCCCGGAAGTCGTTACCACGCCGTATTTCGTCAACCCTCAAGATGACGTTCCTACTCGCAACCAATGGGATCGCTCCGTACTTCGGTTGATTTGGACGTTTAGGGACGCTGGTAGCTCAGTGGTCAGCTACACCGTCAGCATCCGCAGTCAACTGACCGGCCGCTTGGTTGCTGATCCCATCACAGTGACGGCTGAAACTGGGGTAAATGATATTTTGTGATCTGTTCTGTTTCGTTCTGTTATTTGAATTTTATGGTGTTATTGTCCCTCAAAACAAAACAAAAATTAAATTCGCCTGAAGTTTCCGATGACGACGTGTTGCAAAGGTGCAGGGGGCCCAGATCTGTCTAGTGGGAATTCTGCCCCCAGCGGAATACCCACTAGCCAGATCTAGGGCCGCTTCACATGTGCGACCCCCCGTAGTTTCTTCGGGGAGGACAGCGGAAGTATCCGAATTTTTCATTAGTTATAAACAAAATAATTCTAATACTAATGCTAATAATACTAATAACAAAACTAATGTCTAGATCACTTTGCTTCTGGATGAGAACCACCTGCTCACGGATGGTGACCGCCACTGGGCCGCAGTCACTGCTTGTAATGCCGCCGACCTGTGTACAACGATCACGTCACACACGCTGCTGATCGACTCCACGCCGCCCACAATGGGAACGTTACAATCCCCCCTCACCTGGGTCAGGACGGGATCATCGGGAACTATTAGCCACCCATGTTAGCGTGGCTTGGCAAGGTTTCGTTGATGTTGAGTCAGGCGTGGTTAGGTATTTCCTGAGTGCAGGGAGAAACTACACCAGTGATGAGCTGTCAGAAGGACAGATACTCGCACTGCACGACAACAGCACGCACACCCAGCTTGCGACTCTTAAAATGAAGGAGAATATAGCATCAGGAGAGGTTGTGTACATCAACGTCTGGGCAGAGAACAGTGTAGGACTCCGCAGCGCCATATCTCGCATGGAGTTTAAAGTCTTAACAGACAATGCCGCTGGAACATCCGGGTCTCTTGTGTCAGTGCGTCACTCGTGCAGAGCGGCTTACTGTACCGGGGAATGCACGTGCGCCGCGGCAGGTCAGGTGTGCCAAGACCAAAGGACTGAATGTTGGGATGTCCAGCCCTCTGATCCTTCTTTGCAGGGTTGGAATCTTGTCTCTTATATCGGCGGGTTGTCGGGACCTCACGAGTACACCGCGTCCACGAAATGTTTAGAGGGACACTGGCGACTGACCAATCCTCATTTACTGTCTTCCGTGTCCAGAGTCCAAGTCAGCTTCGGTTTGGCCAACACGAGCTACGACGAGGGTTTAGTCTTCAGCGCGGAGGGTAACTCTCTATGGCACGAAGTCGTTGGAAGTAACGTTGCATCCTGGGATCCAAGGGCGACTACTGCGTCACCCGACGGAGTGGTCTCCCGTGGGTCCCAGGATGGCAACATGACCGCCGTCTTTTGTCTGTCCGGGAAACGCTTGCTGGACACCGGCTTTCGTTACGTCATGCACGTGCGCTTCTGGATGTCACGTGACCAGCGCATAACCTTCACATCTGACCCTATCACGGTGGACCACACCGCTCCGCGGATCGCTCGGGCTGGCGCGGTGCTGGAGTCCACTGCGGACTGTTCACGCGATGTGGATTACGTCACCACAGAAGCAGATTTCACGGCGTGCTGGGGCAGCGTGTTCCGGGAGCAGGAGAGCAGGATCACACAGTATGATGTGTGGGTGGGAACAGCGCCGCAGGGTGAGTATAACGCCCATAGTACAGGTCAGCCTCACTGCTACGCGCTCCAGTATACCGCTGTATCGGGTGTAACGCACCCAGGTATCTGTAAGCTGACCCGAAAACAGCTGTGCGCGGGCAAGCTAAGGCTGATATCAGCCCAGGGACATTTTTCTTACCTAGTGGTTTTTCTTAACAAGGCTCATTTTCTAAATAGTGAGCTACGCAAAGTAATCTAATTCTGCATTCCGTTTAGCTCTTCTTAAGTTCGATACTATACAGTGCAGGCTTGTGTACCTTCAATGGTAATTTGCATCCATTTACAGTAAGGACGTCCACGCAGTAATAAGGGACTGTTTTGTTGTGTTTGCGCGACCACTCGTGTCCTCGTAACGCTATTAATCCTTTGAGTGTCGGTAACGGTTTTAGTCACTATGTTTCCTGTAGGAATCATCCAGACTAAAACCACTATCGACACCCAAAGTATTACTATCGGATAAATAGCTCACATTCTTTTGCGAGCAAGTGGCATACACTGTCAAGAACCCCTGCGGCTGCTACTGCAGATTATAAAAATACACCCCTCTTGCAGATTTAGCGGGCTTAACTCATTGGAGACGTGCCGCCTCCGGATACGCGGCATAAGCCGCGTATCCGGAGTCGGTCACGTCCCCAATGAGTTAAAGAATCCATGTACGGAATGGTGAAAGTCCGTGCACAGTTTCGCCTACTCCTGATTTATGGACGACCTCTATTTGCAGCTGACGACATCATGAAACCCACTAACGTCGGCTTGAAAACCACCTTCACCATCCCTACCGCCGGTCTTGAGGAAGGCACCCGCTATTACGTCACCGTTCGCGCCATTAACAGCGTGGGCCTGATAACGACAGCCACTTCTGACGGCATCACCATTGACATCACACCGCCTGTCGCCGGCGTAGTGTTTACAAGCGATGACCACACCAACCGCGAGGCCCAGTCTGCCACCGGGAGAGTGATGGCGTCGTGGCACGGGTTTCAGGACAGAGAGTCAGGCGTGGCGTCGTACCGTGCGGCTGTGTATGATGTGGGGGACCCCGCCACGCCGGTCTTGCCTTTTACAGACGTCGGTTTCAGCAACACGTACACCGTCAGTGGTCTTGGGATTCTAGATAAGCATAGGTAGGTTTTGCTCCACTTAAAGAAAGGATAACGCTTCAGTGATTTCGCACCTCAGATGCTACTGACGATACCGTTCGGTGGAAAAGACGCGCAATTTGTCACATTTTATTTTTGATCGGATGTGCATTTCTTTGTTTTCCATAAGTAGACTTTACGGTGTAGCGATCGTTAACTTATACCATGTGATTTTTGCTAGCCGCTGAATATATCTGGCCGCTAACAAAAATCACATGATATACATTATTATATTATATTGAGCCATATTTGCTTTGTATACGGCCGACAACCGGCAGATGTGATTGCGAGACCCGAATCAAAATGTCCAAGTCGGCAGACGAGGACATTTTGATTTTTTGTTTCAAATAATCTATCTGTTAATTGGTTATCGGCAATATATCAAACAAAATTTGGCTCAATGCTCAATATAATTTATGTACCCAGTACAGAACAAAACTACCTCGCGTCATTCATTTTGCTGCTGATTGCGGTGTTCAGACAAAACACATGAATGGCACACGGCTGCATATCGCTGTCGACTCAGCACGTAGATTTTGTCTGACTATAAAGACATCAGCGCATTGTATAACTGTGCGTGTTACTGAGTAAATTCTACTTGTAACTAGATCACGCATAATGGCGGAAGATGCCAGCAGGTTTGTTTATTTAGTCCTTTTTCTCGATGTCAATATCGCCAACTGACATCTCGTCAATTTCACTAGTGCAGCGATTCGCACTTTTGCTGGCGTCTGTTCCTCGTTCGTGTGTGTGTGTATAGAACAGAAATTTAGAGCGTTCGTACAAACTAAGATGTATTTCATCACTACTGCACATAAGGTGCTTGTTAATGTTACAGTATGCGCATATTTCGCTTCTTTTGTTTTGAAAAATGCAAATATCATCAAGATTGAATCTTCTTGGCCTGAATGGATTATGAGAAGGAAAGTATATCAAGCAAATCCATGAATATTACTTTGCTTGTTATACAATATGTCAATACATGTGTCAATGAATGAGAAACTTTATGGAGTGGGTACACACAATTACACAATTATACATTTGTTAGGCGAGATGTGTCCTTTCAACAACGATGACTAGATTGATGGTAAATACGTTGATTGTGTTGTGTTGCGAATTATTTGCTTTTCAAACACACAGGACAACTGCTTGCTCTACATATTATTTTCTATTTAGTTACCAGATTAAGGTGAAGGCAGTGGACGCCGCGGGTCTGGAGAGTGTGATTGTGTCGTCATCCCCCATCATGATGGACACCACCCCGCCTGAAGGCATCACGTGCAGACAGTACACGCTTCTAGACACACAGCCAATGATCGTACACGCGGACAGACTCTTTTCTCTTTGACACTTACCACAGTGAGTTTCACATTGCCCACCCAGTGAGGGACGAACTGACCAGAGTGCTTGTCACCGCCACGGATCTGCAGCCTGGAGCTGAAGGACACATTAGTGTTGAACAACTGAAAATGCCTCTTCATTTCAAGTACACCAAGGCGGGCAACGCAGCGGCCGAGCACGTGTTGCTTCTGCCCGAGACGGATTCCTCACAAAATGTGACTCTGTCAGTCGTGGTGGAAGCTGAACCAGGGGCGATACTTTCCGCTGAAGTTTACCGCTGTTCAGAGTCAGTGGTCTCGGAGAATGACGCTGTCACAGTTCATCAGATATCCGAGTTTGCCGTGTCGGTCTGTGCACGCGTTCGCGACCCAGAATCCCAGATCCGTACCATGCAGGTCGGCATCGGCACTACCCCGGGTGGCCTTCAAGTCCACCCTTTGACCCCTGGAGGTCACAGCGGTCATGCTGTAGTGGAGATGACGGTTCAACACAGCATGCTGTTATACGCCACTGTCATTGCTGAGAACCATGCCGGACTTCGGTCACGCTTTATTTCGCGGCCGGTCACAGTTGACAGAACGCCGCCATTTATCTCAGTGGTCAAGGTCACGCCGAAGTATGAAGGCCAAGGTCGTGTAAACGCGACAGACGTGATGTTGGATGCTGAGTGGACGGCGGTGGACAGGGAAAGTGGAGGGGTCGTGTGCCTGTGTCACCTGGGTAAGAAATAAATTATGATGAAGAGAGAGGCCGTATGTAACAAATATAATGTACGGGGATAATGAACAAAGAAAGACACGCGCTCAGAGAAGTAAATAAAAGAGCGATTGTGATATTTTTTTTTTAAATCTGGCCTTTGACTAAAATGTATATATCCCATGCGCAAAAGGCCATCGGTCTTACGTCGGCCGCCCGCCGTAGGCCTGCGCACGGGCGTGCGTGCGGGCCAACGGCGGGCGACGTCGGCCCGATGGCCTTTCCGATGATTCCAAAAACGTCTCATTTCTTTTGCTCTTCAGTAAACCATATTTAAAGAAAGTAGACTGAACTAAACTTTACACCCTTATCTTCATGCTTGTTATTGCAGAAGGACAAAGCACATACGACTCCGATACTCAGGAAATTAGTCAGGTTACTCCAGGTCGTTGTCAGTGGCGTCTGATGCAACCTCACCACGGTGCTACCGTCCGTGTCACTGTCAGCTGTGTCAACGGGGTTCAGATCCACGCCACCGTCATGTCAGAACCGGTGGACATTTTGCTGCGACCCCCAGACATTACAGCGGTATGTACTTAAAGTAGAGGGAAATGCATGTTGCTAAGCAACCTAAAACATTCGCGCTGATGTTACAGCAGCATGCGACCAATTTGCGACCCCCTCCCCCGCCCCCCTCCCCCCGCCCCCTCCCACCCCCCTCTCCCCGCCCCCTCCCACCCCCCTCTCCTCCGCCAAGTTGAAGGTTAGAGTAGGGAAGCCGTGGCGCAGTGGTTAAGGCGTCTGCCACCAATGCTAAAGGTGCGAGGTTCGATTCCGGGTTCCGGCGTCGGACTTTTCTCCTCTAGTAAGTGTCACCGTTAATTCGGGCGGACCGTCGGGGGTTCTTTCTCCGGGTACTCAGGTTCTTCCTCCCCCTCCACTTTGGTGTCAGTTTCAGCTAACTTAATAAAATTTCAAAAACAAAACGATTTCCATATACCGTCACTTCAGTAGCTCGCTTGAGCTTGCCCTTAGAACCACGTGAATGTTCTGTGTTTACGTACAGTGTGTGAGTGAATGCGCGTGATTCACGTGAGCGTGCTTGTTGGGTTCAGTTCGCGGCTACATTCTGCGCATTGAGTTATATTATAAATATGAGAAATGCACCATATAAATACCATGTAATAAAAATAAATAGTGCCAGATTAGATGGCGCCTGTACAGGCGCCAAGCTAATCGGGCACTAACTTTGAAATATCATGACGATCGATCGATTCATCTCCCACAGCCGGAGGCTTGAATATTATGCAAGACCTCAACATTGTGAAAGTAATGAAGTAAACTTCGGACATAATAAATAGCTTGGGGACCCACACTTGTTTGTTGTTATATGCGAAGTGTAATCACCAGCGAAGTAAATTACATACAGATAGTGTGGTCTGGACCTCAAGAAAAAGTTTTATCTCCGACTTTCGTTGTTTCTAACCTTTGTATAAGCGAAGTCGATCAGGTTTGGGTGGGTCAAGATTTGTGTTTTCTAGTGTCGTGGATATTTTAATTCTAGGACTAAAAGGCGTATACCTGACAACTATTTATGGGTTAACTCATTCGCGGCTGGCCGCGAATGAGTTAAGGCTTCCCTACACGGAGAAACGAAATACACAAGAAACGAAACATTTTCATTGCATCAAAATGCCTCCTCCGCACACACACAAACGCCGTGAAAATTCATTTCGATTGGTACAGGGAAGGTAACTCTTCAGTGACGCATGTTCTGGTTTGTATCGGTGGATTTCGGGTCATATTTCCGACTACTGACGCTTTAAAACTAAACATATAAGACATGATTGTGTGCCTTCGCGTACACAATTAAAGTGAATTCCCGACCACATCGAATAAACTTAAGCGTTTTTGAATGCGTAAACAGGGATGGTTCAAGTGAATCGAGGATGCCGCGTCTCGAAGCGACAGCCGCCATCTTGTAGGCTTCGCAGAGCAGCCGATGAAAGTGGGGTTCAGAAAACTGACCTAAAATCATATTTGGGTGGTACTTTAGTGATGATACTTTATAGATTCCATTTCGAAAATGATCCCCCGCTTAAAGCTTACAAAATCGTGCGTCATATCACGCGTTTTTAGCCATAATAGACCTGAATCCACGGCATTGCTTTACCCGCCATCTTGAGTGTTTTGGCTTGAATGACGTCAGATTTAGCATGTGACCGAGCGGACGACGCTGATTGGGCAACGGGTAGAAATGTTTCGGCGAAATGTTTCGCGAATAGAGACATGTTCTATTGCTCGAAATGTACCGTTTCGCATTTCGTGAAACGGTGAAATGCGGACATTTAGACGAAATGTTTCGTTTCGTTTCTCCGTGTGAGGAAGCCTTTAGGGCCCATGCACATTAATAGTTAAAGAGTAGACTTTTCAAGTAAGCATGACATTCTATAGACGGAAACTTTATCAGTCACCGCCCTTCAATAACCAATTCATGATCGACTTGTACATAATATACTGTAACCACACATTTTCTATCTACCTCTTCACAAATTTAATCACCAACAAAGGCAATTTATCTCTTTTTTCAGACAGTCATCCAGTCTCTGTCCAACGATGTCCTGATGTCTCCTTATGACGGTTCGGATCCCGTGGTCCGATCCACCAGTTCCAGCCTCCAGTTCTGCTGGCATGGCGCCGACGATCCTACCATATCTCAGTTCGAGCATCGCTTCTTGTACGAGTTATCTCCCCTTGGGGAATGGTCTCCACTGGACACCTACAAGACCTCGGCAGTCCTCGGGCATGCGGCCAGCCAACTTCCACACGGAGTCATCACGGCACAGGTCCGGGCGCTCAACTCCAGGAATATGACGTCAAACGTGGTGTCCGCTGCTGTCAGAGTGGATAGTGGTTCGCCTGTTCTAACAGGTCAGTTGAGAAAAACAACAAAAACAACAACAAAGACATCGAGGGGAGAAGGGAGGCGGGATGGGGGCGGGAGGGGGTGGAGGGGGGAGGGTGGTGGAGGGGAGGCGGGGGGTGGGGGCGTATGGGCAAGAAGAGGGTTATGAGGGCTACGAAATTTTCAAGCCCTCTCAGTTTTTACGATTTGAAGACATACATTTAGTTGCTGTTTGTATTCCACCATATATATACTGACGAGCCAAAGAAATGCGTCATTTTTTGAATCATCGGAAACACTTCAGTGTTTCCGATGATTCCGAGAAGGCTCGTATTTCTTTTGTTCGTCAGTAAGGTCAGTTTTTGCTGAGGATGTCAACTACAGAGCTCCATACGTTAGCGAACTACACTTACTTCTCTCTGATAAACTACAGCGACTTGTTTTATTTATAAAAACAAGATGAGATGAACAATAGCCCACAAAGTCCCTTCTATATGAGAGCTGTCCTCGTTGTCAATGGTCTCTACCTTTTGTCTTTGACCTGATTCTGATGTTGAATTATCTCCTGTTGAAAAAGTCTCGCAGATCTGCCAATGCGTCAGTGAGTTCTATAAGGGGCGCAGGACATATTATGCGTCATTGATTTGTCAAACGTCATTTGTCATGACGTAAGTTTTAGTTTTTACGTAATTTTATATTTTACGTGATGTGAGGTTCACTTTTGCTTCAAATGCTTGAGAAAATGGTGACAAAACTAGAACTTCACGGTACAATTTCAGTCTTGCTATATGTGTAAAAGCATGTTGACTTTGCCTAGCTACATGATATACTAAGTAGACGGGTCATCTGCTGCTCTTCTGAAAGCGCGTCGATGTGTGTGTGCGTGTTAGTGCGTGCGTGCGAGCGCGCTCCAAACATCCCCAAGAGACATAGATCCTCATGCGCCTGGAGGGCGCATGCGGATCTATCCCTCCTGGAGATGCGCGCATGTTTGTGTGTGTGTGTGTGTGTGTGTGAGAGAGAGAGAGAGAGAGAGAGAGAGAGAGAGAGAGAGAGAGAGAGAGAGAGAGAGAGAGAGAGAGAGAGAGAGAGAGAGAGAGAGAGAGAGAAATGAAATGAAATGAAATGAAACTTTATGAAATGAAATGAAACTTTATTTCTGAACGGAAGAAGCAGTTAGCACATGTGCCATTTTTCACGCTTGCCGTTGCTAAACTACAAAGGTACAAATCTGCTAAAGGTACAAAGCTACTAAGATACAAAAGTACAAAGCTACTAACATGAAAGTGCACCTAATATAACAAGTCGTTCAAAAAGAGATGGATAAGGCAAAATGGAGGGCACCAATTATGATTACTAACAATGTGAACGGGAAAAAAAAGAAAAAAAAAAGATAGTCTTTAAAATTCCTTCTTTCACTGAAATCAAACACGCGCGCACGCTCGCGCCGCATGCTCACACACACACACACACACACACACACACCACACACACACACACACACACACACACACGCACGCACGCGCGCGCGCGCGCACACACACCCATATACACGCACGTGCGCGCGGAGGTTAATATCAAGGCTTTAGGCGATGGAGATACCCGAACCAGTGAATGAGCTGTTAGATAGCAGGTACTTGAAGAGGCTTTCCTTGAAAGAGGGGAGTGAACCAGTGTGTGTTATGTGCGCTGGCAGTTTATTCCAAAACGAGGCGCCCGAGAAAGCGAGGGTGGTTTTAAATAAATCTATCCTCGGGCGTGGTGTGATGAAGTTTCGCCTTGATGTTGAATAGCCTGAAGCTACCTTGGTGAAGAGATTACACAAGTATTCTGGGTGGATTTCATTCCAGATTTTATACATGACTACCCCTTTGTTAAAGAGATGGTGCTTGTCAAGAGGAAGCATTTTTAGTTTTTCAAATTTTTGGTCAGTAGAAAGAGCTGGATCAGGCAGGATCTGCTTCATTGCCCTGCGATGCAAGGAGTTAAGCCTCTTCATGTGTATGTCACCACTGCCGTCCCATGTCGTGGAGGCATAATCGATGTGGGATTTGACATGGGCATTGTAAAAAAAAAATAGTTTGCGAGTGTCGACATCAATAAGATATTTTAGCTTAGACAGCATAAACACATTTCTGGACACAGTTTTACAGACAACATTGATGTGAGATTGCCATTTCATCTGGTTATCAACAATAACTCCAAGTAGGCGATGTTCAGTTACTTGTGTAATGGTGTGGTCTTGGATTTCCAGGCTAAGCGAAAGTGGCTTGAGCTGATGCTTCTGACGGGTTGCTATCGTCATACATTCGGTTTTGGTGGGATTAAGGATCATTGCATTATTTTCACACCATTTGGAAATTTCACTCAGTCCCTGTTGCAAACGATCATTTAAAGACTCGAGACACTTATCGGGGGTGTGGATTGTTGCGTCATCGGCAAACAAGTCACATTCAATTCTGTCATTCGTGAAATGTAGTGGCAGGTCATTGATAAATATGCAAAAGAGAAGAGGTCCCAGGACAGAGCCCTGGGGCACTCCTCTTGTTACTAAACCACTTGAAGAGTAAGATCCATTGGCTATCACGCGCTGCTGTCTGTCTGTAAGATAGGAAGCGAAAAACGAGGTTGTTTTAAAGGAATGAATAGATGCCTGAGAACTGCCGTCTGATGTATGAAAACAGTTACTTGAAAATTAACCATCCAGATATATACTGAGCTTGGAAAGGAGAATTTCATGATCTACCATGTCGAAAGCTTTCCGAAGGTCTATGAAAACAGCACCTGTGAATTCGCCTTTGTTCATTGAACTTAGCCACGTGTCAGTAAGTCGCGATAAGGCTGTATGACAACTATGCTTCGGGCGAAAACCTGACTGGAGGGGGTGGATTAATTTGCGTTTTCCCAGGTATTCTAACAAATGCTTATGAATGTGTCGTTCAAGGGGTTTACTTAAGACAGACAAAAGTGAAATGGGGCGATAATTGTTAACATCGGACAGATCTTTTGTTTTAGGTATGGGAATAACTTTAGCTTTTTTTAGTTCTTTTGGGAAAACATTTTTCTGTATGCATAAATTGTAGACATAAGTTATTGTTTCTACAACATAGGGAAGTGATAGTTTCAGTATTTTGGGGCTTATTTCATCTGGCCCGGGAGAGAGAGAGAGAGAGAGAGAGAGAGAGAGAGAGAGAGAGAGAGAGAGAGAGAGAGAGAGAGAGAGAGAGAGAGAGAGAGCCGCGCGCGCGAGAGAGAATGAGATCATATTTAGAGCATTATGTCAGTGTCTGCGTGGTGACGGAGTTGCCACTTTTACGTCACCGCCACTGCCTGACTTTCTCTAGAAGTAAAGTTTTTTAATTGTTTTAATTCTTTTCTGAAAAGAATTAATTTTTACTAAAGAAGTTGAAAGGATAGATAGCTGGCTAACGAACTCATCCAATGTCTTTATCCAAACTAGCTATATGCAAAAGTTCAAGTAAATATGACAAAAATTACGGACTCTAATCTGGGTTAACAGACTTCCTATAAACGGTTGTTTATGTCTTCAATGAGACATTTAATTACAATATGCTCGGAGGCTCTCTTAGCCACCCACTTAAGAAAGTATTTCGCCACTGTGTGTACAGAAATATCAGAGATTCTCTTGTTTACATACATACGCACACACATACATACATACATACGCACATACGGCGCTTCGCGCCAACTGTACGTTAAGCAGCGAGATTAGCGTAACTAGACATGACGTCATTTTTATCTTGTTACTTCAATTGATAGAGGTCTAGCGTGCCCGCATTTGACATCATTAACATGCTATTAAATTCACCCCACCGCGACCCGTCCTAAAAAGTCCCTTCACTAAATAGAAGGGACTTAAAAATGAAATGACGAGAAAACCCTGCGCTTGAAACATCCCGATAATTAACTCATTCAGCCCGGCGCACGTATTTCCCAATTTTTGGAGGCGTCATCTAACGACTACGCACCTGTTGCAGGAGATGGGTCGACCATGATAATTCAAGGGTAGTGCCAGATTAGCTTGGCGATGACAGGCGCCAAGCTAATCTGGCACTACCCTTGAATTATCATGGTCGATCCATTTCCTGCTGTAGTGCGTCAGGGCTGAATGGGTTAAAAAAAAATGCTTCTTCAATAGGCCAAGCAGCCACAGCAAACCTGATCAACAAACAGCTGCACCTGGACTGGCACAACGTGTTCCACGTCACCCGTGACGTCACATACGCCCTTTACGCCGGTACCGCGGAGGGATACGGCGACCTCGTCAATCACGTGATCACCAAGGGAACTTCTTTCACAGGACAATGGAAAAAAGAAACATTGTCGAGTGTGTTTCTAACAATACAAGCAGTGTATTCAAACGGCTATTCGACTGTATACCAGGCAAAACTGTCTTTGTAGAATGGTTGAGACAGCAATAATTATAATCATAAAAGAAATTCATTTGATTTTCCAGGTCGTATTTGGTAAAGACTGAGAACAGAGCTGTAAAACATGAATGATTGACTGTTCACCTTACAGTGTTGCAGTAACTAAGGATATTTTAAGAACTGAGACGCATCGTTTAACCCTTTGGGTGTCGGTAGCGGTTTTTGCCGCGATGATTCCTGTAGGAACGATCGCGACTAAAAGCGCTACCGGTACCTAAAGGGTTAACGAACTTCATGCCCGTAAACCGCCCCTCTACTTGTCGGTATGATAGACCTTGTTGAAGTTGATATCATCTAACGTCATTTAACCCTTTGGGTGTCGGTAGCTGTTTTGTCCCGATGATTCCTGTAGGAATCATCGCGACTAAAAGCGCTACCAGCATCCAAAGGGTTAACGAACCTCATGCCCGTAAATCTCTCCTCTACTTGTCGGCATGATAGGCCTTGTTGAAGTTGATATCAGCTAACATCTTTCTTTTTCTAAAGGGACTATCCGCAACAATTGTTAGAAAACTCGTGGCACCTCCTGGAATCTCAGCGAGGTTTTTAACAATTTTTTTGTTGTTGCATACAAACAAAAGTTTGTCTCTATTCATGCTGAGACTCCAGGGGGGTGTCCATGATTTTAATTTTAATTTTTTTTTTTTTAACAATTCTTACTTCTATATAAATGGTCCTACAAAAGCGCACTGCGAAGCGAAAACATGATTGACTTATTAACTCATTCAGTCCGACAGCCGTATTTCCCAAATTTTGGAGGCGTCATCTAAAGACTATGAACCAGTTGCAGGAGATGGATGTCGGATCCAAGCTAATCTGGTACTGCCCTTGATTATCATGGTCGACCCATCTCCTGCTGTAGTGCGTCAGGGCTGAATGTGTTAAGGGGCAATTTTCAAAAAGTCACATCCTCTGTTTATGCATATCTAATATCATCAGTTACTAACATCGCGATATGTTTAGCTTGTGCTGTTGTGCTTTGGTCAGACCAAAGTTTTACTTTTGAGCGTGAAATGTGACAGAGATATGTGTTTAGCCCCTTCACCGCCAAGAAAAAAGTGAACACGTTTAAACTGCAAGAGACATAGATCCTCATGAGCCCCCGCGACTGCGGGGGCTCATGATGATCGATGCCTCTTGCTGAAAACAATTTGTGTCCATGGAAGTTGCTGGCTTTTGGTCGTTAAATGAACCAAGATTTAAGAAACAAAAATGTACCTACAGTGTACATACAGTGGCAGGGAAAGGTTAAAGGGTATTAATAACTTGGGATCTGTCCTTGGTCCGACGTCAGCTTTATAGTTGGCCTAGGCGGGGCAGCAAAGGCGGAAGTTTGGCCGACGAGCTTTTACATACTGGAAAGTAGGACATTTTAAAGGTGATGTGTCTGTGTTTGTCTCTATCACGTGTGCCGGTTTGAGATACACGGAAATCCGACATGAAAAATACTTCCCTATAGGCCAAAGGTTGTTTGTCTTTGCTTATTTTTTGGTCATTGCTTATTTTGTTTACAAACTGTGTGCTCATTGCCCTACCAGAACATGACCCTAAACATTTTGTTTTTAAATTTTTGTGTGTATGTGTAATTTCAAAGTTTACGACATGGAAACCCAGCTCTATCCCACCCCCTTTCCCTCCTTGTCCTCACATCTTATACTACTACTACTACTACTACTACTACTACTACTACTACTACTACTACCACCACCTTTCCCTCTTTGTCCCACAACTTATACTACAACTACTACTACTACTACTACTACTACTACTATTACTACTACTACTACTACTACTACTAATAATAATAATAATAATAATAATTTATATAGAACGTAACTTCCAAATTACTGAAGCTCTAAGAACTTTTCAAAGCCCAAAACTCAAAGAACAACAGAGTACAAGAAAGTTAAAAAAATTGCAATGAACCCTGTATTAACTAATAAAATTTTGACCCTGTCTTAACTAATTCGAGACGTTCTACATTCGGATACGCGGTCTAATACCGCGTATCTGAATGCAGCACGTCTCGAATGAGTTAAAACGACCTTCTTCAGAAAACCGAGGGTTAATAATTTTAAAATGTGTGGCCGACATAAACCCGATGCTCAGTTGCGTCTTGGGTAAGTCTAAGGACACTGCCATTCTTTCATCAAAGGTCTGTATACTCGTTCCAGGGTCCTCGCATCAATAGCTGCGGAAGTGTCGCATAGCGTTGCTGACGGAAACTCTATGCGACACTTCCGCAGCTATTGATGCGGAGCGCCTTGTATGAGTTAACATTATTGAATCGTCGGAGGACGACTTCGAACCGGATCTTGGATAGAATAAACAGGAAGAACATAATGGTGTTTGGTGTCCGTAATTTCTGTTTCAGTTCGTATGACTTATCTTAACCCCTTCACTGCCTGAGAAATTATGAACATGGCACAGACGCAAGAGACATAGATCCTCATGAGCCTCCGCAGTCGCGCTGGTGTTCATGAGGAACGATGCCTCTTGTTGACACCGATTTGTATCCATGTCCGATGGACAGCTGGGGCTCTTTGGCTTTGGAATATATAAAAAAAAAATAATTCAGAAACACAATCTGCGTCCACTGGCAGTGAAGGGGTTAACTCATTCAGCTCGACGGCCGATATTTCCCAAATTTTGGAGGCGTCATCTAATAACTATGCACCAGTTGCAGGAGATGGATCGACCATGATAATTCAAGGGCAGTGCCAGATTAGCTTGGTGCCGACATCTCCTGTTGTAGTGCGTCCGGGCTGAATGGGATAATATCCAGTAAGTTCTCGCTTATTGAACTAAATGTTATGTATTATGTACATGCAGTGCTTTTTCCCTTGCAATGAATTCATAAACACTCCTGACCAAAAGGTGTCACGTGCGGAGAAAATACCAACAAAGAGAAGATGCCAACGGAGAAAGAAAGACGCTTAGAAAAGCAGTTTATAACACAATTATAATAAACCGTCGTGTAACTGCCTTTTCTAAGCCTTCTTTCTTCGTTAAGTTCTTCTCTGCATTTTACACGCTTGGCAGTCCACATTTTGGGTCTGGATTTCTTTCTTTTTACCAACAAAGAGGGAAGAAACACGTTGCGGAGAATAAATGCGTCATAATTTATTAAATTTTAGGGTATTATTTTCTCGTCTCTATGTCCATTTTGAAAAGGTGTTTTAACCCCTTTTCAAAATGGACATACAGCAGACAAGAAAACAACTCGCTGATGCTTATCTTTCCTTTGCGAGAAGAGCGACAAGATAATTAAATACATTTAGTTGTAATCGTCATTTGGAAGCGCGTTTCCGAAGGTCTTGTCTATGATTTTTAATCTTACAGATTACAGTCGTAAGGTAACAAACCACAGACTAGAAGCAATTTAGTCAAAACAGCCAGACATATCAGTAAGCTTGCGGCTTTCAACTGGCACGCGTATTATTCGAATTACGTCGAAACCATTCAATAATCACTAATGCCATGAAATAATCTTCTTTAACCCAATTAGCCCCAAGGTCGCGTTTCCTAACCTCTGGAGGTGCTAACTAACGACGAAGTACCAGTAGAAGGAGTTGGACTGATCATGATAATTCAAGGGTAGTGCCAGATGAGCTTGGCGCCTGAAGGCGCCAAGCTCATCTGGCACTACCCTTGAATTATCATGGTCAGTCCGTCCCCTGCTGTAGGGGCTAAATGGGTTAATCCCAAAGAAACGCATGCATTGTCTGGAGTAGAAGGAAAGCGGGATGCTCACTTTCTAACTTTCGTGGTTAATGTTTAGTCCACCACACATTACATAAAAATATCAAGTTTGAACACACGGGAATGTTTTAATCTTTCTTAACTCATTCTACCCCAGACACACCACAGCAAGATAAGCATCGACCATGATAGTTCAAGGGTGATGCCAGAATAGCTTGGCGCCTATGGGCGCCAAGCTATTCTGGCATCACCCTTGAACTATCATGGTCGATCTGTGTCCTGCACTGCAAGGCATTCTTCAGAGAACAACGGCAAAATTTAGGGATTTCGGTGTTGGGGTAGAATGAGTTAAACCCTTCCCTGACACTGTACGTACATTTTATTTTCTGAAATCGTTGTTCATTCAACTACGAAAAGCCAACACCGTACAAGAAACATGGATATACATTAGTCTCAGCAAGAGGCAAAGATCCTCACGAGCCCTCTCAGTCGCAAGGGCTCATGAGGATCTATGTCTCTTGCAGTTGGATCGTGTTCATGTTTTTCTCGGCAGTGAACTCGTAAACGAATCGTGCATCGACCTAGACTGCGCTCTTATCAAGTCAGTGTGACGAAATTTAAAATTAAAAAAAAATAAATAAAATAATGAAAATACTGTAATACGTCATCTCTCGAAATAATTGCCTTTTTATCGTGGTTCACTTGCGACTGGCGAACCGGATTGTCAACTTTAGAAAACGTTGTACATTCCCCGGGAGACAGGGAAGAAGATGTGTACGTACATATGAAAACATACGTCAGGGAAGGAGTGGAGGGGGTATTGTGTAGACTGTGATGTGGGCTACGGGCGCGGTTGCAGTATTGTCATCGCTAGAAAGAAAAACGAGGGGATTCCCCTGGTTTCTAAGGACACAAAAGCACAATGAGAAGATTTACAGCCATTTCACTCACAGTGGATTTTTGTTAATTCATTCGAGACGTGCCGCCTCTGGATACGCGGCTTAAGCCGCGTATTCGGAGGCGGCACGTCTCGAGTGAGTTAATGCAACGCTTAGGAGCCTGGCCTCGCACATTTAGGAAGGTCTGTCCCAGGCTTGAAATGTTAGAATTAAATAATAATAAAATAATAATAATAATAATAATAATTTTATTGTTGTTGTTGTTAGATGTCGTTGTACGTATATTTGTGAGTAAGTATGTCATTTTGCACTGTACAGTTCGAAGCTGGCCTCTGCTTTTGAACCTCCGGGAAATATAGACTAAAACCACACCCTAACACACAGATAATTATGACAACGTTATAAATATTCATCCAGTGTGAACTAATAATGTTTAAACCTCCTAGTCGAAGAAACACGACATTTATTGACTCGCGCTATTTTCATTTTAGACATTAAAGAACATTAATTTCTCCAACATCACACAGAGAACAAACATTTTATGTACAGACGAGCAAAAGAAATGCGACATTTTTGGAACCATCGGAAATATTACAGTGTTTCCGATGATTTAAAAAAATGTCGCATTTCTTTTGCTCGTCAGTATATATTCATGGATGATTTCACTGCATGCATGTTTACATTGCTTTAGCAGTATCCGGTTTTGTACGTCGCGGCTCACAAAAACAGGGAAGTATTTTCAAGGTTAAAAACAAACGTTAAGGGTAGATGTCGTGATGGTGTCTTGACATATTTTGACCCACATTTTCATTTCCAACGCCAATGGACTGCTTTAGAAAGATCGACCATGATAGCACAAGAGCGATCAGATCAGTGTTAGGTAATATGACTGGCGTACATTAATGTAATGTAATCACTGAGCTGCACATTGTAATGTGCAGCTCAGTGATTTTCGATCTTATGGTTTGCATTGGTAAGTTACAATTTACCGACCAGCACCCGGGGTGATAACTGGAATGATACATATCTCGACGCTTTGCTAAGCAGGTGTTATGTACAGTAATGTGATTTGTTTGGCTCTGGAAGCAAAAATTACATCGATGCATTCTGCTCTAAGGGCAAAGGAGAGTAACTACAATTTTGGGGTGAAAAGCGACTTTTTGATTGTCATGCAATGAAAATCTCGCTTTTCATAAAATGGACTCTCTGTCTTGTATAGTCACGGGAAGTCCTTTTGTTTTGTTGTGAAAAGCGAGATTTTCATTGTGACACAATAAAAATCCTGCTTATCACAAACATGGACTTGTAGACATCTGCTTACACAAGGCAGTATTCGTCAGTGTCGGAATCTCATGACAGCACCCGTTAAATCGCATGCATGCCCCTTTTGCTTGAAGTGGGCGGGCCGACTGCAAAGCTTTCGATCAATCCTACTAATGTAAGGACACGCTGCAATGGCTCGACAATAACCTATCTCAATACGGGCTTTTCAGGTCAGTGGTAATTATTCAATCTCTGCTTTTCTCTCTTGCTTTATTGACTGCTACTGACGATACCCTTGGGCGGAAAAGACGCGTACATACGCGTCTTTTCCTCCAAACGGTAGCGTCAGTAGCAGTCAAGGGGTTACATTACATTATATGTATTGAGTGCTACAGATCAAGTGTGCAAACTCAAACAAATGGTGTATGACAATAACCTGTCTTTTTTAATGTATATGTAGCATGTAAACGTACTTTTTTAGGGCTTTTCGACTTCGAGTCATTGTTATCTCATTCAGCCCTGACGCACTACAGCAGGAGATGGGTCGACCATGATAATTCAAGGGCAGTGCCAGATTAGCTTGGCGCCTGTCGGCGCCAAGCTAATCTGGCATTACCCTTGAATTATCATGGTTGATCCATCTCCTGCAACAGGTGCATAGTCGTTAGATGACGCCTCCAAAATTTGTGAAATACGTGCGTCGGGCTGAATGAGTTGAAACAGTGTGTTATGCTCTTTTGTTTGAATTTGTTTGCTTGGTTGATGACAGTGGATGGTCCTAATGCCTAATCTTTTGGAAACTAAACACACTTTTGTGAGCTTGTGTACTCTTCTGTGGTTTTCCTTGACGTTATCTTTGTATGGTTGTTTATGTTAGTGATAAACTTTTGTTTTCCTGTTTATTTTAATTTCCTATATTTTTATTGTTGTTGGTGGTGTTGGTTTTTGTTGTTGTTGTTGTTTGTGTTTTTTTGTTTTGTTTTGTTTTGTTTGTTCTCATATTTTCGCTTTTCTGTTGGTAACAGATCACCCCTCAGTTTGTCAAAACAATGCACCACTTGTTTTCCATTCAGTTAGTTTGAAAAATGCTTATATTAAAAGTACATAATGCTTATTTTTGTTTCCTTGCAACAAATCATTCAAGTGCATAAAGACACGCTCTGCGAGGAAAGGGCACATGGACAGATTTCAACTTTTCTAGCACGAGCGCGTCGGTTGAAGGACCTTTAGCTTAAATCCTGTTCTGCCAGGGTGGCAGATTAGATTTCTGGAATCTTTGTTATTTAAAGCTAAACAGACCCACCCGCCCAAGAAACAGAGAGACACAGTGGTGTCTGCAAGAGGCATAGATCATCATGAGCCACCGCAGATGCGGTGGCACATAAGGATCTATGCCTCTTGCAGTTGGATCAATCTCAGTTCTTCTTGACAGTGAAACGGTTAATGCGACAACACATTTCTTTTGCTCCAAAATTCATTCAGCCTCATGAGCTTCCCCATTTCTTTCTCTTCTTGATACAGAGTGATGTTACGTTTGTTTTTCGTACAAAGTGATGTTACGTTTGTTTTTCGTACAGCGTGATGTTACGTTTGTTTTTCGAACAGAGTGATGTTACGTTTGTGATTCGTGGGTCTGTGACCATGGCCAAACGAGACTTGCTGGGGTTCTGCCTCGGCCTCCTCTGTCTGTTTACTATAACAGCTGCGTCAGTGCAAAACCAGACCACCTCTTCTAGAATTTCCGTGACGACAAAAGACCCGACGGTTGGTAATTCTGACGAGTCATGTGTGTATTTGTAAGCTGAAAGAGTTTGTCTATGAGATAGTGACTTAACTCATTCTGCCCGCGACACACCACTGCAAGATATGATGATGATGATGTCCACTTGTAATGCGCATCCACTCCATGCTAGCAGCATGCTCAGGGCGCAAATAAATATAAAAAAATAATATATAATAATAATATATATATATATAAGATATGGCTCGACCATAATAGTCCATGGGTGGTGCCAAAATGCAGTCCTCAGAAAATAGTTCCAAAATTTGGGCATTTCATACCTCGGTCACAACGAGTTGAAGGAAGACAGAGATGGTAATATGAACTGCAAAGGACGAGCACACTGCAGCAAATAAATGTACCAAACAAACCTGGTTTTATAGGCTTTGTATAAATCGGAAATGTCTGGTGTGCAATAATCTGTCGACGCTGAACAGATGCGAAGGAAAACGATCGTGATAAGACAACAATGTGCTATGAGAATGGTAGTACTTTATTCGTAGCTTTAATCATTACTGGATAGCAGAAGAAATAATGAAATAGTAAAATAAACTTTACCAACCATTCGTATGACGTAATTGTAACTTATGTCACACCTAAACGACGTTTCATTTCTTACTACAGCCCGAGGAGCTAGACAAGACATGCCCGATCACCAGACGATTCTCTGATGACTTTGCGACCTGCACGAAATCGTGGTCAGTGTTTGGCGAGACTGGAGAACGCGTGGGAGAGGATAGCACGTGCATTACACGACAAAACGAGGTCATCCTGAAATTCAAATGTGTCGACGGGAAGTGGAGACGAATGGCAGGTAGGGCGCATCCTGCTACACAGAGGCATCATGTTAACCACTTGGCTGTCGGTAGCGCTTTTTGTCGCGATGATTCCTGCAGGAATCATCGCGACAAAAAGCGCTACCGACAGCAAAGGGTTAACCTGGCGCCCAGGACCTGTCCTGTTAATGTTAAGCAAGGATAATGACTCTTGTCCAGAGTATAGTCATTGTTTTCGGAAACAGCAGTGCGCTTCGTAGACTGCTTTGGCGCGTTAACTTATCAGTGTCAGTGCCGCATCCGGATAAACGGCATACAGCTGCGTATCCGATTGCAGCACCCTTCAAATGTGTTAAACCTTAAGAGTGAGCGGAGTTGTTGCCGTGGTAAAACAGGGCTGGAAGGACGTACACAGTGATTTCTTTTTATGGGGGAGGGTGACGGGGAGCCGGGGTGGGGGTAGGGTGGGAGTCAGTGGGGGGTTGCGTATTTGTATACAGTCAGCCCTGACACACTATGCACACCTCATGATATAAATTAAAGGTTCACAGGAGCAGCGCCCGAGAGAATCAACACTGAAGCTTATGCTTGCTACTTTTACACCGTAAATAGAAAATTATTAGTAATTTGGGGAACAGTCTGAATAATCGAGATGACGGGTAACGCAAGTTTCTTCATCTTTATTCTTCTCTCTCCCTCTCTCTCCCTTTCTCCCTCTTTCACCGTAATCGTCATCTCTCTCTTTCTAGTTGGACAACACAGGCAGAAGAGATTGTCCAACTGCCCTGGCAATCAGTATGCGACGGCTGAGCCCGGGGCAACGTGTGCAGTCGTTAGATGGAACGGACCTAATGGCTAGTGAGTTTCATCTGTGTGGCTGCACCAGCAGCCTTTAAAGCCATAAAGCTATAAAAGCCCTGACACGACGCGACATGATGTGAATCCACCATGACAGGTCAAGGGTGGCGTCAGAATAGCTTGGCGCCTAGAGGCGCCTAGAGGCGCCAAGCTATTCTGACACCTCCCTTGAACTATCATGGTCGATCTGTAACTTAGACATCATATGATATCTTCAAAGACTGATAATTTCGTTCACAGGTTTGAAAGAGATAACTTCTTCACTACTAGCTGCCACAAAATGCGTCTCTAAAACCTTTGCAAATCATGTCAGTAAATGAGCTTACAAGCGGCATAGATCTAGATGAATGCTGTGGTTGTGGCGGTTCTGTTGGTTGCCATGTGCATCTTTGTGTATTTGTATGCCAGTATCCGTGAATGACTGGTTCTCTGAAACCATCACAGTGCCACGGAGATAAATGAGACCGACAATGTACATGAGCCCCCGCACCAGGTGTAACTCACGAAGATGTCTGCCTCTTACAGAAGTATGGTACAGGCTGCATGACGGCATTGAAGGTGTTA